>OX421446.1:32817979-32845479 GCA_949126865.1 Montipora capitata | reverse complement strand
ACGTTTTAAAGTTTGAACATCGATCGACGATTAGAGAGGTCGGCACCAAGGATTCACATCAACGAAATGTTCTAAAATGTGGAGGGAAGGTAGGCACCTCTGAGCTTTTTTGAAAGAATTAGAGAGCTTAAGGAACTGTAACAGCCGTTCGTAAAATGTGTTGTTGGCGGCACGTTGGCGAACTTTCGAGAGACCAAAACTACTGTAAATAATGATATGGTACGTACACTTTACATTTAGAGGTCGGCAAATGTCGTGTATGCCACTATAGATTTGAAATTTCCACTTCTTCAATTTTCTCCATACATTTCCCTATAACGATCGGTGGCCATTCTTAGAGAGCGGAAGGTCTGGATCGAGTCTGGGCGTCCGCCATTTTGTCTTAAATTTCTGGTAATGAGTCATCAAAGACGTTTCACAAATCCTGAAACGATACTGGCCGTACCGAGACGAGATCATTATTGAAGACGGCATAATTATGAAAGGCAATCGAATCATCATCCATAAGATAATGCAATCAGAAATTCTACCAAAACTCCATGAGCCTCACCAAGGAACTGTAAAGACAAAATTCCGTGCACGAACGTCAGTATTCTGGAGAGAACTGAACAAAAATATTGACAATATAACTAAAGCATGCCAAGTTTGTCAAGAACTAAAGAACAGTCAGCAGAAAGAGCCGATAATCCAAACAGATATTCTTTGGCGCCCATGGTACACGATTACAGCCGACATCTACTGTGACGGTGATGAGTACGTACTCATCGCTGACTACTATTCCAAGTTATCTTTTGTGAGAAAGATTCCTAAGGGACACAGTACCAGCAGGACTGTAATTGACATTATGAAGCAGATCTTCAGTGAGCATGGCGTTCCTCGAGTTGTTCGTTCAGACAACGGACCACACTTCGATGCGCAAGCATTCAAAGACTCCGCAAGGCAGTACGACTTTAAACATACTACAAGTTCACCCCACTATGCCCAAAGTAATGGCTTCATTGAGGCACAAGTCAAAACGGTGAAGAAAACGCTACTCAAGGCAAAAGAAACCAAAACAGACCCCAACATTGCATTGCTCTGTTTAAGAGCGACGCCGATTGATAAAGGGCTCCCTTCACCAACTGAACTTCTCCTAAGTCAAATCCCCAGCAAAAGAACGGAAAAGGAAAAAAGCCATTTCAGAGTCAAATGTCAAAAGCTGCAAAAGCCAGCGAATAGGAATCACGCTAAAATCAGAAATCACAGACGTACTAGCTCGTAATGTGACAGATCGGCGTTAGGAAATTTTGTCAGTTCAAGGTCAAAAAAGAGTTTTATCGATAAACTTTATCCAACGAGATCATTTACATTTTGATGTATTTCATTGAAACACGCCTGCTTTGCTTGGAACAAGAATCGGCAAAATACGGCAACTAAGAAAGGACGAACTTCAAACAAGACCTCCAACAAATTACCTGTACGTGCTTCAAAAAAACTTCTGAAACACAAGATAGTGATATTTAAGAAATAGAAAACATGTACCGTGTTTCTATCGAGTTATAGAAACACGAGTGAAAGTTTGGGAGAACGAGAAATACTGTGGGAACACAAGCCGCAGGCGAGTGTTTTCCACAGCTTTTTCGAGTTCTCCCAAACTTTCACGAGTTGTTAACTCTAATTATCAAAATGTAAATTCTCTTTGCTCGCGCCATCTCTACGTCAACAGCTCGTGCTAGTTCTGTCTCCATTGAGTTATAGAAACACTGACGATTTTTAACCAATCAGCGCGCGTATTTTCTTAGGACTGTTTCCAAATTCAATCCAATTTCATCGTCTTTGTTTTCGAACAATCGTTGTTTTGTTAATGTGCCATCTCTTTAGAGCGGTTATGAGTCACGCGCCCCTCAACGACATTTTTTCATATTTCGAAAGTAAAGTTTAGGTGGCCGTCGATCAAATGTTTCCATGACGAATTCATCTGCCACCAATAGAACAGGACTATTGTCATGGAAATATTTGATTGACGTCCACCTAAATTTTACTTTCGAAATACGAAAAAATGTCATCGAAGGGTGCGTCTGAGTGATAACCGCTATAAAGACAGTTGTATCTATGTCTTCATAGCAATTTGTTTATTCAGAAAAAGTTCAAATACTTTTCAGCCTTATACGTTTTGTCACGGCTGTAAAAGTGGTAACTATTACAAACAAACTTGTGTTTATACACCGCATAATTGTTCGGATATACTCTAAACGTGTTAACATATTCATGTCCAAAAAAGAACAAGACGTAATTTTAGATGCGGTCATATTTTGAGTAAACTTTTGAGCATAAGAAAATTTAGTTCAGCTTGTGAAGTAAATGCAATGGAATGCTTAGAGAAAGTAGGACAAAAGATGAAAATTTTGACTGAAAAACAGCGTAAGTACTGCCCAAAATAAGAACAAAGTTAAGGTTACCCAGATTGCTAAAAGAGCCAAAAAATAATAAGCATTAGACATTTTTTGATTACGAATAGTCTTTGTTTTATTGTATGTAAGACATTTGGTAACTGTGAACTTTTCTATTAAAACTGTTTGGAAAAAAACATTCCTGCTTGTCTTTCTTAGTTTCAAACAACTATGGACTTGAATTAATGACATCTTATTGACATGGTTTTCGACAGTTTTGTATTAAAAGTAGGGGACAATATTTCTGAAAGCATCGGACGTGACATTTTTGGCGCCGCAAAAATTTATCCGTTTTATTTTTACTTTTTTTCCATGTCAAGATAATGGAAAAGTTGCGCAATAGGTCTTTCTTGACACTCCCCTGCTAAGTCTTTTCTTTATGCGTAGAGTCATCTGCGCGTATCATATTTGGTAGGTTTCAGGGGGTAGTAGAAATACGTAGATTTATCCGGTGGACACCTTACATTATTTAATTAACCTGCAATGGCGTCGAAGTCATTGTAACGCGAACGGAATTTTAGTGGATATTTAAACAAAATATACCCTTATGGAGCTCAAGAATGGAACGTCACATTGGATAAACAAGACAGGCGGTGAAAAATAAATATCTGGGATCTTGAAAGCGACGAGTAATGGCCTTCAACAACAATTGCATCTCTTGCCGTCGGATATGAAAGTGAGCTTTGTTTCTAAAATTTTGCTAACTGTGATGTTATGTACAACACTGAAACCAAATGGCAAATTCTCTGGTAACTTTTTCTCGCTGGATATGGGTTTAACAACTCATAGAAAGAATCGAACACCTTGAATGCATCTGTGTTTACTGTTGTCTGGCTATTTAGCAATTATTCTATGAGGGCGCACTGGATATGAAGTGATAGATAACCAACGAGGCGCGTAGGGCCGAATTGGTTACAATCATTTTATCTCTAGCAAGGCCGAGTAGAATAATTGTCTAATTAAAAACTCCAGGATCAACAACTCTTCCACTGGAGCATTCATTTTTGCCTCGGACAATTCCGGTCCAAAACGGCTTTTGTCGGCCATTTTTCTCAGAGCTATAAAAATGTTTCAGCTCGCTTTATTGCTGACGCGTTCCTTGAATATATTAGGTGCAACAGGTGTATGAACTGACATCCTGTGTCCGGCGAGCCAATGAAAATGCTGGAAATCTGATATTCATAGTTCAGGTTTTAATAATTATATTTATTTTGTGCTCAACTCTGCACATCAGGATCTGCACAGTCTTCATGTAAACAAAAAAATGGAAATGTGACAGTCAAGAATTATTTGAAAGAAAGCTTGTTGTTGAGTGGTCAATTAAGTATGTATTGTATAGAATTTGTGCTTCATGTTTTTCAGAATGGGGTTTGATCGGGAACTCCGGTGAGAAATTTATATCAGTTGTTGCGTATGGTTATCGTTAATTTCGACACGGATTGGATTTCTTGTTTTCACGCATGCAATGAAGTAGGAAGGGTTTTTTGCCTCTAATATATAGCATATATGTTGTTTGTTTCAATAAAAGGTTTCAGAAAAAAGATTTGTTTTGTCACTCAAGGGTAAAATGAAGTTTTCTCGTGAAGCCAACAATATTTCTTTAACTGGTTCTTGGATGGCTTGTTGTAAAATACGCAACGCAACGCAATATACGCAATATACGAAATATATGCCGATGTCAATCTGTAAAAGACGCAATACACGCGACCCGAATCTCACGACCTCTATGGGTTACAGCCGCTGAAAATGCACTGTAGTACGCGGGTATCACCCGTGCGAAGTATACTATAGTATTACTCACAATACTTTACTTTAGCTGGGTAATTTATACCCGGGAGACGCGGAGTAAAACTTTGATTTCTAAACCTTCCGCAATTAAATAACTGTCACTTCTAGAGTGAAGCTCTGCAGTAAGAAAGACAAATTCGGGTGGACAATCGCGCTTTAAAAGGCTCCTTTCGATGAATTTCTCATTCCCATCGTGTAACTATGGCATACTTTAGCCGGCTAATTTTTACCGGGGTGGCCCAGAGTAAAAATTGGATTCTACACCTGCCACAATTAAATAACTCTCACTTCTAAAGGAAAGCTCAGCAGTAAGAAAGAAATTGTTTCCAAAATCGGGTGGATAGTCGCGCTTTAAAAGGCTCTTTTCGAGAAATCTCTCACTCCCATCGTCTACTATAGTATACTTTAGCCGGGTAATTTTTACCCGGGCTACCCAGAGTAAAAATTGGATTTCTAAACCTGCCACAATTAAATTATTCTCTTTTCTAAGGGAATGCTTAACAGTAGTAATAGAAGAAAACATTTCTGTCAAAATCGGGTGGATATCGATAATCGCGCTTTAAAAGACCCTTTTAGTGAATTTCTCACTCCCATCATGTACTATAGTATACTTTATCCCGACGCAGAGTAAGCCTTAAACCGTGGATAAAGCAGTTTTGAGCATATTTCAATCGCGTATTACATTTTAAACGGCTCCGTTAAGTGAATTTCTCAATGACATAACTGTACTATAGTATACTTTTAAGCGTTGGTATTCTCATAAAGTGTACAGTCATTCCAAGGCGTGCTAGATACAACCAATGGCAGCACAGTGTACCCCACTTGATTGTGCATGTAGATGGCATAGTCCGGGGGGTCACGCTTAAATCGGCGGCACATATCGCCAAAAAGCATGGTTTTCTATAAAGCTTGTAGACATTTTTTATGCAAGGGCCAGCTGAAGAAAGCACAAGTGCGGGATCCTTTCAGATCTAACTAGCAAATCATTTGTAGACTAAAAACAAAAAAATTATGCCAGGCTGGTTGTACGTCCTCCGAGAAAACGGTGTTGCCCGCGGGATCGCTCGTCCCGAGGTGCATGTGGCTGGGGTCATCCCACGGGTGTAGCGGTATCTCTACGTTGTTTTAAATGTCCTCTACACGCTGACTGAGTTTGGTCCCAAGGGAATAAAACGTAGGAATGTTATGCAGTTAAAACTGTGCACAGGACGCACAATACGACAGTGGATGCCCAAATTGCGTCATGTCGTAAAGCTCGTCGAGACCTTTCCAGCGATGTATGATATGATGGGATAACTTCACTTTTGACTTTCTGGGGTCTTTTGGCCTATCAAATGGCCTATCAAATGGCCTATCAAATGGAGTGAAAGTTTTACACCCTTTCAAGACTGTAGGCTAGATAACTGTAACTCCTTCCGATGTGAGCTCTCCCTGGAGACCGACCATAATGTTAGAGCACTTTGACAAAATATCCCATCACACCCATGACAGTCCCCCTGAAGGTAATGGATACGTACGGGACAAACCTTCTCTGAGCACTGGTCTATTGAATTCACACGGACAATGGTCATCCCACTATACTAACCCTAACTCTGCACTTTGCCTAGCATTCGTCTAGGGCCTTGAGGCCCAGATTTCCGGGCCCCAGATACGCGTCCTCACTTATTGATGTTCTTTTTACTATCGAAGAGGACAGTACTTGTCATCTGCATGACACGTCCCTGAAAGACCAGCCTTACTTACAAAATTATCACCAGAAACCTGCGCACTTCAATGCAGGCTGCCAAGGGCGGCTATCCTACTGCGCCACTCATTTGGCCTCAGCACGTCGTCCACAGTCTGTGCATCCTAACGGCAAAAACGTTTCTGGCATCTTGGTCCCCACTGGGAAAGATTGTCCCCTCAGACACCAACCCTTGGACGAGGCCTATCGAGCAACGCAAGTTTCGATGCCTTTGCACATTCCCGAAGGCCTGGGATACCATAATGGCCAATATTGGAATGTGGCTTACCCTAGCATAAATACTTTCCTTTCCCAACTGTGTGATGTTGATTGAGCCATCTAAAACCACACTTACTTGCTATGTTTGATCTGGGCTTACGTATAAGATTTTGGAGCGAAGTTTTTGGAAGTCACCAAGGGCAGGCCTTATTGGTGTATAGTACGGAGGAAGTCAGTTCAAGAGTCATGAACGGGCCTCTTGAACCTAGGCTCTTTGAAGATGGATCGTCAGGACCTATCCCTGTCAGAGGTCTGTCCCACGGAGTCATGTAGGGACTTCTCAGTCACAGGTTGACTGGAGACTAGTCGGTTTACACGGTCGACTTGCCACAACTAGCCGGTCGGGTAGGCTGTAAAGGCATGACCCGACCTCTTGGATCTGGATTGACCAAAGGGTGGTCGTGAATCACCGTGACCACAGGCTGGTTTGCCCATAACTATCCCATAACGGCACAGCAGTAGTGTTTGTCTGCTTCTTTCACTTTTAAAAATTCGTTTTGGCCTCATTTACTTTTTATATTGGGGTTCTATGAGGCCCTCCCAGTGGTTTTGGGGAACTAGGGAACATGGATAATTTGAACTGGGGAACAGGGAAACAGGGAAACAATGTCAAAATATTTCAGGGAAAAAGGGAATAAAAACAATTTTAGGGATCCCCGCCTCTGAGTACCTCTTCTTTGGGTAGGTGAATTAACTCGGTTGGGGACATTGTTCTCTTGTGTTACCTAGCCTGCCCGCAATACAACAAAATACTTCAAACCATGTCTTGAAAAAAACATATCACATGCTTTAATGAAGCATTCCCCTTAGGGCTTTTCGATAATCATTTACAATTTAAAAATGAAATAAGACTATTATATGATATCTAGATTCTAAATTCTAGTGACTTAAAAATAAAAGTTATAAAAATTATTCATTTTCAACATTCCAATAAGGATGCCTTGAACCCCTGTGGGATGGGTACTTGCTTTAGGTTGCTGCATAAGTTATGCCACAATTTAGTTGCACGGTAGTAAAATGTATGGTGTGGCAAGCGAGTTCATGCATTCATATGCATGATAGTTTTTATAGTTACTGTAGTATTCTGATAAACTTCTTAACATACGTTTTTGATTCAAAGTGAAAGCTGTCGTGAAACAGCACCAACGGCAGGCTGCCACTATTTACAGGAAATTTCTCATATTGTAACTTGTCTCTGTCCTCTGTGAAGTTACTTCATATAACTGTGTAGACAACAGGCAAGAATTCAGCTAAAATCAAACAACTTTCTTTGACTTTTGGCAAAATGCAAATTTTAGCCTGACATTTGCCGTAAACACGATAATAAATCTCGCCATTGAAAAGGACAGTCGTATTACATGTTCAACTGAAATGCAAACCAATGTTCGAAAAATCAAGCGAATTTAAGAGGTCTTGGAGAGTTCATATGTACGCAACAAAAGCAGTACCCACGTCCAGACTGCCACTGGGCTAATGGTGATGGTCGGTAAACGTTGAGAAGAGGTTGATGGTAAGATGCTGCTGTTAAAATCTGCACAAAATGAGAGCATGCAGTAAAATCATTAACAAAAACTAGTGACAATTGCTATAGTGCTACTTAGAATTAAGTTACTGCAAAAGATAGGATAAGTTACAGCCCAAAACTTGAAAAGAAAAAAGCTATTAATTGGAGCTTACTGGACAAAACAATAAAATCATCTGCCATAGTCTGGTGAGAGTCACAAAACTCCTTCACTGATGCCA
Organism: Montipora capitata; assembly: GCA_949126865.1. Classification (NCBI taxonomy): domain Eukaryota; kingdom Metazoa; phylum Cnidaria; class Anthozoa; order Scleractinia; family Acroporidae; genus Montipora; species Montipora capitata. The sequence goes on along the minus strand of OX421446.1, from coordinate 32,837,517 downwards.
CTTGTCATTCGAGATGCAACTCAGGTTTTGTAGGTGTTGCACCCCAAAGATGAAAATGTAGAAGCCGCAGAAAGTCAGGTTCACAACCACTAAATTGGACCTGCACCTCTTTTTTAAGCCCTAAAATATATTACATAAACATCATATTTATCTTTAAGCCACAAAACTACAGAAAACTTCCCATTGAATGTAAAAGGTTGTTGTTATATGATCCTGACTTGTCTCGTTAAATCACACTAAATTACAGTTGTATGCTCATTATAAATTGGAAGGTCATTTGCATGTAATTTTATAGCATTTATGGAATTAAAATAACCATTTATTTTGATTTATTATTTACTTTACAGAACCCAAACCAAAAATAAAAGTAAAGCAGCCATAAGACTAATATCAAAAGGATACGACAAATGTTATGATGCGTTGAAATTATGGGTATCTATGTAGTTATGTTCTGTAACTAAGGCGAAGCAGAAGCAATCAACAGGAATTGAATTTCTATTTGAAGGAATCTCATATCTCTTGCATCTACAATCATCACTGGACGGAAATGGACGTCATTTGAGCACTGATGGTCATAACACAAGTGTCCTCTTTATTTTCAAGGGAAAATACATCTTACTTTCCTGGGATGAAACATCATGATTAAGATGACAACAACGTTTACATACTGTAAAGAGAAAATCGAAGAGAGAGAAGAGAAAATTATCTGAAAAGCTGTTATTGGTAATACTTACAAGCTACTAACAAATAATTTATATGTAAGGTTGGTTCAGATCAACAACTAGGCTGCAGAGGTCAATATAGTGGCGTAGTGTGTTCACTGAGGTGCACTGTAGGTCAATGTAGTAGTTGTAGTGTCGTCATTTATGTTCTAAACTCAGACAAGTAACTCATTTCATTGCGATATGTGCACATTTACAACAAGGTTACATACATAGTGGTACAATAACTTCTACTTCTACCGAGGAGCTGTAATTTCACATCACGTAGTAGCTTCACAGCAGTATGATAGATCTTGCTGAAGTACATTTACTTTGTAGTTTATCAAAGGCTCTCAAACTGTCGGAGCAGCGTTTCGGACAACCACATGTAGCAAAGGCATGTATTGATGCTTTGGTGGAAGTAGCAAATATCTCAAGCAGTGATAGACAAGGCCTGCGTGAATTTGCTGATCGTTCAAAAACCTTGTATGAGAATTTGCAATCCATGAACGCTCTCTCTGAAATGAACATGACCAATTTGACCAAAATGTCGGGAAGGCTACCGGTTGCACTTCACGTTAAGTGGAGAGACGAAGCTCAACGTATCAGAGAGAAAGGGAGGTTCCTGAGTCTCAAAGAGCTAGTAGAATTCATAGAAAGGAGGGCTGAAGCAGCCAATGGCCCCATATTTGGCAAAGTTGGTGAAGTAAGCAGAAGCTTTGTGAAACAACCAGCAAAGGGCAACAGACGAGCCCCGCCCTTGGAGCCCACAGCACATCCAGAGCACATCCATGCTGTGCCCACAGCACATCCAGAGTGACAACATTTGCAACGCAGCTTGGATCACATACCCAAGAAAGCCAGAGCACCCAAGGCAGGGGTTCAAACGTTTCAATGTCAAGAGGCACCCTTCAGTCTGGAAAATGCTACAGCTGTGAGGCCTCTCATAGATAGAACATTGTCCTGATTTCACCAGCAAGCTAAGTCTGTTAGGCAGAGAATGGTCTTCACGAGATACAAGGGACTTTGCTTGAACTGTTTGCGAAAGGGACATTTTGTTGGTGAATGTAACGGATACGACTCTCAAGATCCACTTTAAGGGTCAAAAGGCGTCGGGCGTTGGAAAGGGATTGATTTTACGGACTTCTCGAGCCAAACACAAGAATAACCCACGAGAAGACAAGAACCAATTAGGATCAGTCAACGGTGATTTAATGCTGATTTCTTGTTGATCGGTGTTCGATATTCGTAAACTAAAATGTAAGAAATTAATTACATAACATAAGTTATAGCGAACTAAAAATACAAAAGGATAAAACCTAAATTGAAATGCACTTAATTAACAGGAAAACTTACTTAAGTAACACACGTCAATTATTCGAATATTATAATCAGAGTAAGGGAAATAAACGGCAAAGAAACTAAGCGAAATAAGACACCCTAGTTGACTAACTACAACGTGTTGGCGATAGTAAAGCATACAAACAGAATCTTGAAAATAACCGCGCTAAATATTACCTAGATCTATGTAACAACAAAGAACGAAGTGACACTTACATAACCATCCCGGCTTGGACCAAAGAACAGGAAAACAAATTGAAGAGCTTACTTTAACCTTAACTTGAACGAAAACCGTGATCGAATGAAACATTTGCAAGTTAAAAGAAATGTGAGAACTTTTAAAATGATGACGAAATCACGCATAACTGTAACAAATGAAAACAATAGACAGGAAACCTTCACAGTGAATGTAAATCAGCCTTCCGATGCAAGCACTGTCAGCAACCCCACCACACGTTACTGCACAAGTCAGTGGAAGACCAAGTGAATACTGGCGTGGGTGATAGTGGAGACCAAGCAGTAAAAGAGCCAGCTAATGTGAATTCAGTAACTGCAGCTACAGGTGACGAAACGCCAAGCCGCACATACTCTACAACTTCAAAGGCAAAGATTGCATTGCAAGTCGTTCCGATCGAAATACTGAGTAAGGGGGGACCCTCTGTCAGTACTTATGCACTATTAGACACCGGGAATGAGGAAACGTTTCTCTCCAAGTCGATAGCCGAGAAACTTTGGATACAGATTGACAACTATGATACCTTGGCTGTATGTACATTGTCAGGAGAGTCTGCAGTAAGGGTCGGCCCGGCAAGTCGACGTTGGAGTGCGAGCAGCTGGTAACAGTGAGAGTCCTACTGTGATAACAAAAAACGTTAAGGTTGTAGACAATCTCAAAATTTCTACAACAAAGCCAAAGGATTTATCAAGATGGCCCCATTTTAAAGGTATTGTATTTCCTGAAGTAGATGAGACAGAAGTTACCATGCTGATTGGTGCAAATGTTCCTGAAGCCCAGCTGCATGAAGAATGTCGCAAGGGGAGAGCAGGAGAACCGTATGCTGTGCGCACCATGCTGGGTTGGGCTGTGCTTGTACCAGTAGATGCTGTAAGCTCCTTAAACTGACAGAAGGTGAACGTGAATTTTGTAAAGTATGGCAGTGAACTGTCAGATCAGCAGATGGAGCAGTTTCCTAGACTTGAAGACATTGACATGAACAAGAGTTCAAGGAAGGGAATGTCAGTTGAAGACCGAGAGTCGTTGGATAAGATGAAAAACTCTGTTTGCCTTATAGACCTTAAAAATGGGCACTACTCAGTGGGAATGTTGTGGAAGAATGAAGACCCTTGGTTACCAGACAACAGACGAATGGCTGAAGTACGGTTGCAATCTCTGAAGAGAAAGTTGAAACGTGATGAGAATTTTCATCGGAAGAACAGAGACTTTATGGATAGCCTTGTCAGCAAAGGATATGCCAGGAAGTTGACTGCAGAAGAAGCTGAGCGTCGAAGCAGAAAGACTTGGTACTTGCCTCACCATGGCGTATTCCACCCCCAAAAGAAAGACAAGATTCGTGTTGTGTTTGACGCGGCAGCCCTACATGATGGAGTGTCACTAAACAGCCAGCTTCGCCAAGGCCCTGACCTTACGAACAGTTTGCTTGGTTTTCTACTGAGATTCAGACAGGATCCAGCTGCACTTGTTGCTGATATTGAGGGAATGTTCAATCAGGTCAAGGTACCGCCAGAAGATGCTGACGCTTTGAGATTCCTTTGGTGGGAGGACAACAATCTAGAACAACCGTCAGAATTCGAAATGACCACTCACATCTTTGGTGCCTCAGACTCCCCTAGTTTTGCAAATTTCTGCCTAAAAAGAGCTGCAGAAGATAACAGAGGAACCTTCAGTGAAGACGCTGTAAATGCTGTCAAGAAAGACTTCTATGTAGACGACTTTATCAAGTCGGTGAAGACGGTAGACGAGGCAAAGTCATTGGTGGATGAAGTAACAAGCTTATTTGGTGAAGTCGGATTTAGACTGACAAAATGGATGAGCAATAGTCCAGATGTACTGTCTGTGATACCGGACGAGAAGCGCGCAAGACCGAACCTGGACGTGGATCTCGACGATCTCCCAGTAGAAAGAACACTAGGAGTCAAGTGGGATGTAGAAAGGGATGTCTTCCTATTCAAGGTTCTTGAGCCTAACCAACCACTAACAAAGCGTGGAATTCTGTTAGCAGTAAGCTCTCTGTGTGACCCTATGGGATTTGTCTGCCCAATTGTACTGGAAGCTAAGAAGATCTTACAGAAACTTTGGAAACTGAATCTGGGATGGGATGATGAAATTCCTGAAGACCTGCAATGCCACTGGAATAAGTGGAAGAATGAGTTGCCTGCCTTGTCACAAGTTCAGATACCGCGGTGCCATCTTGCTGATCAGACAGAAGTACTTGATATATCTCTGAATTTGTTCTCACATGCTTCTCAGGACGGTTATGGCATGTGCTCTTACCTCAGATTTGTTCATGCAAGTGGAGCTATCAAATGTTCATTCCTGTTTGGAAAGTCCAGAAGTTCGCCAGTGAGACAAATCTCGATCCCGAGGCTTGAACTGCAACCAGCTACATTGTCTGTAAAGATGTAGAGTGTTAATGAATGAGCTGACGTACAAGATTCTCAAACCACTTTGCAGTATATCAAGAATGACAGCAAGCGTTTTCAGACCGTCGTTGCCAACCGTGTAATTGAAATACGTGAGGTGACTAACCCTGATCAGTGGAGACATTGTCCAGGACGAATTGATCCCGCCGATGAAGCCTCGCGTGGTCTAAAGCCTCAGAAACTATCCAGTCAGTATCGCTGGTGGCGAGGGCCAGAGTTTCTGTGGGAGCCAGAAGATCGTTGGCCGAATGCAGCAGTGGAAGAAGTTTCAGACGATGATCCAGAAGTGCGAGCTTCAACAAATGTCCACCGAATCGGTGTCGAGCAGCATGATGGTGATGTTAACTCCACCATCACTACCAATAGTGATGACGCATTATCGAATGTAGGAAGGAACTTATTGGGAGCTGCGGCTCGTGGTTAACCTTACAGCGCCGGGTCGCTTGGATAGTCCGGTTTTTTCATTGGATCATGAGTACCTGAGCTGCCCGTATCACTGGATCATTGACTTTGGAGGAACTTAATCAAGCAACCCATGTAATTGTTCGCAGTGTCCAGAATGAATGCTTTCTTGAAGACGTCAAAGCATTAAAGAAGGATAAAGAAGGCAAGAAATAAAGCAAGCTAGCAAACCTGAGACTAGTGTTACTAAGTGGAACGCGAATGCGAGTTGGCACTCGTTTGCAGGAAGCAGTGGCACTGTCCTGGGATGAAAAACACGGGATGATTCTGCCGAAGGGCCATCATGTCAGTCAATTGCTTGTTCGCCACTATCACGAGACTGCTGCTCATAATGGAAGGAGCAGACGTTTTCTGAGCTGAGAAGAATGTTTTGGATCATTGCTGGAAGAAGTCTATTGAGACGAACAATTAGGAATTGCGTAAAATGCCGAAGACTGAATGCCAAACGAGAGGAACAGGTCCTGGAACCCTTGCCCAGGGTGAGGTTGGAAGCGTATCATCCTCCGTTTACCTTCACAGGTGTTGACCTTACACTAACAGTTAAGTGAGGCCGCAGAACCGCAAAAAGATGGGGATGTTTATTTACGTGCCTTACAACTCGTGCTGTTTACCTTGAAGTGACACCATCGCTAGAGGCAGATGATTTTATTATGATTCTTCGACAGTTTATTAGTAGGAGAGGACCGCCTAAAGAGATTTGGTCGGATCGAGGAACAAACTTTATTGGAGCCAACAGAGAGTTGAAGGAGTCCATTGCGCAGTGGAATGAAGAAAGGATTGAACGACAGCTGCAGCAGAAGGGCATCAAGTGTGTCTTACAACCACCTACTTTTCTTCATATGTCCGGAGTATGGGATCGCCTGGTGCAAACTACAAAGAAGCACTTGAAGAGCGTTGTTGGAGATGGGCTTCTTAATGATTTAGAGCTGAGAACTTTGCTTGCCGAAGTCGAGTCGATTGTCAATAACCGCCCCATGACTGCTGTTTCAGATGATCCTGCAGATTTCACAGCCTCGACACCGAATCATTTCATGTTGCAGAGAGCTACGCAACTTCCGCCTGGAGTATTCGTGAGCGAGAAGTTTTCCCGGAGGCGATGGAGAGAGGTCCAGTTCCTTGTGAATCACTGTTGGAAACTCTGGGTACGAGAGTATCTGCCAGCTCTTCAAAGAAGACCAAAATGGATCAAGTCAAGAAGAAATGTGCAGCCTGGCGACTTGGTACTTACTGCAGAGGATAATGTTGTTTGCAACAGATGGCCACTTGGCCGTGTGGTTGAAGTGTTCACTGGACACTGAGATGGATGCGTGCGTTCCGTCAGGATCAAGACAACCTGAGGAGTGTTTCACCGCCCCATTACAAAGATATACCTCTTGGAAGAAGCTCATGATGGCACGTAAACCAATGAGAGAATGTCAAGTAGCATGTGGAACATTGACTTTAATGAGTTAAAGACACTTAAATTAAGTTGAGCAAACGAACTGTGTAATTACAGCCCGTTTGTGGGGCCGCGATGTCGTCTTTTTTCCCGCGCTTGTTTTATTTTTCTTAATTATGATAATTTATTTTCGCTCCGGCTCGAGATTATCGAAGCGAAGCTCGTGTTCATGCCCCTATGGCGTATGAGTCACGCTTCTGGTTTACTTGTACAAACGTTTTGTTCAGAGCAGTACACGCTGAAAGATGAGATTAATCCTGTTAGGTTTTGTCTGCACCGAACGTTCTTGTTTGATGTGCGGTGCAAGATAAACAGTGACGGTCGGCCACGAAATTTTAAGCCTTGTTAGCTGAGAATTCGTTTTGCCGCCACGTGTCTGATGTTTTCCCTGAGGAAAACCCATTGAATTGATTGAAGGAAAGAGTAACGAATACTCTAGCTTATTTCTCTGTCAAACAGTCCTCAAAAAGTGTGACTAACAATCACGAAAATATGCTAAAAACCTGGGTTAATCTAAATAGGTAAATACAAGCACAAATCTGTTCAAGCAGTATCCCCAATAGGCCTTTTCTTTTTAAAATTCAGTTTGATAGTGAGGCAGAAAGGACGAAGACAATGGAAAGTGGATGATATGTACATATTTTTCACATTCATTCCAACGTGTTTCTATTGTTTTTGTTTTCACTGCCTCGCTATCAAGCTTAATATTTGATATTTCGAAAATGGCCTATTCAAGTCCGAGATTTTTTGGCTTACTTACGTGCTGTTGGACGTACTTTTGAACGTTTTCACATGACGTCACGGCGGCCATGTTGGTGTTCCAAAACAAAGAAATGGCGGCCATGATGGTGTACCAAACTAATCCTCCTCCGGGAATTGAACTCTACTTTTATGCAAATGGTTATGTTTCAGTAATCCAATATGGCTGCTAGTAACGTGAGTGAAAACGAGTAAACAAAACATCCATTTTGAAGGTGTTTACAGGAGAAACCTTGTGGGAACGGTGAGCATGCGCTGTTTGGCATTTTGCAAATTGAACCGTTTTGCACATATCGCGTACGTTGCGTATTATACAGATTGATATCGGCGTATATTGCGTTGCGTTGCGTATTTTACAAGTGTTCTTGGTTAGCCTAATTTATTGCTACGACTCACATTTACATTACTCATTAACACGGCGATTTTTCAACAATATATCGCTTTAATCTAATTAACCCAAGATCATTCATATAGAAAAAAAATTTCATATTTATTAACCATTTCCTTCGCTTTTGTGTTTGTCAGCATTATGGTTTGCTAGAATTCAGGTTCACGTGTTCGCATGCAAGTTTGTTTTTGCATTTCAGAGATGTTTAGATTTTCAATTACAAACTCTGTCTTGATTGGCCACTCAACCTCATTGTGTAAATAGTTCACTGAAGTCAAAATAGATTCGTTTGCTCAGACAAAAGCTGTGATCATGCAAATCCTGCTGCGTTTTCAAGGCAACCCACACATTATGAGTTTTTCATCTCCGCAAACCTGGCAGGACCATTTATATAAGAATTTTTCAGCATTAGCCGAGATCTCGGCAAAGGGCTGAAGCTATATATCGAAGGCGAGCACACGCCTTTATGGGACAGCAGTTGAACAGTGTAGCACGTCTTGTAAGCTACATGTTTTACCAATACAGAAACAAACCTAAACCTTCATTGAAGCTAATCTTAGGCGTAATTAGACCTAAACAAGACCTAATTACGCCTAAACAAGAGTTGTTAGGCGAGCACACGCCTTTATGGGACAGCAGTTGAACAGTGTAGCACGTCTTGTAAGCTACATGTTTTACCAATACAGAAACAAACCTAAACATCCATTGAAGTTAATCTTAGGCCTAATTAGACCTAAACAAGACCTAATTACTCCTAAACAAGAGTTGTTAGGCTTAAGGTTAGCTTTAGTGAATGTTCAGGTTTCTTTCTGTATTGGTAAAATATGTAGCTTAAACATGTGGGGGGGGGGGAGGGGGGGCGAACTCGATATATCCCTTGGTGGCGAGGAGCGGTGCGGCCCCTCATACCCTGACCCTATTTAAGACAAATATCGCAACATTTAACCCGAAACCATACCCTACGTAAGACAATAATAGTAGTAGTAGTAGTAGTAGTAGTAGTAGTAGTTCTAGTATTAAAGTTTACCACCCACCTTTTTTGCCCGCTTTTTTGGGAGTAACAGGAAACCCTTTATTTCGTATAAGGAAAGGTTACGTTAATACAAACGTTGGCCGTGTAGCACTTACATTTTAAACAGAATTAACTGAATAGAGTGTAATGTGGAGTGCTAGGTTTCTATCCCATATGAACCATGTGAGCGTTAGCCCTACTGATGGAAATGGGCCCACACAAGGACAGAGAAAAACTCTGACCAGGGTGGGAATTGAACCCACGACCTTCGGGTTAGATCTCCGCCGCTCTACCGACTGAGCTACAAGGTCAGACGGGAGCAAGCCGTGGGAACTGATAAACAATCGATTACCGGGCTATTGTTATAATAGATTAAAAGTTGCGGTTACAAGTTGTGTGGTTTTCTTGTTGTGTAATCAATGGAAATTTAATGTGCCTGGTATCAATGCCAAAGTCAACGGAAGTCAATATTAATTAACAAGAGCTTGTAAAAATTTTGCTGTTTATCGTCCGAGAAAAGATATCCAGTTTAAGGCAAAAATTGATAAATCGATACCCTGATTAAGAGAAAAAAAATGATAAATTCGATACCCTGTTTAAGACAAAAATCCCGAAAAACATACCCTGGCTGGCCCGCTTGCCGAGATCCCGGTCTGACCTGCCCGGTTTCCCGGGATGAAAAATTGTCATGACGCGTGGGTTGCCTTGAAAACGGAGCCAGATTTGCATGACCACCGATTTATTTTTGGATCCATTGTTTTAAAACGCCATTCCGTACTTCCTAGAGCTAAAAATGAACCTTTATTTCGAACAAAAACAGGAAAATTCACCAGTTATCCCTTGCGTGACTTTTGACGGTTACAAGGTACGTAAACAAATTCTTGAGATTCATCCCGGTAAACCGGGCGGGAATAGTGGGATTCGTCCATTCTAACAATTTCAGGCCTTTTACCGGGCTGATTATCCACATATAAACAGGCCCTAAGTACACACATCAGGCATTGTTGACCATATTTCATCCACGGGACACAAAATCGACACATCAAGGCTGCGTGAGGTTTCAATTCACGTGGGGAAGTTGATAAAATGATATATCATGAGTACTGTGTAGCATATAATTGAAACGTTTAGAAAGAAAAGAACGTTAATTTTGAAAATCTCTATCGTTTCCAGTCAGTATCTTGCTGTACGAACATCATTTTCACTGGCTTGCCGACTGTCTTCCACACGAGGTATGGAAGCTTCTGTCGACGTTAAACATGCTTTTCCCCCAATCAGACTTTTTAGTAGAAACGTGATAGGCAAACATATCTGACTTCCGGTATCGAGAGAGAAACACTTGGATGTAGACAGTTGTTAAACAGGATATCGATTTCAGTTGGTTAAGGGAGAAGTTTCCCTTTCCTCTACAAAGTCGTGGAGATTGAAGATAGATATATATCTGTACATGACTGCTGCTCCTCAGGCCAGGCCAATCAAAACGCAATGAAGCGATTGCTATGTGTTTTTGGCGTACTCCTTTTCTCGCTCCTGGTTTTTGGTCGACCTTTGGAGGTAAGCTTGTCTCTACGTTCAGTGTCCTGTGCCTTGTTCCCACTCGTATTCTACAGCACGATTTTAAATACATTTTCAGCAAGTTTTGCAGTCATTTGAGGCCTTGAAGATCACGTTGCAAATTTGTTTATTTTTCTTATGAGCATTTTTCTGAGTGTAATCAAAACCTTTCCCTGATTATGGGAGAGCCGCCTTTCATAGAGAGTGAAACACGCTTAGAATATTAAACGAGCCACAGCACAATTTTCGTAACTAATGCAAGGGTGGAATCCACATTCAATGTTACTCTTCAAAAGCGTAAAAGTAAACATTCTTTTAATTTCATACAAGTTAAGTAAATATGAAAACATTTCAAGTCTCCTATAAATGTATTTGAACCCACCTCAATTAACATGCGTTGATCGTTTACTTATTAAGAATAGGATTTATCTCAGATTGTGTTCTGCGAATTTTTCTGGTTTGAAATGTAAAGTAAATATCGCCTCTTCGTGATTAGATTCCCTAACGGTAAACTCGTTGATTTCCGTTTGCAAAATAGAGAATTTGATGTGGCATCTGGTTGTATGAAGCCCGGCATGAGGTATTGTGATTACAGGGTTCATAGCAGTTTTTCACACATATTACGCTATGCATCAGTACAACGAGGCGAGCCTTGTGGTGCGACGGATAAGAAGCTTAATTTTGTTATCAACGCATTATCCACATTTGAAATTGTCAATTCCGCTTATCTAGGGTAAAGATAACCCATCTGACGGAGAGAATTTGCCGGAGGACAGCAGAGTCTTTCGACCACCAGATAATGTGTTGGCAGTCAGACCACCAAGTAAGCACATGTACTGTAATTAAGTCCTTGATTTGTTGATTTCTGTGGGAGGGGTGGGGAGAGGATGCATTATACATATGCCCACTGTACTCACCCTACCGGCACTCACCCTACCGGGGGGCCAGCCATTCGCCTTAAACACAAAAAAACATATGCCCACTGTACCTTTCAAGCTGCCTAGAGATTTTGATTTTTTTGACCCTTCTTCACGCAAAAAAATACCTTTTGTCTTGTAACGGGTAAACAAGACGTGAAGGCTTGTTTTCATTAGCCACCAGATGTCAGTCGAGCCGCTCCCTAGTCACGCAAGGGAACCGAAGAGCTGAGGGGAGAATTGGGAGAGGACTACAACTGTAGAAACTAAACAAGGGCGGCTCCACTGACTTGCTAGCAGTCTATGTCTGTTTTGTCCCAAGAAAAGCTACTACTAACGCTTATGATTTTTCGTCCGTTGCTTATGCGTATGCTTGCGTCGTTAGTGAATACCAGCCCTAACAAGCTGCATTGAAAGTTATTGGTATAAAAAACGAAACATCTGCAACATGCAACATGCCTTCTTCGCTGTCCCTCTCCTCAACTCCAAAACGCAATACGCCACTTTCAAAAATACCGTAATACTCTTTGTTTGTCGTCCAAAATTTTGCATAAACTGGAAACAATGCTTATGCAAATATTTGGAGGCCAAACAAAGCGTATTATGGTATTTATGAAGTGTCCCTTTCAATCTTCCTTTATTTGAATAATGTGATAAACACCTGTGGTTTTCCGGTAACAACACATGACCCGAATTATTTCGTTATCGCAGGCATCAAACACATCTCATTTTCCGTGAGAGATTGACACCCCACATCTCTACGAAAAGATGTGTAAATTCAAGACTTGAAAGTCTCCGTGAAAAAGGAGTAGGAAAGGCAAAATAAGTGAAGTGACTTCCAATTTAGTACTCAGAAGTGTTTTAGACAAAACTTTCCTGGGAATGTTTTTGCGGATCGTATCCCGCGGTTATCTTCTTGATTTACACGCAAGGGTCAAATTTGTTGGGCTCATGTTTTCCATGAAAGGAATGATGAATGAAAGAAATGTATCTTTGAAGTGCGTTTTATGAATGGAAGTTAGTAGTGATCCTTGCACTCAACTGGATAATTCCAGCAGTTGTCACTTTATAAACACCTGAAAAATTCAGACGGCTTCAACGGGATTCTATCCCGGTGAAATGCTATCGTCTAAAACCCGCACTGCGAATATACATTTCTTTCATTCATCAGTCCTTCCACCGGAACAACAAATTGACCCACTCCAAACTGTGTGACTTCATAGCTCAGTTGTAGAGCATTGCACCTGCATTGCAGAGGTCATGGGTTTGAATCTCTTGAAGCCCGCTGAATTTTTCAGGTGTCTATAAAAAGTGACAAGTACTTAATTCTCCAGTTACGTGCGAGGATCACTCAGTTCTCTAGTCTAGAGCCCGCTTTTCAAATATGCATACATTTATTTTAGTTATCCCATACCTCCAGGTTTTCTATACTTGTATGTAGGTAATGATTTGTAGAAGATATTTTACATCGCTGCGCGGGGATACGGATTTTATCTTCTCGTGCTGAAAGTATCTCTCACTCGTTCGCGAAGCGGCCATGTGATGTTCTGTTTATTATATAGATCATTTTCGAAATGATGAAAAAGTGGTCACCAACAGCTAAAACAAGCATGTCTTGTAACATGAAACAAGATATGAAAGTTATGAAAAACAAATCATGATAATGTAAAATTTTGCAGTAAAAATGCTAATGTAGTAGAGAGGAATTATATTAAAGCACAAACGTATCTTACAATAAAGAGGACGCTCGCGTTTTATTGGCTAATCGTGTTCGTTACTATGACGACACCTATATTCTCACATGTGCGGGCGGTGAAGATATGATTTTTTAGCAAAAGGAAAAATCCTGTTATTTCATCAGTATCTATATAATAAATACATCTTATTCGATAATTTAACATATAATACGCGCGGATATTTTGCGAGTTGCGTAGTATTTTTCTGAGCACCGCTGTGGCGAGGAAAAATACGAGCAATGAGCAAAATGTCCGCGAGTATTATATGTTAAACCATCGAATAAGAAATTTATTATTCCAGTACAGAAAGGTGTTATTTTGATTCAATTTTATCTGGTAAGAGTGTTTCTAAAAAAATGCGTCATCTGTCCTTCAGGGCTCTTGCGAACGATGTAAACAGCACAGTAAGCCAGCCAAATGTACTTTATTTGATTGTATAAACAAAATGGCGAGAGACAAGCGATGACAAGCTAAATTCTCAGGCTTTGTATCGCGTTGAAAACAATTTCTTTCATTGAAAAATTACCGTTTCGTCCGTATTTGCTCTGTTCTACACCGGTCAAACCGGGACACTCTAGTGTATTACCGTCTCATATTTTAAGTGTTCTCTTGACCAAATATGGTAAAGTGGCGTAATAGTGGAATAATAAGTTTTCATTATTTCGATATTCCGTATCTTTTATAAAGTGTCTCAGTGTGAAGTTTACCTGATGAAAATTGGTTTTCATTTGTTTGAACTCCCTTATCAGAAGTTTCGCTTTTTACCTCGCTTTGAAACAGAGGCTGATAGAAATGGCGCCAATGATATCGTGGCGAAACTGTGCGTGGGAACCGCGCAAAGTAGGGCTAAATGTACTTACCGTATCAGACGGTGTCGTTATTCCACGTTGGTTACGTTTTACATTTGAATCGCATGCAAATCGTTCTCTAATTCTCTCATTTGACTGATTTTTTTTTTGCTTTCTTTACCTCGGTCCTATGAGTCATTGACTAAATTCTTCACTTTCATTCTTTAATTCTATCTTAATGAAAGTTTTCTGCTAGTGAGTTGTAACCGACTGGAAGAGCGAACTGTAGCATAGATAGATCCATTTCACAAAAATAGGTTAATAGTGGCGGTAAAAATCCTATTGAGCTTGGCAATCCACATATGTACAGTGTGTCACAAATGTCTGTTTTAATTGAAAACAGGATGTTGCAAGCCAGAGGTATATCTTTCATTTGGCGACAAAACGGTTGACAAACAAGAGGTACATGAACGCATTTCCCAATTTCCAGTAAAGAGCAGTGGACCATGTGGTAGCTATGTGAACCTGAATGCAGAACAGGTACAGTTCAAGAGTGCAACATTTGCAGCTGTAACTGACGCAATAACTATTGCTGTTTGGGTCAAATTGCAATCAACGTACGGAATTCATCCGATTCTGGCCCTTGTGGACGAAGCTGGGGAACTTAGATTTGAACTTTTTGAAGGATACCTGAACTGGGCATACACCGCGGTCCGTCCGTCACGTGCAACATTTAAATTGATAAGCGAGACGCCAGTTGTGTCGGGAAATATCTGGACTCATCTCCTCGTTCAATATGACTCTTATTCTCGGCGGTGCGCGGTGTTCTTGAATGGAGAGAATATTCTGAATGGCTTTTCAAATGGTGGATTGATGGAGATAGCATGGGGCGAGCTAACCACTCTTGGAGAATATTCAGTCAACGACCTTATCGCGCTGCAGTTTAATGGCTTCATGGACGAGTTTTACATTTACTTTTGCAGCATTTCGGAAACTCATATACCTAGCCTTGCCCAGGGGTGTGATGTGAAAGAAAAATGTTTGTTTCCAGCACCAGGTAGCTATAATCATGATACATGCTTGTGTAAATGCACGCAATCGACGCTGCTTATGTTATAGCACAGAAATGGGTTTATGAACTGGGTTGATATCACAGAACGAATCATATATTGAACTGCGGATATGAAATCAAGTGAAGCCATAATCCTCGCAGTTATGAACGCAATTTTAACAATTGCGCAGAGATTAGCCTAAAAAATAGAGGACTTCAACGGGGTTTCCGCCCGTGGTGTTGGGTCATGTGTGGGTCCAAATGTTTGAAACAACAAATGTTTCAAACATTCAAACAAGTCCTAATTTTTTCAGGCTTCTCTAAGCAATTGCTAAAATTGCGTGCATAGCTTTACTTGATGATATGATATGGTAAATTGACCATGACCGTAAATAAATTCGAACTTTCTGGTTTATAGAAGCATACTTAAACCTGACTATCAACCGGATACTAATAAGTGCGCCCAAACTCGATGCGGACAAAATAACAGGACCGAAGCATTCTGTTTAAAGCACCGACCGCTTTACATGTACATCTGCAATTGGTATCTATTGCATAACATGCACACTATGGAAAAAGATATACATTGCATGGCGAAACAGGGAGGTGGACTAGGAGACCGCCTTTGCAAATTTCTCGCAGTGTACGTGTGGCCCAGTGATCAGAGCGCTGGTTTTGAGATTTGGACATCCTGGGTTCAAGACGCGCTCTAACCGCTAGATTTGATCCTGGTAGTCCTAGGTTCAACTTCTCGGCTGCCCTTAATTGTAAAACGTCCACTAGTTTACCTCCGGCCATTCGGGATTTTAAATAGTTGTACTTGCTGTTCTGTTCTGTTGTGTGCCATTTACTAACAGATGTTAGCCACTAAGGTACTCTGCAATTCGAGGTAAATAAAGTTTATATGTGAATTTTGTAGATGCGCAAATAAAACGGGAGGGAAGAATCGAAAGCAGTCGCTCGACACTTCAACCTTCCCAATCATTCTTGCCAACACATGCTGATCAGCGACCTTTCGCTTTGCCAGGGCAACCCGGAAAGCCGAATGCTGAACAAAGATTCGTTTTTCAAACAGGCTCCCTCACGCTCCACAGAATAAAAATTATCAAACTTTGCCTATAGAGTGTTTTCACGTGACGTCACGGCAGCCATGTTAGTGTACCCAACTATCCTCTGGAAATTGAGCTCTATTGTCATGCAAACGTTTTCCTTTGTTTCCGTGGAAAAACAAGGTTACTGATCACGTGAGTGAAAACACTCTATTGTTATGGTTGACATTTTTTGAGACAAAGAGCCTTTTGTTCCCTATCCTTGGGGATGTATATGTTCGGAAACACGAAATTTCAATCGGTCACAGTCGGCAAAGCGTTTTGTGAACGCTTTTTCAACTCATTTATTCTTGTTATCCACGTTGCTATTCTCCCAGCAGTAGCAACATCTTTTCACTTTATAGACCGCTAACAACCCCTTATTCCGTAATTCCCTCCGACAAATGGGCTAACGCTCGAAAATTCAGCTTTCGAATTCTTTACGGTGGTCAATTTACAATATCATCTCAGTTGATCAGAAACCCATTTCTGTGTTTCACTTCCCCAACATCACAGCATCACAGTTTCTTTGGAAACTACACCCCTTTATCAAAATTACTGACAAATGCTGACCAGGAATATGGAGACCCGATCACATATCTTTTTCTGAGATTAGAAAATTAAACGAACCTTACCTGTGAGGTGAAATTTGATTGTGATTCTACCAAATCCCTGGTGACTCAGTGAGGGTTAACATGGGATGCACACGTGCCGCCGCGGATAATCAGACTTTCAAAGGTTGTGGACACGGTTGTCAAGATACAAATGAATACAGAGGAAAATGGAAGAACAAGGGGTAGGAAGTAGAAAAACTTTGAGGGAGGGCATGTTAACCCTCACCGAGTCACCAGGGATTTGGCAGAATCACAATCAAACTTCACCTTACAGGTAAGGCTCGTTTAATTTTCCAATTCTACCAAATCCCGGTGACGTCACTTCCGGTTAACATGAGATTTTACAGCAATAAACGTGGACACAACTATTTCAATCCTCAAAGCGAACTTATCGACCTGGCACAGCTCCAGCAAAGCTGTTTCCAGCAATAACGGGTTGGTTATAGAACTTCTGAAAAGCAGATTCTCGAGACCATCCGATGTGTTTCAGGATTTCATCAGTGGGAATCACCTGACTTTCTCTCGATATAGCTGCTGATTTGGCGCGGCGAGCCTTAACCTTGCTGTATCTCCTCCACTTGCTTCATCGCCCATTTGCATTCGTACCAATGTGCCGATAAGGCATGACATATGAAAGGAGCAGACGGCCATTGCCATGGTCATGAAACAAGCTGGGCTCTAGAGTAGAGTAAGTGGTTCTTTCGGGTACTTTAGGGTTCTTCCCAACAAAAAATGAGATGAGGATTTTTCCCAAGTCTGTCCTGCTTGACATGATCCTGTATGTAGAACATAAATAATAATCAGGAGTTTTCTCCATAGCATCAATCCTCAGAAATGACAGTGTTTGACACCACTGACCATATGTTAAAGCTAGCGGTCAGTTCTTCGAGACAGAGCTTGCTCAGAGGATACAATAGTCCTACATACTCTAGGACAGGAACAAGATCCCATGTTACTTGATTTCGAGGAGTAAGCTTGCAACAGTTGAACACACCCTACAGATAGCGCACTGTAAAAGGATGGTCAGTCAGCGTAGTGACAACCACGAAATTCAATCCCCTTAAACAGCTTGCGAGTGCTAAGCAAGCTGTATTAATCGTCCAGTATGACAGTCGGTTAATATGAAAGGGCACGGAGAAACGTTAACAAGTTGTTCACACTCGGATGTAGTGGATCAGTTTTCTCTTGTAGACCAGATGCACACCATGCATTTGCGGAAGTGAACATCTTACTTCTTTGCTGCCGCTAATTATTCAAGAGGACATGAGCAAGTTGGCAACCTCGCCCGGAACGTTTCCCTTAATTAATTGTCGCCTGACACCTTGCGTGTCAGGGGTTGCCGTTCTGGGCTCAGAGGGTGAGCACCCCCGTGAGAAAATGTAACTGTTAGTGAACTGTGACCAATTTACAGGGAAAGCATCCACATATGATGCATTCATGTCTTGCTTCCAGGAAGCATAGGCACTAGTTGATGGTTGATTCTACTTGCAAACAGATCAATCTGGGGAACAAAGAAAACCCATATATAAATACAAGTAAATACCGCGATTCAGTTCCTACTATGATGCCATCTTCAAAACGGCGCGAAAGAGAATCTGCAGTTACATTAAACCGCACCGGTTGAAGCGCAGCAGAAACGCCAACTATGTTTCTAAAAGGGCCCATAATCAAATTTCCTTAGCAATGGTAATGCATTCCTTGTTCATGCATCCCCGCTGCCATTGATGTAAGAAATAGCAGTCATGTTGTAAAACATATTCCTGATTCGCAGAATGGACACTGACCGGAGTAAGGACATAGTCCCCTGCCCCACAAAGAGCAGTTAAAGAATACTCAGTTTGGGTTTCGTGCATTGTGGCACCCCAACCCATGCGTGATGCATCTATTTGGGGAACATCGGTGCGATATTTGGGGAACAACGGTCAATAACCCGGAAAGCTGTGGAGACTGAGATGACCCACCACTCTAACAGCACCCAGTGAATGCTGTCAGCAGACGGAGGCAAGTTTACAACGAAAAAAACTTTCAGAGATGTGTGCCAATTCCTTGTCCCATTCCAAGTGTTCATACCAAACTCCACCCCATGGAAAGTAGATACTAAAGTTCCTATCAATGTGGCAACTTCATGGATTGAGAACTGCTGGGCGCACAGAGCTTTGCTATTCGTAATTGGCCAGCTTGCAATGGTGCAACTGACCTAATAAGAATATCAACGCTACTGATGTAACCAACCTGAGAATTACAGTTTAGCGGTCTTATTGGACTGGGATCATGGTTGACAGCCTTGCTTCTTCTTGGTTGTGGTAGGAGCCCCTTCTCCCCTAACAAAGGCATTGCAGAATAAGACTTGCCACCTCTGGAGAAGCAAACTGGGCGTTCAGGTCTGGTTTCAGAGATTCTCGGCCACGAAGATTCAGTTCCCGGTTTCCTGCCAATGCTAGAACAAGGGAATGTGGGAGAGTAGCCTAGAACTCGCCTGATGCTTTATCACAGGCATTGATGGTGGCACAAAATGAGAAAACAAAAAACTGTCGAGCTTTCTGAAGAGCCCTGTCTGTGGATTTGGTATAGCGAGTATAGCGTTGACGTCACCTATTGTAATTAATATGCCAACCAGAGCCTCATTGGCTGTCACAAAGGGTCTCTTTTTTCCTGTGGTTGGCATACTTGAATAACAGAAACAATGTTTGTAAACAGAGATCATCCCTACTTGGAGACAACCGATTACAAATAGCTCTGTTCACTTTTGAGGAGACTAGCAATTAGCAATTTTCTGGTCTTAGGTATTTTTTCACCAGCCCTCTAGCTTTGTTTTAGGGAGATCGCCTTTGATAAGGTCTTCTAGCACAGTGGCCAGCTTGGCGTTAACTGGCGCACCCGTTTTGTCAGTTGCCGAGAACTCCTCTGCTGAGTTGTCAAAACTTGACCTACGGGACTCCCTTAAGTAATTTGCAAAACAACCAGTGAGCACAGGCGAAACCTGTGAACGTTAGTCATCACCATTAGAGGGCTTCCTGATCACTTTCAG
>OX421446.1:32785479-32815479 GCA_949126865.1 Montipora capitata | reverse complement strand
ATCTCTTTTGGTTAACTTGACCGTGACCATGCACAAGCTTTTGTCCTTGAGTAATAGCTTTTGGTTGTGCCTACCAGGAGATTGGAAAAGAGCAGTGGTCAGTCCCATCTATAGAAGGGTGACAAATCTCATCTTGAAAATTAGACTCATCTCGTTGACCTGCATCTCATGTAAAGTTATGGAACATACTGTTTTAAGCTCTACGTCAAAGCATTTCTCCAATAATGACATCATAAGACCTTATCAGCATGGATTTCGCAAAGGCTTTGCTACCGTAACACAATTGATAACCGTTCTGGATGACTGGTTCTTCTCTCTTGACAACTGTACAAGAACTGATGTCCTTCTGCTTGACTTTGCAAAAGCCTTTGTTAGTGTCCCTCATCAGAGGTTACTGCATAAGTTCCATTACTATGGTGTCCGAAATAAGACCTTGGAATGGATTAAATCATTCCTTCTTGGCCGCTCTCAACGTGTTCAAGTAAATGGTGAAAAATCAGGTTGGGCTGATGTCATATCTGGTGTTTCCCAAGGCCCCTTTTTGTTCATCATTTACATAAATGACATTGTGTGTAACTCAAATCCCAAGATAAAGCTATTTGCTGATGATGGTGTAGTGTATCGTGAAATCCTGAGCTCTCAGGATGAAGTCATCTTTCAAAATGACATTGACTCTACTACTGACTGGGCCAAAACCTGGCAAATGAGCCTTAATTTTGACAAATGCAATGTTTTGTCTATAACTAGATCCAACTCAGAATCGACCATTAGCTATCAGAATAAAACCCTAAGGATAGTATCATGCCATTCATAAGTATCTGGGTATCTTTATACAAGATGATTTGCAGTGGGATACACAAGTTTAGAGGGTCAAATCTAAAGCCTCAAAGATCCTAGGCCTTTTACGTAGATATCTATCTAGCTGCAGCAAGTATGTTTAAGAACAGGGTCCGGTTGTTCGAAAGCCGATTAACTTAATCCAGGATTAGCGTAAAATGTGGTTCTATTTTTTCAACGTTTTGGTAAACTTTCTTTTGCTTTTGTTTGATTTTCAAGATTGACTTCCTCTATAATGCAAATTTTGCCGAATATCAGCGTTGGGAATAGAGAAATAAACTCCGTGGTTAATTTTTAACCTGGGATTAGCGTAAATCGGGTTTCGAACAACCGGGCCCAGGGCTATAATTCATTAGTTAGGTCGTGTTGAATATGCGTCACCCTGTTGGTCTCCTTTTGAAAAGCAGCAAATTAGCATCTATAGAATCAATTCAACGTGCTGCTGCTAGGTTTGTTTCCTCTGATTTTCCTAGTTGTTCTAGTGTGACAGGTATGACACACTCACAGGGCTGGGATAGTTTAGAAAAACCTAGATATGTAGACTCAGTGACTATGACGTATAAAGTTACTTACCACTTAGTCCATATACCTCGTCCAAATTCAGTTCAGTCTTCATATTCTAGAACTCGAGCAACTCATCCTTATAAGTTTAGGCACATATTTGCAAATTCAAATGCATACAAGCATTCTTTTTTCCCTAGGGTAATTCCCCTCTGGAACAGCCTGTCTAGGGATGCTGTCTGTGCAGAATCAGTTAGGTCTTTCAAAGCTAAGTTAATGAATTAAGTCTCATGTAGAAACTGCATTAATTTATTTAAGTATTTTGCAATGACGATGATGATAGTTAACCTGAGTATTTTCCAATAATGTAGCCTTTAAATGTATTCCCGTCGGACCCGTCTGACCTTTCAGCATCCTGTATAGTGTCTCTCACTTGAAGTATTAATAAATATGTATCTACGAATGTGTTATCATCCGAATTTGTCGAGAAGATTCTTCAATTACTGACAACGGATTTTAATGTAATGTTTTGCATTAGGTCCGTCGTAAGCATTGAGATATTACACAACAAGCCTAACTTCTCTTCTGTACAACCCGTGACCAAAAAGGGTTTTTTCTTTCCCTCAATAAATGCTGTTGTTTTTCTCATCAGATGAATTTTGTGCTCCGGGAGAGCAAAGCTCTGCACTTCAAGGACAGTGTGTATCCTGCTTTTGTGCTGGGCGTTCGCAGAACTGCAGTCGTGCAAACGTCTACCGAGACAGGGTAAGTGGGGCGTTTAGCGAGGTGTCTGAACGCCACTTAGATCATATTCTTACAGTCTTATTACCCTGGTGGATATTGTGAACATTGTAACGTATTGAATTGAAAGTTACTCGGAAATACACGCTTTATGGTTAGAGAGTAATCAAATTACAGGATATTTTTGTTTTGCTAATCGTTATTGAACTTGCTTCATAATGATCCTCGCAGACGCAGCTTTAACGAAAAAAATCTGGAACAGACTTGATTGGGAATTGAACCAAAACCAGAAAGCTTTAACAAAAAAAGTCTGGAACAGACTTGATTGGGAATTGAACCAAAACCAGAACCTTCTGATTGCCATATGCTATGTGTTCTAACTGCGCAAGCGTTCGAGGCCCGTTCAAACAACAAGCGCCCCAAGCTCAGTATGGGGAAATATAAGTGTCGGAAATCAGCTTCTAGCAAGCAAACCAGCTACCTCAATCAACATTAAGAATCAATACAGCTTTGCTAGAACCTCAAGCTGCGTTTGATCCACTTTTAGATAATATCGAAACTGCGAGCACTGAAGGTTTTAAAACCCCTATTATTTCACTGGAAGCAACCCTCAAAGGTCTTAGTACGGTCATCTCCTCCAAAGCTGGGGGCCCAGATAATATCCCAAACTGGGTCTTGCGTGACTTCGCTCCAGAGCTCGCTCAGCCCGTTCGTTGTATCATCAATTCCTCTATTAGTCAAGGGACTTTACCGGATATTTGGAAATGTGTAAACAGCACCCCTCTTCCCAAAACAAAGATTGTTGAGGATACGGCGAAGGACTTGAGACCTATTTCATTGACACCAACGTTATCCAAAATTGTCGAGCACTACGTCGTCCGCGAACATGTGAAACCAGCAGTTCTGGGACCCGATCAATTTGGGTGTATTCCAGGGTCGTCCACTGCGCACGCACTGATAAATCTGATGCACAATTGGGCGCAAGCAACAGACCGAACGGGGAACACCGTGCGGATCTTTGCGTTGGACTATAGAAAAGCCTTCGATCTGATAGATCATAGCCTTTTGCTATAGAAACTCTCGGCTTACAACATCAACTCTTACATCATTAATTGGATAACAGCTTTTCCTAAAGATAGGAAACAAAGGGTCAAACGTGCACATTATTGTCTCTCAAAGTGGGGATCGGTCCGAGCGGGAGTACCGCAGGGAACAAAATTGGGATAGTGGCTATTCTCGGTTATGATAAATGATTTGAAAGTACCATCAGCTAGTGACTGTATAAAATATGTAGATGACACGACAGTGTATGAAATCATAAGTAAGAATAGTCCTAGCAATGCTCAGTCTATGATAAACGAAGTAGCTACCTGGTCAACACTCAACTCGTTCCAACTCCACCCGAAAAAATGTAATGAGCCAAGAGTTTCCTTTGTGCGCTCTCCCACTTCCTACGAACTTATAGAAATTAATGGCTCTAAGGTTAGCTCTGCTAGGGTCGTGAAATTGCTGGGTGTGTATTTCCAAGACAATCTTAAGTGGAACAATCACGTTTCTGAGACGATTAAAAAGGCCGTTACTTTTTAACTCAGTTAAAGCGAGCTAATGTACCATCATCAGAATTAGCAAAATTTTATGTTGCCTGTACTCAATCTGTCTTACTTTATGGATGTCAGGTCTACCATTATAGTCTCCCCAATTATTTGAGCTTAAGTTTAGAACCTGTTCAAAAGAGAGCCTTGAAAATTATATACGATTATGATAATCATTACAGAGAAGCGCTTCAGATGGCAGGGCTGAAAACTCTAAAGGACCGAAGAGAACATCTTTGCTTAAAATTTTTTGACAGCGTTGTCACCAATCCTTTGGATTGTCTATATCACTTATTGCCTTTCGATAACCGAGATCAACTCATGGAATTACGACGACGCAGACCATTTAGAGCTTCCTTTAAAACAAACCGGTTCAGAGATTCTTTCATTCCAGCAAGCGGAAGACATTTTAACTGACATTTATTATAATTATATAGGCTTAGTATGGGAGTTGTTCTCTCCTACGTAGTCATGGACTCCTGCTTAAATTTTCCAGATAAGTGCGAGGATCCCTTCTCTCTTTCGTCTAAAGATTTTCTGTTTGTAAAACGTATTGAATTTACAAAATGAGGGGTGGTCCACAGGGTTAGTCCATCGACCGGGTTCATGATTTGTATACGCCCATTTTATTACGACCGTTGACAACCGAGGAACTGATAATGACTCAATTCGCGTCGAATCTGAAAAAAAAACCTCACAGGAAGGAAGCTACCCACGATGGCAACGATGGCAATAAGGTTAGGCTTTTTAATTGAGAATTTTTTCGTGAAATTATCTTCTCAGGTCTTTTATCGGGATTCCCATAGAAATCCTTATATTCCCTCTCACTGAGCTTGGGGCGCCTGTGTTCAAGCCTGTAGATCTTACGCTTCACAACAAGTGTTTAAATTGGCCTCTTAAATGTCTCATGTCTCACTGCAAAAATCATTGTTATACATCCGCAGGTCCAATTTATATACTGTATTTCTCATATTCTCCATCATAACCGTGCATTTAATTAGCCAGAAAGCCTTCGTTTACATGAACCGATCTGTATTTAGTTTTTACTCTTACTGAAATACTTGCTGTATTGTTATTTCATATTTTTGACAGCTGAGGTTAGAGATAAAATCTCTCCCACGGGATTCAAAGATGTTTTTAGTAAATATAGATGGTTTCAAAATTCCCGGAGTTAAATATACAGTGGACAATCACTACGTCGCTCATAACGTGTCTAAAGGAACAGAATATTACTGGGCCCTGCCGAGGGCATTTTTAGGAAACAAGGTAAGGACTTAATGGTTAAAAGGGATGTTAACAATTTCCCACACGTCTTTTGTCCAAAACGACCTAGATGAATATACTTTGTGTTTAAGAAAAAACGATGGCTTGTGGAACGAAGCTTCTTTTGCCGATGGGCTCTTTTGAGAGGCTAGAGCGTAATTTACAAGTTAGAATGATAGTTTTAGAACGGATCTTTGGTGTGATGTACTTTTCCAGTTCTCTTTACATGGCATACGCTTATAAGTCCCACAAGAATAAAAATTTCCCCTCCCTTTTTTTCTCCAAATTTTGATTGTTTAACGCGAGTTCAACCGATCGTGTGGTTATATTGCCTGAAACTGGGTGGCCTCAAGAAAAATTACTCCAGTACACTTACTCTGATTCACCTCCATGATAAAATCTCTCTTGCTTTGGATCGCGATGGATTTGCAATCGGTGTCTTCGTAGATCTCTGGAAAGTGGGATACTACAGCATACACCGATTGGCATTAAAATGGATAACAAGTTATTTCTCGAACATATTGAAGTTCAGTTGTAGGTTACAATGGTCATGTCTCCTCACGCTTTGGAGGTCCGCAAGGTTCCATCTTGGGTCCTCTGCAATGTATCAATGATTCCATAATAAAATCAGGACTCCAAAGGGGTTTGAACCCGTGAACCTCGCGATACCGGTGCGATGCTCTAACCAACTGAGCTATGAAGCCACTGACTTTGGGACCTGGTCATTTGAATTTTTCAGGCTTCTTTACGCAATTGCTAAAATGCGTCCATAACTGCGAGGATCATAGCTTTACTTGATTTCATATCCGCAGACAGTGCAGTATATGATTCATTTTATATATAATTTCGTTAATAGAAAGATCTGTATTGGGATATGCATTGCTTGAAGAGAAAGATATGTATTGGGATATATATTGCTTGGAGTGAATGAAAATCCCAAATGCTTCCAAAAGCGACAAATAACATATTTTGGGCAATGCTAGTAAAGCAAAGCAAAGTAGAGCAACATATTTAGCGTCGATAACTCGTAAAAGCAATTCAACTGACAAACCTGAGGTCGACGGTGCGCTCATTTTACTCCCCCCTCTCCGTCAGTGCTCTCTTTTACGGGTATTTAAAGCTACTTAAGCTCCATCCTTGCTCCTCAGTTGCAGTAATGAAAGAATATGAAAAAAAGTGCGCCATCGCGCTTATGTGTATTTTTTCTGTTTCATGTTGTGTTTTCCTCTTTTAGCTATCAAGTTATGGTGGAAAGCTTCGTTACTCTGTGAAGTACAATGATGACCATGGGTCAAGGGGAAATGATATAGGCAGTCTTTCAAGAGGCGCACGAGATTTAAGAGACTTCATATCGGAAATGGGTTTTGGAAACGACTATTCCATTGATAATTACCTCTGGGAGGAGGAAGCAACTGATGGCTCAGGAATGAGTACCAAGGATTCAGGTGTAACGACCACATCGGTGAAGATGAGGGCGAAAGAAAACGCAGCTGCCATTACTCAAGCGGATAAAGTCCCATCGAAGCCACCTTCACGTGTGGATTTTACCACAACTGAACCTCCCGAAACATTTCCGATGAGCTCTTTCTTACCGTCAGGTGCATCAACCGCTAGCAAGGAAAAAACGACCACTTCATTTGTCTCTCCTTTGAACATTAATACTGATACGCCGACCCCTGAATCAACCACAATTTTACGAGGCTCTCCTTCATCAGTCGCAAATACCTTCACTGATGGACAAGATGGAGAAGATGAAAGAAATGTTCCTTTTTCTTTATCAGCCTACACCACAAACGAGGCAGCCACTGATCAACTTTCTTTCACAAAATCTCATGGTGAAATTGACGTGCAATCAGTGTATACTTCTGACAAAGATAGCGTGGAAACGCCAGCACCGACTTCAGGAACCATCTCACAAGAGACAACCGCTTTCACTTTACCTTCAGTGAAACCCACTAAGAAGCCCACCGGCAAAGCCTATACAACCAAACCTGATACAGCATTCACAGACTTTGACGCGGAAGAGGCAAACTTTACTGAGGGACAAATTGAAACTCATGGTGAAATTGACGTGCAATCAGTGTATACTTCTGACAAAGATAGCGTGGAAACGCCGGCACCGACTTCAGGAACCATCTCACAAGAGACAACCGCGTTCACTTTACTTTCAATGAAAGTCACTAAGAAGCCCACCGGCAAAGCCTATTCAACCAAACCTGATACAGCATTCACAGAATTTGACGCGGAAGAGCCAAACTTTACTGAGGGACAAATTGAAACGCGCTCTTCTCTCTCTGAATCCGCTTATACAACTGACAGATATACCACAAAAGTGTCCACAATAATACCGGCCCCTACCCCCCCGAAAAGAGTTGCATCAACAAACACTCAAGGATTTATAACCACGCATATGCTAGCTAAAACTGAGACTTATGACTCGGAAGCGACGGAGGAACTTCCAAAAGATGGCCAAGATGAAACCACTCCTTCCGTACCTTCGTCTGCCTTTAGCACAGTCACATCAAATATGACAACAAGTAGTCCAACATCCTCGACCGAAGCTTTCTCAGAGGAAGAGACAATTGTTACAGTAACCTCTACTTTTAGAGGCGATGGGTATGCGACAGAGGAGGCAACATCGATACCAGATACGCCTTTCACGAAAGCAGATCCGTCGACTGAGCGGCAGCTCCAAGCAACCGTGCCTCTATATGACAGCACTGTCACTGACAGAGATAGTAAAGAGGAAATCACAGAAATTCAGGGAACATTTCCCTTAACCAATTTGCCGTTGACAGAAACGGTAGACACCAAAGCGTCTGCAGATACACTCGGTAATGGACATCATGAAACAACCATTGCTGTCTATTCGCCTGAGAGCGTTGTAGAAAGTACTCTTCCACATGAAACAGAAGTTGTGCCAGAGGCGTCCTCCATTGCAACGGATATATCAACTAGGGAACCAGATGTGGTTGATTCCACAATCCGCCGGGGCACAAAAGAAACAATTTCCTTTGCGTCCCCTTCAGGCGAATTTGCAACAACATCAGAGACGTCTGTTGCCGACAACCCAATTTCCGAACCTTCTTTGTCCTATAGTACTGTCGATACTAATTCGGTGGAAACTACAACAATACCAAAAACCTATTTAATATTATCCTCTCAAACAGATCCATCCAGCTCTAACGTCAAAGATACGGCAATGGACACGACAGTAGTACCTAAAAGATCTTATACTGAAAAATATATTTCTAGAAATGGGCAAGATGCAACTACAGACGATAGCACTGAAAGACCAAAAACAAAAACCCAGAAAACAAAATCGGAAAACAGACCGTCAACATTTCAAGATAAAACACTTAGCTATGTGCTCGCGTCTACTTACAGTAAAGAAAACGTTGCTTTAGAAACAAAGAAATTGAAAGTAGCAACGGATACAGTTACATATGCATCGAAAAAGGGAGGAGAGGGTTCAAATGTAGCTGTATTCTCGGCTCCCTACAGTCCCAAAATGTCAACTGCAGAGTCACCCACAAAAATACCAGGCACCTCACATACAGTAACCAATTTATCGACGGAAAGAAAAGATATCGAGCCTCGTTCGTTTTACATTACTGAAGGACCGAGAAAAGCTGCTAAGGCACCAGATGTGTATTTCACAAGAAAAGATGCTACAACACTGGGTGAAGATAAAACAGCCCAGAAAGTAATATCGGTGAAGGCTGCAATAGTCACAGACATATCAACCAGTGAAGCGTCCACTGTTGCCTCCTCTACGGCTTATAGTTCAGACAAACGGTTCACAAACGAGGCCTCATCAAGACCACCAACGCAGAACGCAGCAACGGATAAGTCAACGGATAAGGCAACGCAAAGTGCAGATGAAAAAACCACCCTTACTCGTACCTCATCTTACACTGAAGTCAAAACAATAGCAACAGACAACGAAGGGATTCTGGTCATGCCATCCACAGAGAAAGGGATAACAGCTACTGACCAAGAAGATACAACTTCTGTTGAATATTTTGTAACTCCAACTTCGAAAGAGATGACAACCTTACCAGGTTTGTTTTGCTTTTATTGTCACGGCTAATCGCCGTCGCAACTCAACAAGGTCGAACCGAAATCATGCTATGGCGCCTCTGCACAGCTTACAGCCAGCTAGAATCAGCTGTATGCTGGTTTTTGCTGAGGGGGGAAAACGGGAGGACCCGGAGAAAAACCCTCTGAGCAGAGTCGAGAACCGACACAAACTCAACCCACTTGTGGCGTCGGGTCCGGGAATCGAACCTGGGATACATTGGTGGGAGACGATTGCTCTCACCACTGCGCTTTTGTCAGCAATAGCTTTCTTTATACAACTCAGCTGTTTGAAAATCATCTGAATAAAGATAAGATATCGGCATTTCTTTATGAATTAGTAATGAATGTTTCCCCTTCTTACTCAGCTGTTAACTTGAGTTAAAACCAACATAAAAAATGAATTTGAGACGCACGTGTGTGGGAAGAGGAACTCCTGAGGCACGTCTTAATGGAATAATCGAAATGCCTTGTGATCGCATGTTTTTTTAATGCTTCGTTTGCAGACCGAACAACGCTAACAACAGCTAAAGTTACAAGCGCGTCAGTTGTTCCACTACGCCACGTTACAGAAGCCGTTCGAATGGTGGTATGTACGTTCAGCTTTATCCACTTTGTTCGCGATTGTTTCATGTTACCTCTCTTCCGTGCACCGTGATGTTAAATATTAGCCCTCTTTATGCAGCTAAAACAATGGAAGGCCATTCATTGAGTAGCTCTCCTGATATGCAGACAATTCTTCTACCCAGGGGAAGGACGGCACCACAGTATTCTATGATGAGGCACAACCGGGCATTGCGAATTTCTCAACAAATGTGGAGGTCACTTTCATTGAGGTTTGTGTTACTGACTGTAGATTCTTTCTCTGTTTTGAAAATAGATTTCTGTACTTTATTCTTTTGCTATTTTCCCAAATTACTATAACCAAACCCTGGTATTTGTATTTCGGTCCAAGAATTCATAATTGGAGCAGATATCCCGGTGACTTGGTCAAAGTTGACTAATTCTTTTTTTCTTAAACCAAACTGAGGTAAAAGGTTGGCTTTTGTTTAAGGAATGCCTTGGTAGACTTTTCAAGACTTCTTATTAGTTTCAGTGCTGCTTTTCAACAATTAAATTAATGCCGTTTCACTAATCAGGGAAAGTGGCGTTCAGCTGACGGATCACGAACTTCAAGGGACACTTTGATGAGGGTGTTATCGGACGTCAGTGCTATTTACGTTAGAGCTTTTCATGGAAGCAAAGGATCAACTCCAGCGTCACTGAGGTACGAATCAGTATTGCAGAATTCTCACCAAGTACCAATGCCTTGTCAAAGAATTCAAGGATACTTAAGCTTTTTCTTTTTTTAACTGGCCTATTCTTTTTAGGGATGCAGGGGTGGCGCAGTGATGAGAGCACTACTAATGCGGCCCGGGTTCGATTCCCATACTCGGCGTCACATGTGGGTTGAGTTTGTTGGTTCTCTACTCGGCACCGAGAGGTTTTCTCCGGGTACTCCGGTTTCCCCTCTCCTCAAAAACCAACATTTGACTTGATTTGCTTTCGTTGTTAAATTCAGTTTACAGTGTCCCCGATTAGTGCTCCAGCGCTAGAACGACTAGACACTTAAATAAAGTTCCTTTCCTTTCCTTTTCAATTAACAAAAACAATACGGGTAGTATTTTGCTAATTTTTTTTCACAGCATCACGTGACCATCACGCCATGTGGTCACAGATTGGTTCTTCAATGGGGCTTGCAAGTAGCCATATTGACACAGACAATAAAAGATGAGTTGAAAACATAACATTGAGAATGGTGAAAATGTCTCCATAGGAAGACCCTGTATGAATATTTTTTTCTTCGTGTTTCTAAAGGATCACGGACGTGTCGATGGACGTGGCTAGTGAACGTGACGCCGGCTTTGGAAAGGCTTTGTTAATAGAACAGTGTGAATGCCCGGATGGGTACAGTGGACTATCATGTGAGGTAATCATGGTCGGTAGCAATTTCGGTGTACATACATTCAAACAATTTAAGAGCGTCAGAACAATGTAGAGGAGAGTGAAATCCTTACAAACCTATCGTTAGAGCATTTTCCTTTTCCTTGAGACTTGGGCGTTATCTGCACAGTGGTCAGTATTGCTGTCTCCCAGATTTCACGTTTTCTTTTGCATTGCAAACTAAACAAATAAAGTTCCTTTAGTCATTTTAGCCCCTAGCCATATAGAGATTGATTTCACGGAAAGCTTGATAATCTCATCTGTTTCCCTCCTGAATTTTTGCCGCCCAAACTGTAAACGTGATGAAACAAATACTACACCTGAAAGTACTGTCTGTTGTAAACTTGTTTGCTGAAAACACAACCATTGAGGTTCACAAAATATGGAAGCCACCCGGTTCTTCAGTCAGGGACTGACGATCCTTGAGGTCGTTGGTTATATTCCAACACTGTCTCTTTGTGTGACACAACGACTCAATCATTCAATAATGTCTCAATTAGTCCTTTTTGTCCCTCGGGGTTAGGGTGAAAAGTTGAGTTGCATTTGGACTAACTAGCAAGGCCTTAACTATTCCTGGTCAGTTGCAAGGTCATGACATGGATGTTCATTTTGTGGTATAGTATAGTTCTTGTAACGCACGTGCAAATTTCTGCCATTTAATGTCACATAATTTAATCACTTTTTTTTTTTCGCGGCAGTCTTGCAAGCCTGGATACTATCGATCTCGTGATGTCACGAACCCAGGCACATGCATGAAGTGTGTTTGCCACGGACATTCAGATGACTGCGATCCTCACACTGGACACTGTAAGGTCAGCGTCTTAACTAATACTAACCTTGAGGTCTAGTCGATGTATGATCATAAATTTTACGGTTCTTCCTTCTTTTAGAATTGTAAGCACAACACTGAAGGCTTTCGATGTGAGAAGTGTCAGACTGATTTCTATGGAAACGCCTTGAATGGAACAGCGTCAGATTGTAAGGCGTGCCCTTGTCCGATGACAGCATCAACCAATGGGTAAAGGAAAAAACGTTTTTCATATCGTCTAGGCTACATTATCAGCCGCCGTTTCAAGAGAGGA
This sequence comes from Montipora capitata, assembly GCA_949126865.1. NCBI lineage: Eukaryota > Metazoa > Cnidaria > Anthozoa > Scleractinia > Acroporidae > Montipora > Montipora capitata. Next base: position 32,803,400 of record OX421446.1, on the reverse strand, counting down.
GCCGGACTCGAGAAATCGAGTCTACAGATTGCCAAGCCGCTAAGCCGCTTGTCGTTTGTTTCTATACGCTCCACAGACGACATCAACTATGTCCGTACCGATGAAGATACGGAAAGCACGCCAATCTGATCTCGTTTCTTGTTTTTTTAATTATCCACTCCACCAAATAAACGACTCTCCGCAAGTAGTTTGGCTTGTTTTGGGAAAGTTTAACGTTATGATTTTTGGAATTGTCAATTGTCTGTGTCAAAAGTTTCCATCAGTCACAGTCTCAAATCCTGATGATTGTATCACTGCTTTGTTCAACAATTCAGTTTTTTCTTTCGGTAGATTACGTGCCACATGTTCCATGGCAGATGATGGTGAGCCAACATGTGATGCATGTCCACAGGGCTACGGCGGAAGAACATGTGACAAGTTAGTGCATGAAAAATATAGTTAGGCACGGTTTTTGCCGTGTATATTGGGTTATTCACAGTGGCAGGAAGCATGAAGAAAAGAGACCTTTGCCATTTTCAGTACGATATTTCTTTGATTTTGGAGGTGTCTCTTAGAGGCCCAGAAAAGCGTCGCAGAAAAAACTGAAAAAAACTCAGTCAAGACTCAGTCCCTTTCAAGCCTGGATTTTTTGCCGGCTTCCTCGGCAACTGGTTAAGGTACTCCCTCAACCACACAGAGACAGGCGTTCGGTAAGTGCGCGGCCTTCTGAGCTGGAGGTCGCCAGTTTGATCCCCGTCAAATTCCATCGACGTCTATTTCGACTTTCCTCTGATCCTTCTAGCTGTAGCTTTCAATACCCACAAAACGGAGCATTGACGGAGGAAGAGGGGTAAAAGGTGCGCACCGAGGGCCACAACACAATACAAGTTCATCAGTAACTCTAGTTGACTGACCTTTTTACTTCTAAATGGTTAGACTTAGGCCCCGTCTCACAACCTTAAAGAACACACACACTGTTCACGAAGAGAAGAGGGAAGACCCCTGGTGTTGTGATCGATCTGTCTACTTTTCACATACACGCGTGGGTGAGATCAAATATGGACTCATGATCGCGGCCAGAGTTGTAGACCGCCATGAGACTTTGTGATTTGTGCGTTTAAGAGAAAATAAGGGGGAGAGAGGGAGTGTAGGGGCGCTGGCTGGGATATGTGAATTTCACAAAAGTCGATTTTAAATCTGAAATCTGTTTCCCTGGACGTCCGCGACTATTAAGCATGACGTCATGCAAAACAATCTGGCATTGTGTAATGGCGGCTGTTGGATATTCATTATGGTTTTTGGAGTGGTATTCTTCATCCAATAAGCTATTATGGAATCTCTCCCACTTCGATGTTTGGGGCAAGATATACCCATTTCCTTGCTTCCGTCAACAAACGCCATGAATTTATTTTGATTTTGCGGACGTCTCGGGAAACAGACTTCCGTATTCGTGTCACCTAAAAATAACTTACCTGAAATGAATATATGCCAAGGCCTTCATTTTCTCTTGGTGCGGTATATAAATCCGAAACCATAAACCATAAAGATGATCACTCTCTCCGAGTTTGTTTACATTACTTATGCTTACTTCCCTAGAAATAACATTGACGCGTTCTCGTTTCATCTTTTGCTACGAGTAGCATACATGAAAACTAAATCAATACAGATCTTCCAAGGAATTGCCACGAAATCAGCCAGGCATAAGGTTAACATGTGACATAATGATTACCGCAGAAAATTAGAGCAATAACATCACTCAATCTCATCTCGCTCCCAGAGATGGCTATCTTTTTGGTCAGCATCCGGGAATACTGTCCTTTGGCGGAATAGCTTCTAAGGTGCCTGAGGATGTTTGGCGTGGCCCTGAATATGATTGACTTGAAGAACAGCACGAGTAAGTTGACGTCGGTAGTGCTAACTGCTAGAAACGAAGAACTGGGCAAAGTGCAAATTAAAAGTGGAATCTTCCAAGGAGACAGTTTATTCCCATTGCTATTTGTGGTCTCGCTGATACCACTATCACTGGTGTTACGGAAAGTTGAGGCCGCTATGACCTTGGTGATAAGATGGGAGTGGTCAATCATTTGCTTTTTATGGACGACCTAAAGCTGTACGGGAAATATGAAAACCAAGTGGATTATCTAATTCAAACTGTTAGAATGATGACTAAGGACATTGGGATGTAGTTTGGAACATCCAAGTGTGCAACACTGATTTTGAAACGAGGTAAAGTCAACCAAAGTAAACGAATCTCCCTTCCCGGGGATAATGTGATAAGATCCTTGGATTGTGAGGATATTGAGGGTTATAGGTATCTTGGGTTTCTAGAGGCAGACGTGCATGGTGACATGAAGGATAAGATCCGAAAGGAATATTTTCGTAGACTATGGATGGTACTCAAATCCAAGCTGAATAGGGGAAACACGATCAAAGCAATAAATTCATTGAATGGAATAAAGAAGAGCCACAGTCAATAGATCGTAAAAACTGTTGACCAACTTTTGAGTGTCACATACACCGGAGAATGTGGACCGATTATACATGAAAAGATATGAGGGCGGTCGGGGAATGATTAGCATCGAGGACTGTGTGAATGTCGAAACAAAAAGCCTAAATAAATCTTGCAAGCTCTCAGGGAAGGATGCTGAAAGCGTGTTTAAGGAGGAAGTTCTGAAGGTGAAGGACCTCACATTTGAACGAGCATACTCAATAGTACCGCGATAAAACCCTCCATGGGCAATTCGTAAGAAACACCGATGAAATCAGGGATTCAAATTCATGGGAATGGCTTAAAAGAGGAAATATAAATAGAGAAACTGAAGGATTCCTAATGGCAGCTGAGGACTAGGCGTTACGCATAAATAGTATAAAGAAGGTAATCGACAAGCAGAATATTTCTCCGATATGCAAATTGTGTGGCGAGAGAGCGGAAACGGCTAGCCATATTGCAGCAGAGTGCACTGCGCTTGCTCAAAAGCAATATAAGACGTAGAGACATGATAAAGTTGCACAGGTACTCCAATGGGGCATCCGTAAGAAGTGTGGTTTTGAGGCAACAGAAAATTGGTATGATCCCAAGGTTGATCCGGTCTGTGACTCCACTTTTTGTGCTTTTGAATAAGGAAGAAAAATCCTTCCCTATTTTTGACGTAGCCTGTCCCTTTGACACTAGGGTGGTTAGCAAAGAAAAAGAGAAGATCGAGAACTATCACGACGTGAAGCACGAGATCAAGCGGATATCGAGCTGTCGAGCGGTCCATGTCATCCCAATAGTTATTGGTGCGCTGGGGACAATCTCAAGGGGATTTGGGAATTGGCTTAACGTACTGGGAATGTCTTACCACATGGAACGCCTGCAGCGGGTGTGCTTGCTGGGAACAGGAAAGATCATGAGAAAAGTGCTAGACACTCGAGGACTGGCTTGATGCATATTGTTATGGTATAATCTGCGTTACGCAGATCACACTTTGCTCACTGACAATTGGAGGTTTTATCTTGCGGCTTGTAAAGACAGAATGTACTTTGGTATTTACTAAGTTGATCGCGTAGTTTGTTTGCTGATCACTGATCTTTGAAGAGCAGGGATATTCTAACGGGAATTTGTTGGTTACGGTTCTATACTAAATAGCAAACGAGACAGTAAACGCAGTGTCGATGTACGGTCTGTTTAGGTGACGATGAAATACGGAAAGCGGAACTTTCCCTTTCGTAAACAAGCGATGCCATTTGGAAAAAAGTACTTAATCTAGGACTAGATTAGCAGTGTATGTTACTTAGAATTTTTAAAAAACTGAGAAAAAGCTTGGAAAAAAATTGAAAAATTTGATCGAACGATGTCGAACTCGGTTCAAAGGCTTACGAGGGAATTGCACGTAACTTCTAACTACTGAAACAACAACTCCGATGTGGCAATTTTAAAGTATTTAAATGAAGCTAATCCTAACAATTTATTTAAGCTAACTGAATAAAAAGGCTTGGTTACTAAGAATGGTATCGACCTACGAAACGGAAATCAGCGTCGTAGACAGTAGCTTGTCCGCTGACAATAAGTTATCTTGCACCATAAACATTAATCTCACATCGCTTTTTTTAAAGGTTGAATTCTGTGTGTTGTCATTTCCTTCACTATAACCAAAGTTTCATTTTGCATTCTGCTAAGTCATTTGTTAACTCTTAATAACATGCCTTTTCATTAAAACCCTCTTACTTTTCACTTATAATGATATCTCTTAGGTGTGTTAATCCATACGAAGGAGATCCTACAAAACCTGGTGGCCAGTGTGTGTTGAGCGAGCGTTTAAGTAAGTGTATTCTAAATTTGAACGAATTAACCTCTCAAAATTAGAATTTAGAGTACTGTGTGAAATGTATTTGGTAATTCCAGATCTTATTGACTGACACGAATCTTGAGCTTCCTCGTAGTGATATTTTTCCTTTCAGACCACTTTGTTTGTAATTTATCCAAGACATTTCTAACCCGATGGAATGAAGAAAATCCTTACCAAGATAATTTGTGCATTAATTACAATGTAAAGGAGTGAAAATTGTAATGAGAAATTATTTCGGGATGCCTCTTCGTTTTGTCATTTGTTATTCCGTTGCTGTTTCCAATTTAAGATTCAGGGCTTTGAGCCTTACTTTCTCAGAGGACCAAAGGACCCAGTTTTTTTTCTTACTGCTGAGCGCATGAAAAGTCGCCGTCATTTAAATTGGTTGATGTTATTTGGTTGGATGTTGTTATTTTCCAGGAATCCATTGTGGTTGTGATGCACGCGGAAGTATGAACAACTCTTGTGACTCTCAAACGCGACAGTGCTATTGCAAGGTACGTTCTGAATAGAGGTTTTGTAAGGCAGCCATGTTGCATGGCAGGAACAATGAAAGTGTTTTACATTAGAAAGAACATTTGTTCCCATGGGAAAAATAATATATTGTTACTGCCATGCAACATGGCTGCCGTGCAAAAATCTATATGTGTGAGCTTGTACTCACTTTGGAAGCGATCTTTGAATGACAGGCAACTTAATGAATTTAAATCAGCATTCTCGGAATTTCTTGATAATGGTTCGCTATTTCAAAGCTGCACAACTTACCCAAAACGATTACTTGGATAACTGGGGATTTCATTTGCTCGTATTTTAGAACTTGAACTTCTTTTTGTGAATTTTCCATTTGATAACACGTTTATTCAGCCTATCAAAGCTCGTGGTCCGCGGCCATATTATTTAGCCGAGCCAAAGGCAAACATTTGCATGAGAATTGCTTTTTCCTAGAGGATGAGTTTGGGACACCAACATGGTCTCCCTCATGTCATATGCATATGCTCTTATAAACAGAATATGCCACGTATTTACAGCTCGTTATGATGGCTCATTCTTCACAATTTCTTGATATTTGCCAACAGAAATCCTAGTTGTTTTTCAGTAGTACATTACTCACTGAGAGCTGACAATCGTAGTACTGGCAAAGTTCAGTAGAGTTAGAGGATTTCATGTTTCCGTCGACAAGAAGTTTTAATCATAATTTGGCCAATGAAAGAGGGTACACGTAATTTGTTTTTTAGTCTCTTTAAGATTGTGAAACTTTGTGACGCAAATGACAGAGAGAAAAAACAATTTGAAAAGGATGACAGCCATTAACATGCATCACACACACGTAAACGAGATAATATGTTTGTTTTAACCTGAAATGCTCATTGGGCGTGTTTTTCTTGCAAAAATGATACTGATGGACTCGTTAGTGCTACATGAGTGATGGTTAATAAACATAGCTTCACCTACCAGCGCCGTGGTGGAAACTTGCCAAGAGGCCTTCTTATCTTTCATGCCATGAAGTTGTATTTGTATTGTGTTCTTCGTGTTTTTGCATTCAGCCGGATGTTCTCGCGCGTCAAATGAAAGGTTGAAAAATGTTCCACGTACTTCCGTTGCGGGTGGTAGATTTCATAAACATAAACCTTTCTCTTCCTTTGCACAAATGAAAAAGGTTTGTTTATTTTGTAAACCGTATTGCCTTTTTGTCATTTCAAGAGTGACCATTTGTCACTTTGAAAACGTTTTCCTTTACGACTCTGATTGTTTACCAATTTACGTATGGATATGTGTTAAATGTAACCTTCAAGGAAATTAGCCAGACGGATTTCTTAGATAAAAGGCTGGGGTGCGCCTTTGAATTTTCCCACGCCCTGTTTTTGTTTTTTCGGATGTTTGCTTGTGATAATAAACACTCACAGCACACACACTAAAAGACAAATTTCGTTACTGGTTGCGTGCTTTGAGGTTTATAAATACTCACTGTATAAACGACAAGGTTATTAGGCTATCGGTGATCGTTATTCATGGTAATTCAGCAGCTGATTTGTCGAGACACTGTTGAAATGATATTCTGTTTCCAAAAGGAGTACAGTATCTTCAAATGCACTTTCTTAATTTTTCTTTGTCTTTAAAGCGGAGTTTTGTCTTATTGACAGCTTCTTTCAACTATATATTGCACTACCTTGTCGTCCTCTAGCGCCACCCCGTTGTGAAAACGAGGTGTTAAAAAGTAACCAGATAACCACTTATCTTTGGAGACTTATGGATGAACTCGAAAGCCTGTAAACCCCGTGACATATACCAGATTGCATTTCACGTAACAATCCCTTTATTTGTTATGTTCGTCAACTTTTTACAATTGGAGAATTTTGCAATGGATCAAGCTATATTTTACGATAAACCGTAGATTGACATATGAATTCTCCTAAAGGAACGATTGGATGTTGCGTTGGAGGATTTTTATCTCCAATGCTATCTTATTTAACTGTCTTAAAATGAACAGAAAGCTTGGGATATAGTTCCCTGAAAGCTTCTTATCCTCATTCCTCTGAAATGGATTCACATTTTGTGTTGATAATGTTAATGATCCTCTCTATAGCAATGGATTCACACAAGGTATGACTTATTAATGAAAATCCATACTAAAGGCTACGGGTATGTTCAAATTCCTCATGTGATCTGTTTATATATTGGTACCAGTGAATCCTGCTCAATTTTCAACGTTTTTTGGTCATTTTTCTCGCCACTCTTTCTGAATTGCATTTGCGTTATGATCACCAGATGTACAGTTGGTTGAAACTGATTGCGTTGAGACGCACTGAGTAACTGTTGTTATATACAAAGACTGATATCGTTTTACTGATTAAAAAAAAAATCCAGGGTACCTCTAAATTGAAAATGATTTCCCAAACACATGCAATGTGTTCCTGCAATGACAATCTCTCCTTCTTCACTGTTATGGAAATGATAGTTTCTTTTCTTATATATGATATTGCTTCCGATTTCCTATTTTTTGACGTAATTCAACAGGAGCCGTAACCAGGGTAGTTCATAGTTAATTTTTTGTGGAAACGTTCTCTGGTTAAAAATTATTAGGTTATTTTGATTGACCTACAGTCTTCAACGGGTGAAAGTAAAATTAAGAGCGACGAAATTTCAGAAACTAAATGTGTAAAATTTATGAGACTGTGTTACTTTCAAGGGAGTAGACGCGAATATTGCACGGATCGGTAAGAAATGCTTTAATACCGCTTTGGTAGTTTAACATACCGTAAGATAAGGTGAGGTAACGGACCGCCTCATCATAGTCGTCTTTGAACTATGGGGTGAACTCACTTCAGCGTATAAGGACTCGAGTCCTAACACCGAAATCTTTTAAAAAGAACACTGAGGGCGTCCTCGTCACTTTTACGGGATGAATTCTTCATGAGAAATGACGCACAACGTCTTGCGAGCCGAGTCTACCTCGTTTAATGTCCTCTCCCACTGAGGACTGCTTTATCCATTTGGGATGGAAAAATTCTTCAGGTTCCATACAGTATCGGAATGCCGTAAGGCTCATAAGCATTGTAACAGTGAGGGTTAACTTAATACAACGTCCAATGTATGAAAGGGTACCTCTCTTCGAACATGAACGACGGAAAGCGAATTACGGTCCTGCTCTGTGTGTTCGCGTGTTAAAGTGAGCGATTAAGATGTCGACCCTTGACCTTTCTTTTTAAGATTTGCACTTGTGGAAATTTGACAGTAGATAGGCAGATTTTTTCATTAAGACTACACGCTCGCTCTAGAAGCGTAAACTGTGATACCCGTAAATATATGAATATAAAGTAACGGCTCTTTTGTAATGGTTGCGATAAACGTGTCACGCATTACATAAAATATAACTCGTCACGCAATACGCCTATTGCTAGGAAACGATCATTGTCGAAGCCCTTCATACTACGATATTCAATGAGCTTAGGTTGAGGTCTAGTGGTCTTCTGCTTCCATATAGCAGAGATCAGACCATGATCACTAAGGGCCAGCTTCATTGTTCTACTTGTAGCAAATCGTTCCGGGTTGCTGTCAATAAGGACATCAGTGACGCAGAGCTGTTGAAATGACGACTTCGCGCAAGGCTGCCGTCGGTGATTGCCTCACTTTGCTCAAATCATCGAGACAATGACTCACATATGTCCTTTTGATTACCTCTTTGCCTTTCCACTATGTTTTGGTATCTAAGACCATCAGCAAGACTTGACCATCAGCAAGACTTGATTATGCCTTTCCTGGTTATCACCAATAGTCTTGATTCGCTCTGACGAAGGGCTAACGCTCGAAACGTCAGCTTTTAGAATCTCTGTACGGTGGCCAATTTACATTATCAACTCCGTTGATAAAACCAAATTTTTGTATAGCAAGACTTGATAGTCTGTCAACGAGGTCTCTGTGAGAGGCCATCTTGCTAATCCTGGAAACTCATCGCCTCGTTCTCGCGCTGTGGCGCGGTACTGGGTTCCAATAGGCGTATTGCGTGACAAGTTATATTTTTTATATAATGCGTCACAAGGTTATATATATTTAATGATAAGTTTTATATATGACAAGACGTATTTTTGATACAAACGGCATTCCATAGTGTTGAAACCGCCAAGGAAGAGTAAGGAAGACAAGGAAGCGTAACAAACCAAACTAAGCCACCGGTCACAAAGATTGAACACCCTGTTAGTGGTGCTCTGATGCCAGGGGGAGAGGGCGAAACGTCCTCTATGAAAAAGAAATACTTGGGTAGTTCACAACTGAAAGTCGTTCTTTTCTCTGTTTCTTCATACTGGAGTAGACTAAATAAAAGCCTTCATAATCGTTTAGTGACATTCTGGTTTCTAGAGCTCGTGTTTATAGCGGGGCTCAGCGCGCCGAGCACCATTGTTAAGAAAATATGGTAACCCCTCGATGCTAGAAATCTTGGTTTTATAGCCTTGACGTCATCAACCGTCCGTACATACGTACGTCCGTACGTACGTCCACCCCTCCATGTATGCCAATGAGACCGGTATCATGCTAGTTTACAGCATACATCTTGGATATTGGACATCCATCTTGTGATCAATTGACACCTGTCAAAACAAGGTATCCGCTGACCAGTATCACGTGACCATATCGCGGGCTCAAGCTTGGAACTCATCGAGGTCAGCTGTCTTTTTTTAAAGATGACCGCTGACCAAGTACTGGTTTTCGATTTGATTGCAGGCTCAACCCGGGTTAATTCACGTAAACATAATTTTCGCGCGCTTTCTGTGACTCGACGCGGCTACACGGCGATACTACATCAACGAAAGTTCTTACAAAGTCAACGCTTTTCGTGTTCAGGTGTTCAGGTGTTCGTGTTTGGAAGATGTTTTTTTCGTTGGTTTGAATCCAGTTTGACATATCATGTTATCTGTGGTCCACACTGGTGGCTACGCAGTTATTCAAGTCAAGCATCGGCGGGATGTAAACTTAAAGCTGAATGTTTATTTTTAATTTGCTTAGAGCTGCTTTTTTCTCTGTATTGCAATTTTTGGCATATCTTTAGAAGCTCTGATAAGGTTACATGACGCCTGGAGGACCTATGTCTATAACAGAAACGAAAGGAGAGCGAAAGAGAACGATAACGACAAAACAGAATACCAGTAATAGCTCATACTTAGCGGAAGTTACTCCACAAATTCTTTCCTAGGGCACTAAACCGATTGTTATTTTTAAGGATGAGTTATTTGAAGTGGATGCGGTGGTTTAATCGGTTCTTCCTTTGTTCAGGAATGAAAATCGAATTTTTATTGTCAACTGGAATTAAATAAAAATTATCTGTACTCTTTTGGACATAAAGAAAAAGTTGATTTGTTTGTTTGTTTTGCTCTAAAATGCGAGCGATCAAGTGCTTTTTTAATCCATTTGCCCAACTGGTTTTCGCTGTGCCTCAACAGTGACAAGAAAATTTTGCCCTTATTCGATAAACACGTATTCTCAATGAGTTCTCGTAAAATTAGAGGGAAATCTCACTAGCTTGTGTTTTCAGAAGTTTGTGTAAAGCACCCAAACGTTATTTAAGTGTTGGAGCAGATCGTGTTTGAAGTTCGTTCTTTCTTGGTTGCATTACCGTATTTTGCCGATTTTTGTACCAAGCCAACCTGGCGTGTTTCAATGAAATACATCAAAATGTGAATGATCTTGTTTTCAGAGATAAAGGGGAATAAAGTACATCAGTAAACTCTTCTTTGACCTTGAACTGACAAAATTGTTTTTATGGCTTCTAATTTTTGCGTGATTCCTATTCGCTGGCTATTGACAGTTGACTCTGAAATGGCTTTTTTTCCTTTTCCATTCGCTCGCTGAGGTTGTGCTTGTTTTCTTTTCTAACTCATTCGGTTCAAGGAAAAATTATTGCCAAACTGGTGAATTGCAAAGTAAATTTAATTGGAAAACCGATGTCACACTCATCGCTTCGCGATTCATGCGATATCGGTTTTTAACGTAAAATTTACCGTGGAATTCACTACCTAGTTAGGCAATGAATTTTTCTATAGAAGAAAGCAAAGAAAATGATTCAATTATTAAAGCAGCAACCGGAAACATCAAAACGCGGACAATTCGAAACCTTTTATTTTCACAAACCCTACAGGCAGTAAGAATAAATGACTGGGGAGCTCCGCTTTTAGGCTTGGCTAAATCTATATATTAGGTCTTTCATCGCTTCAAGCAGGAATGGCGTCATGAATTTCAGCCATGATGTGTTGTGGGGGGACAAGGAGTACGCAAAAGGAAAAATTCTTGTCTGTTTAAACGTTTAGCAAAACTGTTCAGACATTTTGGTAGAAATAGTAAAAATGGTAGAAGCAATCCTTAGGTTACCAGAAGGTGGACCTTAAGAACCCGTTGGGGGAGGGGGGCGGGGCGTATGCACCCTCTGAGCCCCTTTGATCCCTGGCCTTTGGATAAACTATTGTTTGGCCTGTCTTTTTCAGAGATTTGAGTCGGATTTGAGTGTCGATGCCATTTGGCCTACCAGCTTTCAATATTATTTAAATTTAGAACATAGATCCCTTCAAAAAATGGCTAATCAGATTGGGCCTCGTAATCCACGACTCCTCTGATTGGTCCGCAGCCGTCCTAAAAACAGACGACACCGTAAACTGATTGGCTATAATTCCATCACATATCAAGACTTCAAGATTACGGACTTCTGGTCGCCCTTATTATCTGTCAAAGTCATAAAGTAATACGAAAATAGAACGACTCTTACTTGTTGCATCTTTCTCATGTCTTGATAGAAACACGTGCAAGGTCGAAATTGCGACAAGTGTAAGCGGTCATTCTTCAACTTGCAGTCAGATGATCCAGATGGTTGTGTGGCGTGTTTCTGTTTTGGTGTGTCCAAAGACTGCAAATGCGCCAACCTTTATAAGGATATAGTAAGTAAACACAGTAAAAAGCATAATGTAGTGGGCGTTGCAGCTAATGACAGTGACGTAAGATAGTACTTTCAACAGAGAGCATGCATCAAATCAGAGATGGGCATTTTTTGAATAGTATCCTTTTTCTAGCTTTTCCATAATCACCAACCAAAAATATAACCACTTGAAAAAAGTAAATAAAATATTCGATGCAGTTTCAGCGGATAAATATTTAGCTTTATTCTCATAACTTTACGTTTCAGGTTCATCTGCGTTTTGCACTGCTGGATGGTCCTGACTTCTTGCGACTCTCAGATTTGTCACGTAACACGATATTAAGGGCTGGCTTCCAGGTTCAAGGTGAAAAGCAATATTTTGTTTTTGAAGACTTTGAAAAGATTCCTGCTGGTACGTATTACTGGTTCCTGGGCAAGGAGTTTCGAGGAGACATGGTAAGTTAGCCGTTTAGCTTATGGTTTCCAAATTATCGACAAGTTTTGTTTCTCTTAAATGACTTCCCATCCCACCTGAACTGAGCTATACAGGTCTCTTGTTTTATCGCATTTTTTTAAGTTTGTAATTTTTGTTATACACGGACTTCTGAAAATGGAGAGGCTCTGAACAAGCATATACTGGGATTTCTTCCTAGAGATTACTACTCCCTGTCCAAACCGTAATTCCACCCTCTGTAAACTGCGCGTCTTGACAACTGACAACTAAATCACGATCCATTGGATAGCGCAATTGGTTTCGTTATGATTTATCCACTGGATAGTGCTTTATCCGTTAGATAATGCTATCCATGGTTTGGACAACTGGGGCCTGATCTGTGTTTCACAATTTGATTCCGAAAAACGTGATGTCCCCTTTTATGGTCTTCGTGGTACTTCTTCTCCTTCCTCAATAGATCGAAACTGTACCAAACACGAGAGAATATGAGATAGGAGAGCGGATCCCCCTTATTTGACCCTATTTCGATAGAAATTATTTAAAATCTGTTATATCCTCTTGTTATACTGTTCTCTTGGCAAAAAAACAATGACCGTATACCTAAGATTCTTACGAGACTACTGATTTTAGCTCAAAGTCACCACTTTTTTCTCGAACTGGCTCGGTTTCGTAGTTGGTGAGTCGGTGTCGGGTACGCGGGCTTATTATAGTGTTTTGGGAATGGTGGAAAATAGGAGTCCTTTGTATTTGATTGAAGGTGTCCCCTTGGAAATATACTATAAAGCGTCTGGTCCTTTTATATTGCTGGTCAGTTCAATAAACGTGCACAGTATAACAAGCCATAATCAGAAAAATATTTGACAGTTAAAGCTCTTCACATGTGTGATGAATGAACCGTGCAGGGAATTTGATCTTCAGTTAAGTTTTAAATTGATATCCTCATTGTTTTTGGCTGATCTTTCGACGGATTGTTTTTTGGCACAGATTACGAGCTATGATGGTATCATGCGCTACAAGGTGTCACATGAGATGAGCCCAGGTGGAGAGCTGACCACAGACACAGATGTCCAAATTACCGTAAGTAGCTTGTTTGCCTGATCAATGGGAAAAGCGTCCCTATACATATTAGCTTGTTAAATAAACCGGGAATATAGATGTGTTACTGATATGTAAGCTCATTTTCCCGTAACTCAATTGAATGACAAAAATGTATAATGATCTACCTCCCAAGTGACATTTTCCCTCATATTTCAAGCCCGACTGTGGCTTTAAGCGTGCGAACTGTTACCTCTCGGGGACATGGAAGATCACGGCATCAATTCAGAGTCATTTACGTCGACGAGTTAAAACAGAGAAAGAGAGAATCCACTGATGATAAAGAAGAAAACAAAAAAAAAAGAAAGAAAAAGAAAAATAGATAGTGAGTGCTGTGCCCCCATTTTTTTCCGTTGGTTACTCGGGGGTACTCTTAAAAATGTCCGCGTGCTTCTTGAAGGTTTGGAACCTTACGACCTTCCGATCACTAGTTCGAATACTCTACCACTGAGCTTAATAGAAAACTCTTGGATTCTTGGCCGTTCAGTTGACATTATCTTACTATACTGCTTGGACTGAAAGAGTCGAAATAGTGCAATCATGAAGCAGAGGACAGATATTAGCTCCGGAAAATGAGTCGAAGAGATATAAGGCCCCTTTATTCTAGGGAAAATTGTTGGCACGGCAACCAGAAAATGCGGCACTTGTTCCTCGTTCACACAACCCTGTTTTTGGTAAGAGTGCCTGTCTCAAGTTTTTGACCAGCATGCAGACATACACGAAAAACCCCAGTTCGCATGCGGAAAGGGAAGCATTTGGAGTTTCTCCTTTTAAAAAGGTCGCCCATCTTGAGGGAAATTTCAAACTTACGCAATGGCTAATGGAGCAGCGCAGTATTTGTTTTACGTCACCATTTCTGCTGCACTCCGAAGGGGCGCCATATTGAGTGAAACGTCTGCGCATTCCCTTAGCATTTTCTGCTGACCAAAGGAGCCGAAGGCTCGTCAATAATAATAATAATAATAATAATAATAATAATAATAATAATAATAATAATAATAATAATAATAATAATAATAATAATAATAATTGCGGGCTCAAGCAGAGCCCGCAACCCTAATCGGGATGGCTGTTCAAAATTTATGGCGAAAAATCTTCTTCCAAAATTACCCAGAGTTCCCTGGGTGTAGGTGATCTTTGAAAGGTCAACACCTGCAAGCGGCAATGTGTTCACGTGATGGCTGTCAAAACATTAGCACAGCGGTGCACGTGCGGGCTTTTGGTAGGGACTTGGTGTCTCTTTTTCTATTGTTTCAAATTTGTTTAAACAAGGTATAAAACGTTCAGTAATTATTGTATTACCCTAACCTAACCCTACCGCGCTAATCCTAACGCTAACCCTAATCCTAACCCTGAAGGTTTTACCGTGTTTAGATAATTTTGTGCAATAGATAACCATGACAAAATACATCACGTATCTTCCGGGATTTTACTGTGATTTGGAAGGAGAGACGAGTTCACGTCGTTCGCATTGAACTCCTCGAATGAACTCCATCGGCTCATCAGATTCAAGATTGCGACCTTTTCCCATACTTAAGGTGAGTTTTACTCAAGGTCTAAACGTTATAGGTTTACGCTGGAGCTACTGTTTCGTTTTCCGAACAAATTTATTGTTGTCACATGGCATAGCTTCTGCTAAAGAATGGGCTTTATCTTGCCCGAGTGAACGCAAAGACAATATTGAAGTCGTGGTTGTCGATTGCACTTCCAACTTTGTTCTGGAAGTTGTAGATGCATCAGCTTGTTGGAACAAAGACCTGTTTGTCTGTTGTTATGTTTAAGTAAGTGCCCACCACATGAAATGTACATGATTTACTTCTCTAACTGGTCACAAAATTCCAGCCCACACCAATGCATTGTTTGACATTGCAAATTATAAAGCAACTAGCTTGCAGAAGCGCATACCGAAATTTCATATCTCCATGGAAACGGAGACTACAAAGCATCAAAGATTGTGTAGTGAAAAAGTCCAACCGTCATACTTTTAAAGTTTCTACTATCTCTGCATTTTTTTGCGGCGCTTGCCCACTGAATAAAATGGCGACCAAAACCGTGATAATGCCAAGTGATTATCCATATACGTTATAGAATAGAAACCTCCTGCCAGAATGTTTACATTTATAGCGTTCCCATTGTTGTTATACCATTTGGTATATTTGCTTTATTGATTAAATCATGTTGTTTCCATTGTGTTCTCTTAATGCAACTCAATCTTTACAGATATATTTCACTCATCTGAAAAATGTGATCCCGTCCAGATTTTCTACATAAGTTCTTAGGCCCAGTTCCTCAGCTTGGTAATAACAATTCTTAACAAGTGTGTGATGCAAGTGGTACACATCTGTAGGGTCAAAATTCTGTAGTATGCCGTATTTTGAAATTGTCCAGCCCGCATTTCCTAACCTTTAGTTACTCCTAGTAGTAATATTAGTGCTATTTCTTAAGAGAGCCCGGTCGCCATATCTTACAAGGGGAGATTTCTCTTCTTGCATTCGAGTGACCATGTCACTAGTCTTAACTTGATCACTTCAGACAGATATGAAGGCGCTAAGCCATTAAGGCATTTGTAAACAAAAAGGAAAATTTTGAAATGAGGATCGGCTCGAAGGAATCGTTTACATTGGTCATTTTATCCTTGCCGGGTTCATTAGTTGCGATTACAAGTACCCACTTTACCTGTGCTCGATTCTACCTTTTCACTACGTCGGTCCGAGCACGGGTAAAGTTTGATTCGGCACCGATGAAGTTAGGTACAACCAGGTCATTTACACCACGAAGTTTATCCGAGTTTGGTACGCTTCTATTTTTGTCCTACTAGCCGTGCCAAACATTCTCTGTAGCGACTAGCTTTCACGATTACCAGACTTAAATTTAATGGAAACGATTTACTATCTTTTATTTATCTATCTTTTTATAGGGTAGAGGAATGATTCTTAAGTTCCGCCATGGAAGACGGCTTGAGGTTGGGAAGAACGCGCTATACGGCCTTAAGTTATCTGAGGTTTGTACATGATAAATTAGAAAAAAAATCCGCTCTTTTAATGTATAAGAAAGCAACTGTCCATTGTTAATGAAAAATCGTCTAAGCCGGACCTTAGCCTTTGTTTATAATCAGTAGAGACCTTAAAAGGTTGCTTGCTTTTTTTTTCTATCTTTGTTTGGTTTTTTATCTTGGTTTTTTTTCAACAAAATATTATGCCCATTTCAGAAGAAAGAATCATTTTTATACTCGTCCGAAGAGTCTTTTTCTCTTTTTTGGAATTAAGAATTAATTTGTCGTAACGAAACAGCTGGAAGCTTACGCAAGGACGACAACGCCTTTAACGAGAACGTCGACGAAAATATTATTTTTTGTTACTGTAATTATTTCGTTACAACCCCAAGTCGTTCGGAATGGAAAGTGAGAATCAACATTGCAGGAATAAAATTGGCATGAACGGTTGGTTGTTTGGGAAAAAAATTAAAATGTTTTGTTAGGTTCTCACGTCCTCCACACAACCTCAAATTTGGCCAATTCACATCGTTTTTGGAAGAGGACAGCAAAGCAATGTACCAAAATGCAAAACGCAAGTGCAGGACGTGCAGAGCTATTGTTAAAACTAATTAAACCTATTGTCTTGTGGCGTTATCGTAGCCGTTGTCGTCGTTCTCACGTAAGCTCTCTATTTTTCTCATACAATTGTTACCGATTCATTCCGTAAGCGATCATTTAGCTCTCTTCTTCCTTTGTTATGCGCAGCTCGACGGTGCTCGCCACCAAAAGTGACGATTTAAAAAGAAGGCTATGAGAGTCTTCGGGATCCTTCAAAGGAATCTCTCATCGTGGTGTCGATCTGTTAAGGAACGCTCACTACCTATCCTTATTACGTCCGATTGTGGAATACGCCACGGTTGCTTGGTCTCGACATACAAAGAAAGGATTGACTGTATCGAATCCCTTCGACGCCGCGCAGCACGTTTTGTAAAAAACGATTACAGCCGCTATAGTAGCGTTTCATCTATGCTTACTGACTTGAACTGACCTTCACTGCAGTCAAGGCCGGGATATGCGACCTCGGCATGTTTTATAGGGAAGATATCGTTGACGTCACCTATTGTCATTAATATGCCAACTAGAGCGTCATTGGCTTTCGAAGCAAAGATCTTTTGTTTTTGTGGTTGGCATATTTGAATAATAAAAGCAATGTTTGTAAACAGATATCTTCCCTATAAAATATAAAGAGGTCGAATTAACATCTTCCCTTCCCTACGACCTCCCCTCCGTGCCTGTGTATGGCCGTACAAGGGCGAGTCATGACTTTAAGATCAGGCTCCCATCCTCTTAAGTCGGTGCTTACAAACATTCTTTCTTTGTAAGATCAATTCCTGTGTGGAACGCGTTATCAGCTGATGTTGTTAGATCGGCATCTTATCCAGAATTTATCCGAGGAGTGGCCACATATTTAAAATATTAATTTAATCATTCACTGAAAATGTCCCATCAATCCATTTACCCCTAAACCGGCCTAAACCGGCCATACTTAGTATTTTACTCTGTCTAACGCCAGACGATTTTACTTGTCAATAGGGCACCCCAAGGATTCCTTCATTTATCCTCACTGTGTACCATGTAATTTTGATTGTAATTTATACCATGTAAATGTAATTGTAATGCCATACCATGTAAATT
>OX421446.1:32755479-32780479 GCA_949126865.1 Montipora capitata | reverse complement strand
GGGTAAGATTTTTTGGGAAATCTATCCATGCGAGAAATTTTGATTATGACGTCAGCGTACGCCCGCCCGCCTTCCCGTACAGACTGTCGGGGTGGAGGTGGCTTTGGGTGGCTTTGGGGATTGGGGTGTTCGGTCAAGTTTCCTTGGCAGGAAATCGTATGGCCAACGTTGCATTTGGCAACCCGCGTTTTTCTGGCCGGAAATCACAGACTGTCGTCGGTTTTCGTTAATTTGAGAAAGTCTGAGATCTTCGTCCAAAGATTGCGAACAACAGTCGCCGTCTAACTTCATTACTTCTTAGGTTTTTTGTTTGAATCGGTAAGAATCAGCGTTTGGGTGTTACGAGCAGCGAAATGGATCGGCTGTCGCTGTGCGGGTCTGCAAGAGGAAAGCTCGATCTTATTGTTTATTTGGAAAGGTTGTAATGGCGTTGTCTTTGGATGTTGCTGCGTAATGAAAGTATGTATTGCCGCAAAGAATCCTTACTTGAAGAAGTAGTTCAACTGTGAAGCTTGGGAAGAGACTGTAAAAAAATTATGACGGCACCTTAGCATTTGTATGTGCTTAGCAAAGTAACGCTTTTGTGTGAAACGAGTACTAACCGTCACCAGGTTCGAACTCATTTTTTGTCTTTTATACGGACATTTACGTCAAATTGCTTAGCAATTACTTAGCAATTAGCTTAGCAATTACTTAGCAATTACTTAGCAATTGCTTAGCAATTACTACGAGATACGTTTGTTACTTGTCTTATTTCTCCGACTCAAGTCGAAGAAAAACTCGCATCTCTTCTTTGATTTCTTTCAAATGTTTTGAAAGACACACACCGTGAATTTGCTTTGCATCTGAAATTGGTTTGGACTCAAACAATTCTTTTATGTTTTATCCAAATGTTTGCTATCCAATAGTTTAGTTGGATGCTGAGACTCTTCGTTTTTCCTGCTGTCGCTTGAAGAAAAAGGCAAGCGAAGTCCGGAGGGCTTACATCCTGACCGGCTCCGCTTTTATGAGTTTACGGTGAAGTTTACAAGAGATTGACATTTCGAAAATTGTCGCGAAGAGCATCAACTCCTTGCCAAACTAAACACGATTTTAACAGATGAGCAATGGAAATCCTTTCCGTCACAACAATTCTGTTCATCTTTTGTTCAATGTCTACGGCCGACGAATTTTTCAGAGAGACATTTGTATGTTGTTTGTTTGTTGTTATAGCCATGAGATGCTATCATTATAAGTGATCTCAAAAGTAATTCCATTGACAACTTGTAGTCAAGGTTTGTAGTTCGCAATAATTATAACTGACCGAAGTCAAGAATAAAACGACTGAAACCATTCTCAGCTTTAAGAGATTTACATTTCTTATGCTTTCGCTCTGTCAAGATCACTTTTCTCTATCTCAATAAAAAGTAAAGTCGAACTTGTCGAGTTTTTTCGATGTTATTCAAAGAAGGAAATCGGCTTTAGTTTCTGTTGTCTTTACTCTTATAGATCACAAAAATGACACCATGAAATGGTCACAATTAAGTGGACAAAGTCGTTTCTCCTTTTAATTAAGGGCCGTGTTCAGTGAACAGTATACACCCTTTGGGGTTTTACACAGGGTTTTCTTTTGTTCTGCCTTATTTTAAAGTAACGAGTTTGGTTTGATAGTTTAAAATGTCAGCGACACAGAACTCTGTGACTCAACCAAAGCACATAAACGGTTTTGCTGTTGAGATTTAAAAGTAGGTCTGTTAACTTACTGATTTATATCATTTACTTTTAAATGTAATACAACTGTAATGAGGCAAACGTTTGTTTATCATTTATGCTCATAATCATCTTGTCCAAAAGATATTTCTAAAATGCATGTTTGCACTTGATTGAATAGTGGCTATGGTTGTGCAGCAAAAAAGTGAAAAAATTATAATCACAGTAGAGAAGACCTTACTGGGGTCCTGCCTCGATTCTTGGTTTTGACATTAGTTTATCTCTTTAAATTCCGGTATTAAAAGAAATAACTGTGGAGCTCCGCTTTTAGGCTTGGCTAATTATATTAATAAATTAATGATGTAATCATGTTAAACGTCAATATAGACCACTTTCATAAATGGCAACCACCTTTACATTCTTTTGTATTTATGTTAGTTAGACCTGCTGTCCTCAATTTGAAACAAATATGCTTTTGAAATTTGCTCGTTGTAGCGAGGCTAGAAAGGCTTAAATTCATTGAAACAAAGAAATATTTTATTTGGTCGCCATTATCTTTGAGGTCTATAGAACGGGAACACTAACAGTTTAAGCGACGAGTGATAGAGCGACGTTCGTATGACCTTCAAAAAGTGTTCGCAGTTTGTTTTAAGGACCAATGTTTGACAAGATTAAAAAGAAAACTTCGCTTTATTTTCACCAAGAAAATTCCTAATATTCGATTGCCCAATGAATGAGTTGCCAGTAATAGCCCTTATTCACGATAGCCGCTATGTTGGTTTTCAAATTGTCATGCAAATTAGCCATGTGTTATCCTGGGGGGCAAACATTAGAATAAACTTAAGGCAAATTGCGGAAAATCGTTTCGTCGAAATATTGAATTAACATTGCTAAAAGTACATTTTAGAATTTAGAATTAAGTACCTTTTATAATAATTTTATATCTTTTGATTGCCTCCGACATTTTGACTTTCTACTTCGTTATCTGCTAATTTTTCAGTAAGAAAAATCGAAGTAACTTATGTAAGCATTCTATTTTACTACTTAGGTGATAAACATTCAATGAACATGAAACAAATCATCTGTGTGGCTAAGATGTTCGTTATAACCTCTCGACCTTGTGTTGTTTGCCCCCTCAGAAGTGTGTAGCTATTTTGCATGATAATAGCAAATCCAACATGGCGGCTATCGTGAATAAGGTCTATTGGATCCGTGCCTTACACGCAATGGTTTCTGGGATCGCCGGGGGCAAACATTGCGAGTTCCTGTAAGAAAATGTATGGAGGAAAGTTATTCGACGTCCAAAAAAACTATTTTGGAAGGAGATTAACACTTTTTTCGACACAGAAATCGATCTGGGCAATGTTGACACGTGGCAAATGTACGTTTTTGTGTGAATAACCGTGAAATATGAGACAAAATTTGCTGATTAACTTCCTCGCTTGCGTAAAATTTATTGTGAAATGGTCTCAAAATATTGCAAATTTAGGAATAAATCTGGACGAAATAACTCAATAAAGCCTCCTCAGTTGTATTTACGTGTGTTTAAACTCAGCAATTCAAATAATATTGGAAACATGCCTAGTGGCGATAATTGTGCTGTGTCGGGTTGTGACAACGATCGAAGGTACCCAGAGAAGCAAAAGATTCTTCCTCAAGGTGGAATATTAAGAGGTTACTCGCCCAGGAATAACAATGATGTTGTGTCGTGGGCTAGAGCTATTAATCTTGGCCAATTCAAGGTTCGATGAGTACAAAGGTCTTTTGAAATAATTTTCTACGAGGTTAAAGAAACTCTGAATGTCCTACACCAACTTTGTACATACGAGAGTGTGATTGTGGGAGTACTAAAACCTCAAAGACCTTCTCCAAAGATCAGATCTACAGAGAGCTAGTATATGAAGATGACGCTTTTTTATTGGACGAAGTCATAGGGGAGCTTGACAAGTTTGCTTAGCTCCAGTGACTTTAATTATAATGCATGTGGTTCTACATGTAGATGGTAGTTTGACAGCAGGAAAGTAACAGCTGGGCATGTCAGATATGAATTCCCAGTGTTATATAAATCCATCGGAACAGAGACTGCTGTATTCTATGGAAGAGGAGCATTAAAACAGCTGCCTCGAGGCAGAAGGAAATTGAAATGGTCTGCTTGAGCAGAATCATCGTACATGTACTACTTTAAAGTGATTGAAATCTCACAGACTTTGTAGAAAATAGTAGCGGTTCGAAAACAGTTGGATTTTTCTCAATCAAACAAGAACTTAACCTATGGATTTCCTCATGTTTCTCATCGCTCATTTCATCCCTCCAAAGAGCACTAGCTCTGTAAAAACAATTTCCATCTCCATCTCCTTTGAGGAGGTATATTTCCAGAAGCCATAATTACAATACAATACAATACAATACAATACAATATTCTTTATTTTGAGAGGGTAATACATTATCAACCCAGTAATGAGTTTTCTAACACATGGCCCTCTGTATATACCACAGAAGACAGACCACAACACCGGGAACTACATGCCCTACTCTTTGCGACAAGTGTGCGGGTTCTTTTACGTCCCACAGGATTATGAACATTGAAGGATTGTGAGACGGGACCTCCGGCTTATCGTCCTTATCCGAGAAGACTAGAGAGTCTAACCATTTGCAGATGTAATTACAAAGGCAGCACTTTCTCCTCAGTTATTAGTAGTAAAGACCCTGAGTGTTGGTCCGGCCGGAGTTGAACTCACGACCTCCCGCGTGACAGCCCGGTGCTCAACCAACTGAGCCAACGGTGCGCGGTTTACGCAAGACGTAACGAATAAGAAAACAGGCTAGACAGACTTAAATACAACTAAAAAGGCTTTGTTGTGTTATTTCTCCAGATTTGTACCTAATTTTGTAATATTTCAAGACCATGAAGAGATGTCAATTTCACGATAAACCTCACGCGAGCAAGGTTAATCCTAGTAAACTTTATCTCATATTTCACGGTTATTCAAACGAAAACTTATACTTGCCACGTATCAACATTGCCTAAATCGATTTCTGATAAATCTGTGTCGACAATATCGTTGACCTCTCTCCAAAATCTTTTTTGGACGTCGAAATAAGTTTTTGCCATACATTTAAATTTTTCGTACAGCGACTTGCAATGTTTGCCCCCTGGCGATCCCAGAACCCTTTGCATATAAACAGGGATCCGATTACTGGCAAGTCATTCATTCTTTGCCGTAAACCATAAACTCAGTCTTCAATATATTCAATGAAAGCTTATTGGAACAAAGCCAAGAAAATAATTTATCGAGATCATTGCTCATTTCGTCTTGAAGTGCAGGCAAATTTATGGCAGAAAACGTGAGGTTTGTGTCATCAGCAAAAGACCTCCCAATACTGAAATCTAAACACTTTGGCAAATCGTTTATATAAATAAGAAAAGGCAGTGTTCCCAGTATAGACCCTTGCGGAACCCCACAAGATATGAGACTTTTGCCAGATGACACACCGTTCGCTACACAAAACTGTTGCCTACCCGTTAAATAAGATTTAAACCAAGCTAAGGTCGGACCTTGAACTCCATAATGCTTCAACTCATCATGGTCAACAGTGTCAAAGGCCTTCTTTAAATTAAGGAATATGACACCGCTAACCATTCTTCTATCTCTGTTGAAACACCAATGATTAGTCATTTCGAGGACAGCAGTCACCGTTGATCGAAGTGATCTAAACCCAGACTGACGAGGCTCAATGAGCTTATTGCCCATAAAATATGCGTACATTTGCTCGCACACAAGTCTTTCATAAACACGAGCTATGGTTGGCAGTACTGATGTCGGTCTGAAGTTGCTTGGATCACTTCGTTCACCATTCTTAACATTTTAGCAATTTTCCAATCAGCCAAGGCCTCAGAATGACAGAAGCCGCAAACTTTAGCAATTTGTTATATATTTTGTCGTGGCCAGTTGCCTTCGCGATATTTACTCCTGTTAGTTTCATTAAAATATCTGAGGATTTGACCTTTCTTAGAAAACATTTGGAGTTGATCCCTTTCAGAATATCCAATGGACCCACAGTGTTACCCATAGTAGGAATTTCTGAGGCAATTCTAGATAGATAGATAGATAGATAGATAGATAGATAGATAGATAGATAGATAGATAGATAGATAGATAGATAGATAGATAGATAGATAGATAGATAGATAGATAGATAGATAGATCCGGATACCTGTTGACGGGGCCTAAATGTTTTTGCATTTTTGTTTACGATCTATTTTCACGTTTATTTTTCGAGGTCATATGAAAGTCGCTCTATATGTGGGCGTTTCAAACGACCATCTGCGTCCTTCAGAACTAGTAGCTTCCGAGTATCGAGTATCACCACCAATCGGAAGGTCAATCCCTGGGTCAATATCGATAAATAAATCTCTTCGTCGTCCCTTTTTTCCCGCTTTTCTGTACATTCCGTAAATTGTTTTACGACTATGCTTAGAGATGCACTCATAGGACCACGGGCCTGAAGTGTGAGAAATGTATGGTTGGATTCTATGGTGACCCGATGAAGGGAACGCCTGAAGATTGCCAAGCATGCCCATGTCCACTCACAAATTCTTCAAATCAGTGAGTACCACAGTCTGTTGTACCTTTAATAGAGTATTAAGCTGAACCACAGATGGTGTAATTTCGAACATCCATCGCCAGTGGGACTGCTTATCGTATGGTCCTTGATTTATAATTAGCGTGCAGTGTACAATCCGATTTTGACATGTAACGTATGTTCTTTATTTCTTTTTTCATTCATTTCTTGCACCTCACAAGTTGAGAGATTTTATGCAAATTATTGTTACATCACAAACAAGATGATTCTGAGCAAAAAAGACCTTTATCCAGGCGATTTGCCATAAACGTGAAAAATGTCGGGCCGACGTTTTGCAAGATTACCCAAATGCAATCCATTTTGATCTTGTCGATTTATGTCAATCCGTGCTTCGCTTTCCTATTGCTGTATTTCTTTTATGTTGTTCAACAGTTTTAAGTGGTTATTGCAATGTTTTATTCTACTTTTTGGGAATTTTGAGTGTCATGAAATTACATCATTTTGCGTGCGTTAAGAATCATAAAGAAGTTTGTTTACTTTCTAACGGATAATGATGTTGAAGATGAATGTACTTTTTAAAAAATGTGGGCCAAACTGTTCAAATTTTCGCACCTCATTTTAAAGACTTGGTCAAAAGTTTACCATGGATAGCTAGGATGACTCCTTTAAAAACGTCTTAAGATGTTATTTTTTAAAACACATACATTTATTGTTCTTGGTATGAATAAATGTCATACAAAGTGATTCAGTTTCGGTGCCGTTCCGGTCGGGAAAGCTCCTGAGACAATGCGTTTTACTCCACAACCCAAGCGCTGACTCGAGTTTTACTCTTCCGTTTCAGCCGTCATTTGGGTTTTTGCTGAAAGGGACGATACACTAAATAACATAATTTAGAATCCCACCCGATGGAAAGGGACGGGCGAGGGTCTTGTCATTAGGACTAAAGATTACGCATAGCAACGTTAGCTTATGGACAGAGCGGCCATTCACTCGGCCAAGCTGCCCCCTTTTTGAATGACGACTTCACTTCATTCCTTCTTATGTCACTGGACTGCATTTTAGGGATAAAACTGTTGTGCCGGTGTAGGATAAGTGATCAAAACCTTCAATCTCATTACAGTATGTCTTATAATTCCGGCTTTAGGTTTAGTCGGATTTGCAAGCTTGATTCAGATGATAAACCAACGTGTACTGCATGTCAAACCGGTTATACTGGAAGGAACTGTGAAAGGTAAAGGGCAACTGGTTTCATTACAGATTTCTCGTCGAATGTTTGAAGGTTTTATAAAGAATTGAGAAGCAAAATCCCTTAAAGTGAAGACGAAAGAAAAACTTGAAAGATGATTACTCAGTTTTGGAAGATTTTGAGACATACCTAACTAAGAGGAACGTTAAGTCGCTGAGCCTACTGCGTTGAAGTGTAAAGCACCTGCAAATTCCCAATATTTTTATACAGTAAGACGCGTGCGCGACAATGTCGCCAGCAAAGCAAATCAAACTGCTTATTGAAAATCTCAACAATTGAGACTGTTATGGCGTAACGAACGTGATCAACATCATTGCATGGCAATTTCTTAAAAAACGCCCTGCATTTCTTGCCTTGCCTTGATTTTTCTCCCATATGCGAGATGATAAAGTTGTCATGTTATATTTACAGTACGTTTAGTGGTGTCGTATAGTGCAGATTCATTTCCTCAGGAGATGACTGTCGAGGGTGGATTTTCGTCGCTTACTGGGTCTAGTTTTCGGAGGTCTGAGGGATGGTTCATTTCCCGAAATAATGATTTATTTAATAATCGACGCTTTTATACACGTAATTCGCGAATTCGTTTAACAATCACTCTTGATATATTTCTTTCCTATGACAACCACAATGTAAGGTGACTGTCAGCAGTGACTTATTTCATATTATAGATATCTTTGTATGTACTAAATACAATATGAGCGACCATATTGTATCGGATTTACAATGTCGAGCCGATGGCGAGACGTTTTATATCCGCTACATTACCGGAGCGAATATTGTATTGTGGTTATGAAATGAAAAGCACGCTTTCATTTGCCCTCCGAAGGGAATTCGCTTGGGTGAAATGATCAGGGAATGCCAAACGCATTCGCTATTGATTGCGAACATGGAAGGATCTCGTTTTTGAAGGCCGAAAAATGCAGACGAAGAAGCAGCTTGGTTGGAAGGGACTAATCCCCAAAATACATGAAATAGTACAAAATGGAGCGTAAAGATATTCAAGGAGTGGCAAAGTGCTCGCTCAAATAAAGTAGCTGCAAATTAGTCGCTGGGCTTTGACTACGGGAAGGTGGACGAAGTTCAAGATTTAACTATTGGCATCACTCAAATGTCTCCTCTGGTTTTTTAATTTCTGGATGACGAAGTTCGTGGGAGCACAGGCGCCCCAAGGTCAGTGTAAGATGTAAAGATTTGTATGGGAATCCCGATAAAAAGCTTAAGAAGATAATTATATGAAAAAAATCTCAATTAAAAAGCCTAAACTTCTTGCCATTGTGGATAGCTTCCTTCCTGTGGGGTTATTTTCCAGATCCGACGCGATTTTTCAATTTCTGGGTTTTCAACGGTTATAATAAAATCCAAAGGCTGTAGACTGAATTCTCAGGAGACACCAATTTGAGTCAAATATTCCTGGATAAAATGTCCCCACGGTCACAATTCCACATCAGAATCAATTGACAAAGATTGAACGTTCATCTCCAACCCGCCATCGACGCGATAGCAGTGCTGCGAGCAATGTCAGGCGGTGAATATTGCAACCGGTATCGGTATCGCGAGGTCACGGGTTCAAACCCCGTTGAAGTCCTGAATTTTTCAGCCTTCTTTACGCAATTGCAAAAATTGCGTTCATAACTGCGAGGATCATAGCTTCACTTGAAAACAACTTTCGAATGCGGTGCTTTATCACAAGAGTGGCCACCACTTCGACCGTTGATAACATACTGACCATTATCGGGGTAACAGACCGTAGTTTGTCAACCGCAAATTTCTTTATTCCCCTGGGTCTCCCGACACGACTGCATTGTCTCAGTCGTCCAATCACAGTCACGCCTCCTTCGTGTTGACAAAGTTCAAACACATTCGCGAAGCCGGAAAGCGTTGAAAGATGCGAGAATGAAAGCCGTAGTAAACAAACTTTTGCGCATTCATGTCGGTTTTATTAGTTAATAGGATTTTGTACGTAGTAGGTTGTTCGCGATCGTAACTGTATTTATCATGCGTTCAAGGAATTAACATTAATTATGCAAATAATTGAAAAATGGCTCAAATCGCGTCGGATCTGGAAAATAACCCCACAGGAAGGAAGCTATCCACAATGGCGATAAGTTCAGGGTTTTTTTCATATAATTATCTTTTTAAGCTTTTCATCGGGATTCCCATACAAATCCTTATATTTTTGTCGAAATGATTTCCGTCCAGGGCCCTACTTCATTATGCATGCAGAATAAATTAATTATTCATTCGCGCTATTGTTTTGTAGAACAATACGTATACCCAAGAGAACCGAATATATATACGGGTAAAATACACGGGTAAAATGGCAAGAAAAGTGCCGAAATTGCAGGAAAAAATGTTCGATTTTTCGTATTTCAGTTAGAAGTTCGAGTCTATATGGACTTAGAAAAAAAACCTCTAAGAAGAAAGAACAAAGCGCCACAGTCCCAAAGGACGTCTATTGTTATCGCTATTGTTTTCTTGAAACAAGGGAGTGTATGCATAATGAAGTAGGGACCTGTGCGGAAATCTTGCCCTTTTGTCGGCCATGCTCACACTGAGCTTGGGGCGCCTGTAGTGGGAGAAATTGGAAAACGTTCAGGTAATAAAACAGTATTGTGTTTGTCGTTTTTGTGTCCTTGTTTTGCTTTCATACGGAGGTTTTCAGTGGTATTTTGTATCAGCTGATACATAATGGTAATTAATCTATTAGTATTCTGTATGACGTCTAATAACCTAATTAGTAGAGCGAGTTTCATTTGAGTGTCGTAAAACCAAAACCAAAGTAATTACTTTGGCCAATCAAAAAGGACTGAGACAATCCGGCAAACCAATCAAAACTCGAAGTAATTACACTCGAAGTAATTACACGTAGCCGACAAAAATGGCACGAGAACTTTGAACCAATCACTGAGTGAAGTAATCATAAACTAAAGTAATTATCTAATTACTTTCGACACTCAATTGAAAACCGCTCTATTCTGTATCAAATTGATACAGAATACTTATTTGAGAGCAATAATTCATTATTAATTCATAAACCCCAGTTTTTCCCTGCTACCTTTTCAAGCCCTCCCCGAGCTTTCAGACAGTTACGGTTCGTATTGGCTTACTACTTCGTGAATTATTAATGAGGTTTATAATCTTATTCACAAGTACCTTACATCTTTTCAGGTGTGCTAAGGGATACATTGGAAATCCCAGTAACCCGGGCGAAAAATGTGTCAAAATACCAGGTAATAAAACATGGCATGCATTCATTTGCTTTAATGATAGATATATCCTTCGTTTACCAGACATTTGCCACTATTTTATCGAAGAAATCTCCAAATTTGCTTAGTAGCGACATCTGGTGTGTTCTCTTTAAATTAATTCTTTGACCCTTTTTGATGTGTCACGGAACTCTTCGGGCAATGGAGATTTTAACAGAAACACACATACGAGTTTATTGAAAGGCTCCAAAAATATTCCTCAAAAGGCGTGTCTCTCAAAGTAGTTTTTTTGGTTTGCTCTTTATTCAACTTGTGTGGTCCATACAATGGTGCACATGTGGAAGGAAAATATTACCATACAAGAAAAACAAGACAGTTCTCATTACTGTTCTTTATATAAAGAATTCTTATTGGGGGTTTAAAGCTCATGCACGTGACGTTTTATCGGTGTTTTGATAGGCGCTTAGGCTCATGAATTATAAATGAGTCTTGAAGGATTCTAATAAATCGGCGAAAAAAGTAACCCTAGGAAGTTAAATTGAAACGTTGACGCTTCAAATTTCGTTTTCCTGTACCTTAAAATGATAATAATGATGATGATGATGATGATGATTATTATTATTTAGTAAATGGGCTTTTTTGCTTTTCACAGTGGGTTTCCTGCCAACTGTAAGAGTCAGGCCAATGAAACGCATTAAAGAAGAAGGAAAAAACGCTCTGTTCTACTGCTTTACGGGAGGTCAACAAAAACCAAGATTCGCTTGGTCGAGAGAAAGTGGAGAACCAATGTCTCGCCGCGTTTTGATAAAAGGAAGGAGACTTCAAATAAGGGGAGTGAAGAAGGGAGACGAAGGAACATATTTATGTACTGCAAGTAATATCTATGGCTCCGAAGTTTCCTCAGCGGAGCTGGTTGTTAAAGGTAAAATATGTTTTGTCTTACTGTATGGATAAGGAATTGAAAACAAATTGGTAATTGGTTCACTTCCCTGAGTTGATGAATTGTGGTAGCTCAAACGTTCTCTACATTTCAGAAGACCTTCACTAAGTGAACAATATGGGGAATATGGGATTTTCACGTTTTACACCAATAAAACAACTTTCCGGAAAAATATTATTAATTAATTAATTAATTAATTAATTAATTATCATTGTTAATAATAATGATAATAATAATAATAATAATAATAATAATAATAATGATAATAATGATAATAATAATAATAGTAATAATAATAATAATAATAATAATGATAATAATAATAATAATGATAATAGTATCATGCAGGGAGAGCAACTGTGACAGAGTTTCAAAGATCTGCATGCTCGAATCTGCGCCAATCCTCAGAAAGGTGCTTAGTTTATGAACAGAATAATTGACTTGCGTGACTGATGCTCTAGGTGCATGGTTTGCGTCCGGCTGACGCACAAAAAGACACCAGCAAATACTGTGATAAAAGACATTATGATAAAATAATAATAATAATAATAATTATAATAATAATAATAATAATAATAATAATAATAATGATAATAGCGGAGCTTAGGTGCGCGAAGCGCGCCAGCGGAGCACCATGGGTTAACATTTTTTGAAAAATCTATCGATGCGAGAAATTTTGGTTATGACGTCACGTACGTCCGCCCGTACACACTTTCGGGTTCGAGGTGGGGAGGCAGGGTAGCCTCTGGGGACGGGAGTTTTCTGGCAATTTTCCTTGGCGAGAAATCGCGTGGCAGCGTTGCAATAGACCAATTTCGATATATTAAAACTCAGTCCTAAACAAAAGACATCATCTCGAGGCTCTGGGGAATAAATATAAGGATTTGTATGAGTTTATTCCCAAGAGCCTCGAGATGATGCCTTTTGTTTTCGACTGAATTTGAATATATCGAAATTGGTCTATTGGCAACCCCCGTTTTTCTGGCGGGAAATCATATTAGTGACAAGCAACGAGATAAAGAGCAGGAAAGACCACGAGTGAAGAGGCGACGAATTTTGAGAAATTTAAGCGAAGAAATCCTCGAGAGAAGCCGACGAAGGAGGAGAAGAGAAAATTCAAATGAAAATCAACGAAAAGCTAAGACAAATAGAGCGAGAGACAAAACACTTATTTACAACGGTTAGCTTTCATGTTTTCCTTGGTGTTTGTATTTTAAATGAAAGCAAGAAATAAAGGTAAAGAAATGTAAATTAACCCACATACGTAAGGGCATATTTACTATAACATAATGATAGTTTTCTTATTGAATGACACACGTCTCAGTTAAGGTAATTCCTCAGTATTGCACCTCGCATCATGTACTGCGCATATGGTGTGTCAATATTTATAAATTGGATCAAATTTGCAACATTGCTACTCTGGCATAAGTCGATCATGCACGCTGAAACAGTTCTCAAAGCACGTGAGAGAAGTTGTGAATGTCCCATAATTTTTTGCGAATACGCGCCCATTCAGAGAACATGGCGAATTTTGTTGTTTCGATCCACGATAATCGAGATAGACAGGTACGATGGTGTTTTGCTCTTAAACAAACACGGTGACCTATATTTTTATGCCCTAATTTTGGTGTACAAATTATCCCCTTTAAAACAAAAAAAAAATAATAAGAAAATAATAAAATAATCGGAGGGAAAAAAATATATATCTAAGAGCGTACACAAAGCCCCTTACCCAGGGATGTAAATTATGATCTTGAAAACAAAGACTCGAGAAACATTTTGAGTCGACGTCGTTTTAAGTTGAGGGATTTTTCCATAAATTATATAAGACAGTGTTCCATTTGCTTTAGACTTTCTACCTATCAGGTGTTTTTTGAAGTGTTACTTTAAAAACCGTCTCATTTAGCTACCGCAAAATGTACCCTGAGTCGATGAAATATCGCGCGTGATCAGTATCAGTACAGGCATCAGTGGGGTAAGATTGGCCCATTATATCTCTTAAGCAATGAAAGCACAGTGACATATCTTTTTTTTATTGTAGCTCTTAAAACAGGGATTAGTAGGGAACATTTAGGGAAAGTTTCAAGGAAATCGTTCGACAACTTTTTTTTCTGAGGAATCACCTTAAAGAGCAGTTCTTATTCATAATCGTTACAAAATACTAAACTTCAACACCATCAAAGCAAGCACTTTGATGCATATAATAAAGGATTTATTTAATGGGATAAAACACAAAAAATGATCTTTGATCTTGCGGGACAAAGCAAGAAATCTCGAGTGGGCAAGATAGCTCCATTTTGCAATAGTTGTAATTGAATACCAAAGTGGAAAACCGACCGCTTCAAGAATACATTTATTATAACCTCCAGTCTTAAAAGAAACAATGAACATTGACTTTAACATTGATATTTTAATTGGATTTATAATCAATACAATTTATACTTAGTTTTTTAATTTTATCTATTCTAGTTTTATGAATATGTAATTCAGCCTTCACGGGCTGCCATTTATTCAGTCAATAAACTATCTATCTATCTATCTATCTATCTATCTACCTATCTATCAATTGAGACCGGGACACATAATTGTTAACGCCCTCTTCTGTATACGTTCCGGTTCATGCGTTAAATACTTTGGTAGCGGTTTTGAATAAGAGGCTGACGGTGATATAAGTTTGATCTATTAGCCCTTTGCTATTAGCGTACAACTTCGTGGGTCACAATTTAGATTTACCGCCAAATTTATAATTTTTTTGTCATTTTCCCTTCAAATGCCCGCATATGTGACCAAATTGTGAGTGGTGTGAGAGAGAGCGGTAGAACGTCTGTATTAGTATGAAAGGAGATCCATTTACTCATCGCCCAGAATGCTATGACATATCCGGGACTTGTTTGAAGCGCCCCCGAAAATGCCCAAAATGCATCTACCATCACTCAAGCTTGCCGATTTTTTCGGCTATTTTTTGGCGCTTTACAAAAGTTAGCGTATGGCTTAGTATAATTAGTATAATGATATAAAGTAAAAATTGTAGGAATTAAAAATGAGTAAGTCATGTGTAATAGTAATAGTAAGCATTTTAACTACTTCCATTGGAAAACCATTCAGGGTTACTTCCACGGTTTCAGGAGTGACCAATTTCATGTTTCTTCCACTGTGTTATGAACAGGATTTTCATGGCTGCTTAGACAAAATGCTCACAATACTCGAAAAATTTAAAGTACAGGTGTCTATACGAATATGGAGGAATATTTGCACTCACTTTCACTCGTTAATCGTACAAAAACAGGTGTAGTGGTAATATTCGAATAGAAAAGAGGAAGTAAGGCTCCACTCTGTGTTTCTGATTCACTTTTCACCTTTTACTCTTTACGTAGACCGCCTTGAGGATCCGATTGTCGTAACTGTCTATCCAAAAGTTCTCCACGTTCCACTAAACCAGAGCGCCGAGTTTACATGCAAAGCAAAGAGTGCGACAGACTACGAACTCAAATGGACTCGTGGCATGCATGGCCCACTTCCTCGTGGAGCTGTGAACTCGAATGGTGTACTGAAAATTAAGAATACGCAGAGTATCCACGGAGGATCCTACACTTGCACTGGTAAAAATTCCTTCAGTGATGATATGGCCAGTGTGCAGCTTAGAGTTGGAGGTGAGAAACGCAGCTTAAGGACGTTCGCGCTAATTGTTTGTGCGCAACGTAACTGCGCATGTAACGCGACTGTAATATGTCACGCATTACTTCGAGCATTAGTGAAGTTGAGGTTTGAAAACCTTTGCAGAAACCGTGGACGATAAGTCTTGCACAGCGTTGGATAAGAGAAGATCGTGATCAGTCAAAATTGATTAAAAATATTTAGGAAAGTCAAGTAGACTACTGCACGACTGATGTTCGCGTTGTTTTTATCAGTCGTGCACTAGTCTACTTGACTTTCATAAATATTGTTCAAGCATTAGTTAAAATAACATGGCGACAAAAACGCCGGGGAAAAAATTCCAGGCCGGCAAAAGAATGGCACATTTATTTCCGAATCATCATGAAACGTTGAAGAGAAGTGAAAGGGAGGATGGAAAAGCTCTGGAAAAGGTAGCTGCTGATCGAGTAGTGGCTGAAAGTTTGGAAAACTCGAGGACGAACAGTTGCGTAAATTTAATGGGGCTGTTTCTTTTTTTAATGTTTTTATTACCCAACGAACTTAAGTTCAAAACGAATGTATGTTTTTGAAGTTCTTTTCCTTTACTTTCGTGAAAATAGAGCAGTATTTTCGTCCTCGTCGGCTTGAATAGTGCGGACCTGCGTGGAAAAAACCAGCGATTAACTTTCACAAAAACCACACTCCAGAAGACGAGCATGACGGCAATGGAGAAACATTATACAAAACACTAACTAAATGAAGATGACGACTGCTTAAAACTTCGTTGCTGTGCTCGAGAAAGCTTTGTTTTGGGGTAAAAACCTTTCATCCCTTCAACGATCGGTCCTCTCCTGGGTTCCAGTCCTTCCCCGACAGGTCACGCAGAAACGTGACAAACGAAGTTTTCCAAGAGCTTCGTAAAATCACATCGATTTTACTCCCTTGGATCATCGGTGACCCCTATTTTTTTAATCATGAATCACTTACTCTACTTACTATCTACAAAATATGATAAAATGAAAAAAATCTCACCGTAAGAAGTTGTCTTTTTTTAAAATTTTCTTTCCTCGTGCCATCGAATTCCGGTAGTGGTTGCAACGGATAGAGGTTACGAAACCGCTCGTCCAGGATGAACTCTACTGTTTACGACATCCCTAGCGGCATGAAATTATCTTAAAATCCCACCCCTAAAAACTTATGCACGGAAACCTTCACTCTAACAGTTTATTTTTAGGATTTTCGATGGATGAGCATATGAGGCTACCTTTCGTTATTATGACAGATTTATCGAAATTAAGGCATTTTTCCACTGCCATTTTCTCCGAAACAAAGTCGGTGACCCCCAATTTTTATTTTATTTTTGGAGTAAGTACTTTATGACCTAACTCTAGGCGAGAAATGAAGAAAATCTCACCGTAGGAAGATTTTGGCGCGAACGTCCTTAAATGTCAAGAATAGAAGCACTCCCGAGCCAGCAAACTTACCGCTCTAAGAACATGAACACGAACATATTCTAAACGAGTATAATCTTTAACTTTAGCCTTGAATGATCTTTCTATTTTACGATATGACTGTCATCACTTCAAGACTTTCAAAGTATTATCTCGAATGTCTGGGTAGTGATTTCGAGGAAAGGACGCCATGGAACATACGAATAGAGCTTGACTTGTGGTTATCTTCAAATCTTTCAAAATTGTGTTCTCTGTTTTTTTTGTGCCTGTATTTTATCATTTGGTATTGACAATTAATCTGAAATGTGAATAAACACATTTTATTATATAGATACTGATGAAATAACAGGATTTCTCCTTTCACTAAAAATCATATCTTCACCGCGCGCAGTGAACATATCATTTTTATCTTTCACATGTGAGAATATAGGTGTCGTCGCGGTAACGAACACGATTAGCCAATAAAATGTGAGCTTCCTCTTCATTGTAAGATACTTTTGTGCTTTAATATAATTGTTCTCTACTACATAAACATTTTTATTGCAAAATTTTACATTATCATGATTTGTTTTTCATAACTTTCATATATTGTTTCATGTTACACAACGTGCGTGTTTTAGCGGTTGGTGACCACTTTTTCATCATTTCGAAAATGAGTAAAACAAGGTGTTTTAAATATGGACATTTCATCAATATCTATATAATAAACAGAACATTACATGGCCGCTTGCTGAAAGTATCTCTCAATCGTTCGCTTCGTTCACTCGTGAGAGATACTTTCAGCACTCGAAGATAAAATTCGTATCCCCAAGCGGCCATGTAATATTCTCTAAAAATACTGAAATTTTCTAAACCACTATACTTAGTCCTTGAAATGAGCAAAACCCATCGTATTAATGAGGCATTACCGAAGTTTAGACGTCTTTACTTTTCTTTTTTGCTCAAAACGTTTTGCGATCCTTACCTCTACTTTTCATTGGACCCCCCTGCCTGTCTCTCTTTGTCTCGCATTGCCTTGCACGATACAAGACAATACGCAACTCGCTAGGCGACGTTGCAAAGCTGCCGCACGATTTTTTTGCGTGTTAGCAACTGGTCACTGGATGACGCAATCTTCTTGTTGCCTGCTTCGTATTTGCCGAAAACGTAACAGCCTCAACAGTCTACTCTGTCAATAGTGTCGTGTTCAAAACGTACCCAGCTACTGTGGCTCTATCTTCCTAATTCGTTGCATCGAGCGCGTGCAGAAAAGGGTCTCTCGCGTTATTTTGCGTAGCCTGCGTCGCCTACCAACTCTTTTTGTGCGCTTAAGCTTCTGCCTCCCTCCTACTCCCTCCAGGGTTAGATGCCTCTCGATGCTTTGCAGTTTGTCCAGTCTCCTTTTTTTTATGTTCTACGTAAAGCTCACACGTTCGCTTACATCCTACTCCGATGTCTACTTTCCGTGGATCGTACCGCATTTTTTCCGCTAAAGGTCTCCTCCTAAAAACCCGCCTTCGTCTATGTCTACATCTGCTTTTAGGTCCTGCCTGAAAGCCCTCATTTTTGGTAGGATGCATAACATTATGATGTAGGCAACATCCTTTTACTTGGTAACTTTATAATTTTCCCTTTATGCCGCCGTCCAATCTGTCTGTTCTTCCTTCGTTCGGTATTTATCTCGTACATAGTTGACATATTTGTTTGATGTTATGACTGCATGCTGTTCGTTATACTTTTGCGTACTCTGTCCCCCTGTTATGCACATTGACCACTGGGGGTTGACCCTTTAATTAAAGGACTCCGTGTCTTACTGTTGATCTGCATGGACTTTGTCCCTCAATGAGTAAATGAATGAGCGAACGAATGAATGAATGATTGTGACAGGGTCCTTTACATTTTTTATTTAGTGTGTGTGAAAACATAACACTTCCGAATCCTTTGATCGCCGTATTGTTGGAGTTTTTCTTAATTCCGGATTAGCGTGAAACTATATGCTTGTTTTCTTCCTTTATTTATAGTGACAAGTCCCCAGGTATACATATCTCCTGTTCGTCTTAGCGTGCGCGAGGGAGACTTAGCTCAATTCCGCTGCTCAGCATCTGGCTTTCCTGCCCCAGTTCTTCAGTGGCATGGCGGTCCTGGTGGTCGGGTTCCGCCGGAAGCATCTTCATCAAACGGCAATGGACTCTTGACATTTACCGCTGTAAAAAAGATTCATGAAGGAGAGTACTTTTGCACGGCGTCTAACTTGGGTGGCATTTCCAGCACTGGCGCCATCTTGAACGTGTCAGGTGAGCATTGGTTGGTTCAGTGCTAGCGTGCTCGATTCTGGCCAGACCAACACGTCGGGTCTTTATAACTGAGGAGAAAGTGGTGCCTTTGTAATTACACCCACAAATGGTTAGAATTTCAAGTCTTTTCGGGTGAGGACTATAAACCGCAGGCCCTTTCTCACAACCGTTGTTCATAAACTCTGTGGGACGTTAAAGATCCCACACACCATTCGAAAAGGACTAGGGCATGGAGCTCCCGGTGTTGTGGTGTGGTTTTAATTTACATTGAGAGCTACAAGTTTCTTAATTTCGTAACGCTATAAGGTGCTACCCTCATTACATAAAGTGTTTAGTTACTTACTTATTCATGTCAAAACTTCCTCTAAATATACGCACCCGCGAATGTGGGTATTTTGATTACCTGACGGGCAAGCAATACCTAATGTGTTTTCAGTACATAAATCATAATTCTATAACGTCACCATTATACTGCAAAAAGGGTAACAAAAAAATTCAAGGGAACTGCAATGCAAACAAGAAATAGGTTGTATACTTATTCAGTTTATCGCGCTATAGATTTTTACAGAAACATATCTTGGGAAACTTTACTTGCAGACTTTCTTATAAAGTGTTCAGTGCAATGAATTCTTAAGTATCACGTTCATCCTGATTTCTTTCTTCCTTTTCCAGCTGCCGGCAGTGTTCCTGTTATTTCAGTATCTCCCAGTTCACTTACGGTCACAGAAGGTGAGGAGGCCTTGTTTGAATGTACCGCTCGTGGGGAGCCAACTCCAACAACACGCTGGTCTCGCGAGAATGGGCAGTTTCCTCAGAGCTCTTCGTCCGTAAATGGCTTGTTACGCATATTCCCAACAAAGTCTGAAGACGAAGGTGATTACGTTTGCACTGCGGCTAATTCATTCGGAGCTAAAGCGTCCCTGGTTACTCTGAGCGTCGAAAGAGGTAAGGAGAAAATTCTTCAAAGACCTAATCAGTTTCCTTTTTAGATATGTACTTGGAAATTGTAATGGCGGCGGTTTTAGATAAACAATTAAGAACAAACGTCAGCGATGGTAGGTTAGAATGGCGTTTCGATGAATCACTCATCATTTTCAAATTCGTGAAACCAGAGTCTGGTCTCGTTATATAGTAAAATTCTTGCGAAAAACGTGTTGCATACCATTAAAAAGAAATTCAATTCAACTTGCCTTTGATGATAAAAAAAGCATTTCATAAATTAGGCATTCCAGCGTCCCACGGCAATTCTTAAGAACGGTGAATTGATCTTGAAGATCTTTTTCCCTCTTACTGTGTGCGTCACGCAAGTGTTTTCCAATAGCAGAATACTTGAATTCACCAATGCGTTGAAAGAGGTGTAGGTCTGTATAACCAACATAATCTGCGATGCTTAATCTGACTTAATCAAGGCAAAACTGCTTACCTGACACTCTGTACATTCAATGGACATTGCATTTCTTTTTATGGTATGCAACACGTTTTTCACAAGAATTCTACTATATAATTAGATCCGACTCAAGTTCCACAAATTTGAAAATGATGAGTGAGTCATCGAAACATCATTGTAACCTACTGTCGCTTATTTTTATTCTTAATGGGCCATTTGCAGCTGGCGATCACGTGGTGCAAAAGCCGCCACACTGGAGAGCAAATTGCGCACCTAGACATCTAAACAAAGCAACTTAATTTAGA
Source organism: Montipora capitata (assembly GCA_949126865.1). NCBI lineage: Eukaryota > Metazoa > Cnidaria > Anthozoa > Scleractinia > Acroporidae > Montipora > Montipora capitata. The sequence continues at coordinate 32,759,765 of OX421446.1, read as the reverse complement.
TATTCTTTTTTTTTGCGTACATGATCTCGCACATCTGGAACCAGTTGCCATCTGCTGTAAAAAACGCACCTAATGCATCATCCTTTCGGAGACTTTTAACTAAGTTAAATTTTATCGGCTGTCAATGCAGCAATTGTCTTTGACCCGATTTATTATTATTTTTTTAAAATTTAATTAGTCGCTATCGAGATATCAAATATTTAATTTTCCTTTTATATTGTCAAACACTTTTATCATGAGCCTGTGGTTCGGGGGATTGGGAGACCACCGCCTGTGTATCTGACATTAAATAAATTATCTTTATGTTATCTTTATCTTTATCTTTTTGATGTCCCAGTGTGCAATTTGATCTCCAGTGTAGCGGTTTTTGTACCATGTGATCACTGGTTGCAAAAGGCCTATTACTTGGAAATGTAATCAAATTAAATCATATCATTGTCATCATCAATGCAATAATGCGTGTTTCCGGTAAGGAAGTGATTCGACGAGGAAGTACCATAAAACTTCAACCTTTTAAACCGTATTAGGGAGCGTCATACATTCCCTGCTATCATATTCTCAATCGAACATGAGAATAAGCAAAGAAGTTGGAGCATCATTTCGTCGTAAATTTTGAACAAATCGTTTATTTTCGTCGTATATTTTGAAGAAAAGTACTCTACTCTACTCCGAGAGGTTTTTCCCCGGGCAGTGCTCCGGTTTTCCGCTCTCCTCTCTCTGTACAGTGTCTCCGATTGGTGCCCCATTGCTAAATACGCTTGACACTTTAATAAAGTTCACTGTTATTATTATTATTATTATTATTATTATTATTATTATTATTATTATTGTTTTTAATGCATACACCGTGGAAACAGGTAAAGATTTATCAAAATGCATTGATCCCAGTCAAGAGATTACAGAAGAGAACCTGAAATAATGCAACTTGTAACTGAAAACGTAATATTTTGCATGACACCTCGACACTTCAGTTTTAAAAATTGTATGTATTTCACAATTGTGTAGATCACATTGTTTCTTCCTGCTTTCACTCTCCAGGAATACAAATTTAACACGTTTCCGCTCTCCACAGCCTTTAGCGACACTTCATCCCTTTAATGGGCCAGTTTTAATATAGTAAAATTCCTTTTAACAAGATGAACTTGCTAGGGAATGAAGTTAAGATTAATTTTGGTGGTGATGCCCATATCGGAATTGGGCAATTCCGCCGTATCCTTTCGGTCAAACGTTGCATCTACAATATGCAAATAATTGCAAGAAAGGGAAATGAAACACTCAGAGTACAACAGCTTAGCTGTGCTTTGTTCTTTTTTGTCATGGATACGCGAAGCATATAAACGACTATCGTTAGGGGTCCGAATATGCAAATTTGCCACTAACTCGGGATGTAAAGTAATCGATAAGTCAACGACCAATATCGATTTTTTCAAGATATGCTAATTTGTTACTCACTTAGTTGAATTCGAATCGATATAATTCAGTCATTACTTTCTAACAAAATCAGAAAGCAACTGATCGCACAGAACTCCCATTTTTTAAGCAATGTATCCACGACTTCTTCACCGTTCTCCTTTGATTTCAGATACATCAGTGGCTCCCACAGCAATTGTCACACCAGCCAACCAAACTGTTGATGAAGGTGAATCCACTGTACTCTTATGTCAGGTGACAGGAGATCCTTACCCTACAATACAATGGAATAAAGTTGGAAGCATCCTTACAGGCAATCATGTCGTCGAGGGAACGTTGTTACGGATAAAAGAAGTAACTAGAGATGACGAGGGAATGTACGTGTGTGTTGCACAGAACAAGAAAGGGGTTAAACAGGCCACAGGGATGGTGACTGTGAGAAGTGAGTAATAGAGCTGAAATCCACTGGGAATGGAATGGACCCATTACGTCAGACGGTTTGGAGAATCACCCACTGCTAAACCACGTGGAGAGGTCATTTATATTTCAATATCAAATCTATAAGGCATTACAAAAACTTGCATCTATTATCCTGAAAGAAATTTTTATTGGTTAATGAGGCGTTCTGCGGAGCCATGTTTTCCTGGGATGTTCGTCAGCGCAGAGAACTCATAATATCATCTCGATTAGTTATAAAGTTGGAGTGTAGTTCATATTGGAAAGAATCACGTAAGATAGCATGACCTAGCCTGCTGACACTGTATGGAAATCAATGACCATGATATACCATGGCCTAGTTTTCATTAGATCAAAACACCATGATATAGCATTGTGCACTAATCCCATTTTTCTTCAAATGAAAATATATTCATTTTTCACTTACACAAAGAGCAATAAAGCTGTCAGTTGTACGGTCATGTTTTATCACAATGTTTCCAGAGTCGTCATGAATAATCGGGTTTTAGAATTGAAATAAATATTTTGTGTACATTTTAATTTGAAGTTCAGTGTGTCATGAATGCGCATATGCGATTTTTCATCTCTCGTTCATTTCTTTTAAACCCTAATGCCTCTTTCTTCATTAGTTTTTGTTAGTATAAGAACTCTTGGAGTAACAACATTCGATATAGATTGTTCTGATTTATTATACGGCTAGTGCTTGTTGCCTATATGGTGAGAACTTTGATTGGCAATTTCTCGGCTAATTGTTGGGGAATTGTCCACAGGCAGATATATATGTTATAACATAACTACAATGTAGATATATAAGTGGAAGGTTTTCGCCCTTCTCATCACGAATCTTGCGATGTCTGTGACATGAAACGAAGGAAGCAAAGAACTCGCTGTACTCACTTCACATTTGCTACCTGTGAATGGCTGTTTGAATTGAAATCACCTTCATAACGTAGAATAATTGCCACCTTCAAGAGTTCCTTCACGACTACCGTTGATTTAATTAGGGAAGCTCTAAGGAGGCTAGATCACGCTATTTTTGTGATTCTTTGCTATCTTGATTTTCTCTCTCATGAAATAAACCTAGATAACTGCCTTTCCCTTAGAGCGAAACTCACTCGGAAGCAAATTATTTTAGTCAGGTTTTGAAATAAAAATATTACTCAGTTGGTCTTAATTTGAAGCAAAATATTTCGAAAATAGCACTATTAGGATGTAGCAATAATTCATCTTTTCACTGTTATCTCTGCTGAACGTTTTGCTTCACATTGAGACTGAAGTCTGCTGAACAGGTAAGGAGGAGAAAGTGAGATGCACGCTAGCGCACTTTGCTTGAAAGGAAATCTAGTGCGGATCGACATTGCGCAGAAACAAGTGCAGTGGATGCTTGACAATTGTAAACACAAGACTAGGATATAAATATACTTGTGTAAGAAGAGGTGAAATCTCTTTCTCGCCCCTATGCTTTCTCTTATTAATGCCAGTGAAGAAATAGTTTTGTTGCTTTCAACGCTTTTTGCTTCATTCCACAATGATGATGATCGTGCCCCTTGTATTTTCGAGTTATCACCACCCCTTGATTTGTCCCTCACTCATTTTAAGCTGGATGCCAACATGCTGTCTACCACTTTTTGAGTGGTAATATAACATTTATTGACGAGGCTCCGGCACGAAAAACCTCCAAACTATCTTATCCAGCGAGTTAAAGTTATACAAGACGTCAAAGAATCACGAAAACTAGCGTGTCAAGTACTCTTGAGTGCCAAAAACCTTTTACTTCTTCTTTGATCGAAATCCACTGGGTTAGATAATCTGTTTAGTTGCATCCAAACGCTTCCTCTACTCATGAAGTGAACCAATTTATTGGCATCATCCATTCTGTGAGGCGTTCTTATTTGATGGGTTTGAGGAAAAAAGAAAAAAGACTGAGTAGGGGGAAGGCATGATCTCTAAAAACCTGTTTAAAAAATATATTTCTTGGACCCTAATGCCTACTGGTCCTCAATTTAACGTAACGTAGAAGGGAACCTGTCGTTCCTCATCCGTTCTCAAACATTTTGGCGGCCAAAATCGTAAACCTTGCTTTGGAAAATCACAATTTTTATATGGATCCTATACGTTCCCTTTGATTATTCAGAGAGAGTCATGCCTAAAATAGACATCATGCCACAAAGGATGCTAACAGTAACCGGAGGAGATACTGCTGTTTTCAGATGCGTGGTAAAGGCGGGCTACCCACCGCCGGCAGTGGCCTGGGAACGAGAGGAAAATAAACCTGTCCAAAACAGCAACGATGGCGTGTTGAAGATTTCTGAAGTCTCGGGTGACAGTCAAGGGAGATATATTTGTAAAGCAACAAATGCACTCGGATCAACAGAAGCTGTCGCTTTTCTTATTGTACAAGGTAAGATTGTACTGTTCGC
>OX421446.1:32710479-32745479 GCA_949126865.1 Montipora capitata | reverse complement strand
TAAAGTGTTTTTTGTCCCTTTTTTCAGCTGCACCAAGAGTAAATGTCTGGCCTAAGTCCATAGTGGCCTTGCCGAATTCCAATGTCAGTCTCCAGTGTAATGCAAGCGGCATACCCGAGCCTGAAATATCGTGGAAAAAGGACGGCGGGGACATTCCAAAGCGGCACTCAGTTGTGCAAGGTGCGCTGAAGCTTTGGGGCCTTGTTAGCGAAGATGATGGACAGTACATTTGCACTGCTTCGAATGTAGCTGGTGGTTCCGCAATATCTGTAAATCTGATCGTCGAGGGTAGGTGATTTTGACCTATACGCTTAAGACTTCCCTATGTTTTAATGGAGAACTTGTATTTATACAGAGAGGAATTCAGCATTTGCATCTTGAAGGGCCAAGTGCAGAAGGTATCAGCAACAAAAACCCAAGAATTAATGACCCTAACTTGCAATAACCCTCTAACCCACCCGCACAGTCACTCAGGAACTTATTATTGGAGCCTGACTTCTCTTTCGTACGTACTTCTGTTGTGATAATTTACTCTGTGCATTTAATCTCTGTGCAAGAGGTTGGTGTATATGTTACAGGTAAATTTGAAATTCAGGTTGAAATGATTTCCACCTAGGTAAATTTAATTTTAATGACTAGGTTGAAATTGAAAGTAGGAAAAATCAACAAAAAGTCCATCAATTGTTAGCAAGTACGTGTATATTGATAAGTAAATCAGTAACGAGATGTAGTTAGCGTACGTTTTTCATGCGTTAGTCTGTAAAAACGCTTTTGGTTGTTATTAAGTCTAAGCACTGATTTTAAATGGTTATCATTAAGGTTGGGGTTAGGAATATTGTGCATGATAACTAATTCTGCTTTTTTTATCTTACAGCAGAAGAAAAACAAAACCTTGTTTACTTGAAGAATTACCTTCATGTGACTTTGCTTTGTTTTATTTTTCTGGTTTTTGGTAGGAAAAACACAATTGACTTTTTAGAAGGTAGATTATTGAATGATGTACAGTTACTTGTACGAATTATCATTCAGTATAAAACCCCTTTGTGGTTATAAGTACTTGAACAATCAAATTCAAAGTTTTTTTCCTGGTAGTCCACAAAGTTATTACTTGCATGTAGTTGAACAATGAGATGTCATTTCCTTGTTTTTCACCTCTTGTACATGTGTTACTGGTCAAGTGGCTTTTTGCATGCGGCAGTGAAACGTATTGTTTTAGTTGTGTCTAATAACACATTCATGTCTTCAGTAATTTGTAGTCTGTTTGGTGCACATGCAATCCAAGTGTTAAAAATTCCAAATTTGGTTACAACTTTCATAAATCCATGTTCTTTTTCACTTACTTTACCGAGAAGTGTGTTTGGTTGTCATGGACTTTTGTCCACTTAATTAATTTTCATTTTGACAAAGTTGTTGACTTGGAATGAAATAGTATTGGGTTTGCTTGTTGTCATTTTGTTGTTGTATTTTCTTTGTGTGTTTCTTGCTTTTTCCTGTTGAGGTGTCCTTATCTCCTTTGTTGACTTGATAAGTGAATAACACAGTAATAACAAGCACGTTTAGGTTCTTCTTCTTCTTCTTCTTCTTCTTCTTCTTCTTCTTCTTCTTCTTCGTCTTCTTCTTCCTCTTCTTCTTCTTCTGAATATTTTGTGAAATGATCAATCATGTGGAGAATCCAATTGTGTTTGCAATGACATGAACATGTACATGGTAAGTTTCTAAGGTCCATTAGGTCCATTTGCAAATGTGTTAGGAATTCTCGTGCTTGAATAGGGGCTAGCACAGGTTGTTTTTGCCTGCTGGTGATCGACTTTTGTTCTTCGTGTATCGAGCAGAGTGACACAAAGAGTTGTATTACCTCTTGGGATACTACTGATTCGTAGTTTCGCTTGATATATTTGTCCATCGATCTTGTCTTTTCCTTTGTGCGCAATATTCGAATGGGTTTGCCAAACAACTTGGTGTAGTTGATATTTTTGAATAATTTCTTTTCCGTTCTTGGATAATATTTTGCCACCCTCCAGTTTCCATCCTTTTCTTTGCTACGTCTTGACTTGTCAGATTTGCTCTGTCCTTGCTGTCTTCATTACGTCTTTCTAACCACGTCACTGCAACGTTGTAAAAGTTAATTGTCCTCAATAAAAAGGGTTATTTTGCTTGCTTTTGTCTTTTTGGAAGCTTTAACTTCACCCAATTTTTGGTAGAATATCTCTGAATCAACGCAACTTGTGTTAGCCATTTTACGAACCGTACAGGGCCACGCATTGCACACGAGTAAACCTTTGCATAATTTACTATGACCGAGAAGAGTCTGGGCCCTCTTGCACCAGGAGAAAAGTATTTGCTATTAAAATTAATGATGACTGCTTGTCCAAGTCCTGTGTCGTTTAGCGGTTAGTTACGGCGAAGGAAACAATACTAAGGGATGGCAGAGGTGCCCGGTTCAAGACTCGGTAAGTGCAGTTCAAAGCGTTTTCTTTCTCTCATGTACACATTGGAATCGAATGGGTCAAGGGTACATAAGGTAGTGGTAGGTGTGATGAATGGATCAGGGGATGGAAGGTTAAGAGGGATAGGGACAGACAGAAAGAGAGTGAGAATAGAACGGAAGAGAGTAGAGAGGAAAGTGGGAGGAGGGAAAAGCGATTTTCTGGTTTTTTGTTTTTTTTTTCAACCCCCCTAAAAAACCATGCCCCTTTTTTTCAACCACACCCCATAAAGAAAATCCCTTTTCAAGCAGTTGATAAATAACCTAGGTTAATTAAATTCACCTAGTTTGATTTATTAAATGGACCTGAATTTAATTTCGACCTGTAACATATATTTCATCCGAAACATACACTAACGTCCTGTGCAGTATTCAAAACATCATTTGGAGAGAGCACTCCTCTCTTAAGCGTTTCTATGGTAATATCTCTGCCGTATCCTTTCGACTGTCACAAAAACTTGCCAGGTTCGCTGGGGGCATTGTCCGTCCTCCTATGAAAGCCCTCTGGTAGGATCTTTCCCATGAAGAGAACCTGACAAGAATTCATCTCCCGGGATACAGGACTCAGATTAAAAGAGCTGGATACAGTAACGAACAACTACGAGTTATACAGGCCATTTCGAGTAATATAACCTGCTCGAAGAAAGCTAATGATGGTGATTCATCTTCCAGGGGAAGGGTTTAAATACACCATCCTTTGAAAAAAGTTAACTTTTTGTCCTGTCCCCCAAAAGGGTGCTCTCAACAGGATTAATGGTCTTTATCTTCCTCGCAATATCTGAGCCATATACGCTCATGTCACCGGGATCTTGTTATCTTTTAATGGTAGAAAAGGTCAACGCAACGATTTAAGTAATTGTTTATATATAAATGTCGTAAATGTTATATTTGTTTTCAGCTCCACCCAGTCTCACCATAAGAGGTGGAACGTCAGTTCAGGCTGTTTCTTTGGCTGGAAATCTAACTCTTGAGTGTATTGGGAAGGGAGTCCCCCCACCCAAGATCCAATGGTCTCGTAATGTTGGTCCAATACCCCAAGGGGTAACTACCGAAGACGGAATCCTGATGATTCGGAATGCTCAGCATTCCCATGGTGGAACGTACAAGTGTGAAGTCACAAACAGAGTGGGCTCTGTGCACTCTCAGATAGTCATCATTGTTCAAGGTTCTTTTCTTTTAATATTCACTAGACATTTTTTTTTTTTGAGATTCAACAGTGTAAATGACATAATTATTGCAGGTAAAATCCGTTTCAACCTAGGCTAAATTCGTGATCCGCTTTCTACCTAGGTTGAATTATGCACTCAACCGATCTTAAACCCCCTTCCCTCCTCAAACTCTGTCTTACGCATCTCAACACATCTTCTTAATCTTTGGTATCGTCTGATCGGTTTCTGTATTCATACATTTATTAATTCAGTCTCAACATTGCAACATAATAAGGGAACAAAGAACTGTACTATGCACTTACCGATATTCGAACTCGCACCCTCCACATCTATAGCACTGTGTCTTCACCACTACACTGCAACGACGAATATGCTCAACCCAACACAGTTCTTTTCATTATTTACTTTTGTATAATAAATCAATTGATATCCATGTATAATAACCACAACTAATCGTAACCCGCTGACCCTAATTTTTCTCTAGGCTTAATTTAGGCTCCAAAAAAGTGTAATCAATTCATCTGAGTGCGTATTCAACCTAAGTAAAACGAGGATCACCAATTTAACCTAAGTAAAAACGGATTCAACCTGAGAACGGATTTTACTGGCAACATATCCGCCATATTTGTGTCCCTAAAATTGTGAAATTCATCACGTTGTCCAGGGCATATTACTGTAATCTTGTTCGAAGCTCTTTTTGATGACTTGAAAGTGATTGTTTATCCACAAAAAGAAAAAAATACCAAAGAAATTGTCTGCATGGAAGCCCACGTAAAGGCACGATATCTTTGTGATAATTATTCCAAGCGAGCAGCTTAGCCACGAATGTTTACTATTTAGTGACAGAACAACGAAAGGTTTGGAAGCATGTTATTGCTAATGCATCTGGACCAAATTTACGTCTGGTCTGCCCCAGTTGTTACGCGTTATGTGTAGCCGATGGACAGACGGGCTCTTGTTTTCAGTATGGACTTATGACTTGTAGAACGTACAGCATTTACTTAAGTCTAGTGTCCCGGTGGAAGACATGAGATACATACATCTTATTCGATGGTTTAACACATAATAAAGAAGAAGTGATTTTGGAAAACATTTAACTATAAAAACTGTGATAAAACATATCTAAACATACTAAAAAAATACTAAGAACTTTGTTAAAAACTTTCTTAAGAAACGACGACGTTTCGACGTTAGCTAAACGTCATTATCACGCCAAAGTAATTTGAAAATTGCAATCTATAAATACGAAAAAAGAAGCCAGTATAGTGAAAGAAAGAAACAACGAAAATTAAGCAAAAAGTTTGGCGCGTATGGAGTCCGTCTGGAGATTCAAATTAGGCTTGAGACTCTTAATGAGGAGCATTTCGTAGACTAAGCAATCAAATTTGCCCTGGCACTTTCTTAAGACCTTAAATTGGTATTCTTTCAAAAGATCTTTACTACCGCGTGCTTGCAAAAAAGATCGAGCAGTTGCTGAATTTTTGTGTTCAGCAATGTGTTGGTGAAGGTGTCGGGCTGTATACCCAACATAGTCTGCACCGCACAGATCACATTTAAAATAATAAACAACACATTGCTGGTTCACAACTGACTGATTTCTTTGGGTGTAAGATCTTTCCCCAATTTTTTTCTCACAAAAACCGGTTGTACTGTAACACCAATCTTATGACTAAGATCTCTTTGTTAAAGACAAGGTTACATCTTGCCTATGCTCTATCATCTACAACTGTGGCTTTTAATAGAGAATGTGACAAATTACGTTTTCTTTTCAGTCACCTTGCCTAATTAAGTGAGATAGAGCGCTCGCAATCAGAGCTTCAAGACAAAGTCTTGAATTACGAAGATATTTTCGTATATTTTCTACCGTATGGCAGCCTATATGGAAAACAAAGAAGACGCCCTTTTGAGGAAAGATAAAGAGGGAACTCCTGAATCAGGAAACAATACGGCTCTCTCGTAGTGCAACGAGCTAATGGCTTTTTTAGCTTCAATGAAGAAGATTGGATGGTGGCCGGCATGAGCGAATCGCTCCTCGGCAAAGGCGTCATTTGTTCAGGGGAAACGCAGGACCCCAAAACGGTAGAATCTGCCAAACGAGAACATGAAAGCATGAATTCACATCTTGAAGAACTGCTAGGCGACGGTAGTAAGAAGCACAAGCTCGATGAAAATGACCCTTTCCTAGATGCAAGAGCTAATGCATGGTGGGGAAAAGACTGACCCAGCAATAGCTGACAGTCTTGCAAGAATTATCCAGTCTCGTTGGTTAAACAAACTGAACGAAGAACGGCTGAAAAGTGCATCTGAAAATTATCTTAGGCTTGGCAACTGCAAAAAACTGATATCTCCGAGAGTAAATCCTGAGATCTGGAAGCGACTTGATCATATCGCTACACGTACGAGGCAAACACCTCAGGCTGTGAACCCAACAGTCCACCGTGACCAAGGTGGCATATATTTGTGCAAAAACAACAGGTGTATTGTTGAAAGCTCGTGGGGAGAACAAATCCCCTGACACCAAAGAACTTATAAGAATGAATACAGATGCCATTGCTCCTTTGGGTCTCATCAGTTTTAAAATATCACAGAGGCGAAGGGAAGCCATAAAACCGAACATGAGCATGCCACGTTATGTGCGTCGCACGTCCCAGTCACCAAGCTCTTATTTGGGGACGGATTACACCCAACTTCAAATACGATCAGTGGTACAGCGAGTAGCTCAGCTACCAACAAAGGGCACAACTACAAGCCCCAACCCAATTGTCGAATGGGCAGTGAGAATCCTTTTTTAGGGAAGAGCCACCCCTACACGAATCACAACTTCAGGAAGTACAGTCCGAACTACTCCAAGAAAAGAACGGGTCCATCGGATCGGAAATCGTAAATACCCTGTCAAAACGATTTGACGTGTTTGAGGTAAGGCAGGAATTTGATTCCATGGTGCTATTGTCAACATATTCGAATGAAAGAATTCAAACCTTCAGTGCAGGTAATATAGCTAACCATTATTTGCAATGGCAAACTTCAGACCCAGATATTCTGAAAACAGTGTCTGGTCAAAAGACTGAATTTTATTGTTATCCCTGTCAGAATAGGGCTTTAATTCATGTTAATGTTCCATGTTAATCATGGAACCCTGTGTGCCTTATGAAACCAGGTTGTTATATGGCATCCATTGGTCTCAAGGATGCATATTACTCTGTCCCAATACACCCATTTTACAAAAAACATATCTAAAATTGTGCTGGATGGGGCAGTAGTATGAGTTCATATGTTTTTGCTAATGGCTTTGCACAATGTCCAAGAAAATTTACCAAATTGTTGAAGTCTGTGTTTTCACACCTAAGGCAACAATGTCATGTCTCAATCGCATATCTAGATAATACTTGGCTTGCAGCGGTTGAATAAAATGCATGCATCAACAATGTTGTAGAAATATTGTTTCTTTTAGACAGACTTGGATTTGGTGTACATCCAGGAAAATCTGTTCTAATCCCAGTCAGGAAATTGTATTCCTAAGGTTTGTCTTCAATTCAAGTAACATTACCATCACACTGACTTCATAGCGAAGCTCCATAGTTAAGAAAATAGGGTAACCCATCCATGCGAGAAATTTTGGTTTTATAGCCATGATGTCATCGACCGCTCGTACGTCCGTACGTCCACCCCTCTATGTATGCCAATGTGACCAGTATCACGCTAGTTTACAACGTGCATCTTTGATATTGGACAAACTTGTTATGATTAATTGACACCCGTCAAAACAAGGCATCCGCTGACCATTATCACGTGACTATATCGCGGGCTGAAGCTTAGAGTTCACCGAGGTCAGCTGTTTTTTTTTAAGTTGACCGCGGACCAGGTACTGGTTTTCGATTGGATTGCAGGCTCAACCCACGTTAACTTACATAAACGAGACTTTATTTTTCGCGCGCTTTCTGTGGCTCGACGTGGGTACACGGCCATACTACGTCAATTATAGTTCTTACACAGTCAGTGCTTTTCGTGTTCAGTTAGGAAAATTTTTTCTTTCTGCCTTTTTCGGTGGTTTCAATCCAGTTTGACATACCGTGATAGCTTTGGTCCACACTGGTGGCTATGCAGTTATTCAGGTCAAGCATCGGAGGGATATAAACTTAAAGCTGAGTATTTATTTTTAATTTGTTTAGAGCTACTTTTTTCTCTGTATTGCAATTTTTGGCATATCTTTAGAAGCTCTGATAAGGTTGCATGATGCCTGGTGGACCTATGTCCAGAACAGAAACGAAAGGAGAGCGAAAGACAACGACAACGACAAAACAATACGAGTAATAGCTCACAAACTCTTTCCTTGGGTACTAAACCTTTTGGTATGTTTACGGATGCTTTATTTAAATTGGATGCGCATTTTTAAAAGGTGGTTTAATCGGTTCTTCCTTTGTTCAGGAATGAAAATAGAACTTTACTGTCAATTGGAATTAAACAACAATTATCTGTGCTCTTTTGGACATAAAAAAAGTTGATTTGTTTCTTTGTTTTGCTCTAAAATGGAACGAACAAGTGCTTTCTTAATCCGTTTGCCCAACTGGTTTTCGATGTACCTGGACAGTGACAAGAATATTTTTCCCTTATGGTGTAAACACGTAATCGCAATGAGTTCTCTTAAAACTAGGGGAAATCTCACTAGCTTGTGTTTCAGAAGTTGTTTAAAGCACTTAAAGGTAATTCAGTGTTGGAGCGGATCTTGATTGAAGTTTTTCCTTTCTTGGTTGCATTGCCGTATTTTGCCGATTCTTGTTCCAAGCCAACCTGGCGGGTTTCAATTAAATACATCAAAATGTGAATGATCTCGTTTTCAGAGACTTGAACTTGGAATTAAGTACATCAATAAAACTCTTTTTTTTTTTTATCGTGGACTGACAATTTTTTTTATGGTTTCTAATTTTAGCGTGATTCCTATTCGCTGGCTATTGACAGTTGACTCTGAAATGGCTTTTTTCCTTTTCCATTCCCTCGCTGAGAGTGTGCTTGTTTTCTTTTAAAACTCGTGCCAACCTAGTGAATTCCAAAGTAAATTTCACTCGAAAAACCGATATCGCACTCATCGCTTCGTGAAGAAACTGATTTAATTAAGCAGCAACCGGAAACATCAAAACGCGGACAATTCGAAACCTTTTATTTTCACTCTAATTTTCAGTAAGAATAAATAAACAGGGAATTCCGCTTTTAGGCTTGGCTTAATCTATATATTATGGGACTCAAAAGTTAAAGGATGCTTGTCTACAACTATTAAAACCCTGAGGGGAAGTAGCAGACGTCCCGTGGATCTTATGACTTCCAGTTTCCCTGGAGTTATGTATGGGCCACTGAATTATCGAACACTTCAAATGGAGAAATTCCTAGCTTTGGAAGTTAACAAAGGGAATTTTGATGGGTCTATAATCATCTCAAACGAGGCCAAATCAGACAAAAACTGATGAATTAAGTCTCTCGCAGGGGAATAGAATGTAAATAATCTTGTGGAAACCCAAGTAACAGTGATAACAGAGCATATTAATCTTATGGTTGATAACACTACAGCTGTTGAAGTGGGAATGGTGTATCCAGCACAAAGTTTGGCTCCCGAGGTACACACATTCCTGAAAAATCAAATACTGAAGCTGATAAAGTAGCCTGGTTATCATGGAAGGAAGCAGAGTGGTCCCTTGATATGTCCCTGGATGTTATTAACTTATTTTGAATTTAGCGTAACATCGATCTATTTGCCTCTAGACGTAATTTTCAGGTTGAGAAACATGTTTCATGTAGACCTGATACTGGAGCCTTTGCAGTCTATTCATTTAATTTGCCTTTGACATCTTATTGAAAGAGTTCATTTTTTTTATGAATTCCCACCATTTTGTTTTATTCAAAGAGTCCTCCAAAAACGTACAGCGAGGAAGCAATTTGCAAGTGGCATGTTAGTTGTTCCCAACTGGACAAATCAAACTTGGTTCATGTCCATGTTAATTGATTTTCCTCTATTGTTGCTCAGGAAGGCTCCAACACTATATGCAGAAACACTGCACCCACTTCACAAAAACAACTCCATCTCCTTACATGACACTTGGCGGGTTTGAAGTTATTCCCGTTTTAGCTGCTGTAGAAAATGTTATTGATTTTTCTCTATACACTGTACAAGGATGGATGTTCTTATAGCAAAATTAACACTGCGAGGAGTGCGCTCTCTACTGTGGTTTTGCTACCAGGAGGACACTCATTTAGCCATCACCCTCTAGTAACAATTCATAGCCTTAAAATTAATGGTATAAATATGAGTGATGATCGTGGAGTTAAAACATGTAATCCTGGAAAACACCAGGAACCACTAGTTTTTAAAGCATACACTCCAGATAGTGCCTTCAATGTGTTGTATGATGCCTTAAACAATACCTTAAGAACAGAAGGTGTACGTAATGGTGGGGATAGGTTGTGGCTTAATTCGTTATGTTAATGTTAAACCGCTTAAACCAGTTCACAAGGACTCGGTTAGGAGATAGATAAAAGTTTTTTCTTTCAAGATCAGAGATAAATGTATCTGTTTATGGAGCACTTAATACTCTTGCTGCATCTACATCAGCAGCATACGCTAACATTAACAACACGCCATTGTACTCTATAATGAACGCTACAGGATGGGCAAGAGAGTATACTTTTTTAACGTTTTACAACAAACCCTTTTAAAGTTGTAATGGGAATTTTGGCGAACAAGTTGTATCCCACAGTTTCTCAATTAAATGTTATATTTTGGCTTATAATTGTTTCATTGCCACATTGCTTTAAAGCCTAACGTGACTTCTTAGTGACAGACCAGTCACGAAAATTAAATGAGACTTACCTGTAAGGTGAAGTTTAATTAGAATTCTATGAATCATTGGTCAGGAACATAGGAGTCACCTTCTCACCCTATAAACTCGGCTCACGGCTCGTGTACGACGACTTGACTGACGTCATTGATAAAAAGGACATTAACCTAATTACATAATAAACACCCACCTTACTTTACGTTATATAGGTAGAACTCGCCTCGGTTAGCCTTTGCTAAATGCGAGTTGTGTACGTACTTAATACTTTGTAAATAGGGGATTTCAAAATCAATGAACTTGTAAATAAACTTGTGTGGCAATTTAAAGACAGCAAGCTCTGGTTTCGGGCGCTCTATCTCACGTGACTCCTACGTTCCCGACCAATGACCCTTAAAATTCTAATCAAACTTCACCGTACAGGTAATCCTCGTTTAAATTTGTAATTAGTCTTCCATTCAAAGATCAAGTGGCTGCCAATGCGGTCCTTAAAGAATTACGCGATTTTAGTCATGAGATTGGTGTTATAGTACAACCGGTTTTTGTGAGAAAAAAAATTGGGGCAAGATCTTACACCCAAAGAAATAAAGCCATCAGTTGTGAACCGGCAATGTGTTGTTTATTATTTTAAATGTGATCTGTGCGATGCACATTATGTTGGGTATACAGCCCGACACCTTCACCAACACATTGCTGAACACAAAAATTCAGCAATTGCTCGATATTTTTTGCAGGCTCGCGGTAGTAAAGATCTTTTGAAAGAATAGCAATTTAAGGTCTTAAGAAAGTGCCAGGGCAAATTTGTTGCTTAGTCTACGAAATGCTCCTCATTAAGAGTCTCAAGCCTAATTTGAATATCCAAACGGACTTCATACGTGCTAAAGTTTTTGCTTAATTATCATTGTTCCTTTCTTTCACTTTACAGTCTTCTTCTTCTTATTGTCTTTTAGTATTTATAGATTGAAATTTCCAAATTACTTTGACGTGATAATGACGTTTAGCTAAAGTCAAAACGTCGTCGTTTCTTCACAAAATTTTTAACATAGTATTTAGTATTTTTTAGTATGTTTAGATATGTTTTATCGCAGTTTTTTATAGTTAAATGCTAACATATAATAGGCGAGGATATTTTGCGAGTTGCGTAGCAATTTTCGAGCCCCGCCGGGGCGAGGAAAAACGCGAGCAGTGAGCTGCAAAATGTTCGTGAGTGTTGAAAACAATTTCTTTCAATGGAAAGTTCCCGTGTTCCATCCGTATTTGTTCTGTTCTTAGCCGGTCAAACCGGTACACTACAGTGTATTACCGTCTCATATTTTGCTCGTTCTCATGACAAAGTATGGTAAAATGGCGTAATAGTGGAATAATAAGATACGATAACTTTATTTACAGAGTGAACCGCAATTAACCTTTGCACTTTTCTAGCTTGCGGCCCCCTGAGTAGAAAACAGAGGACAGGCCACAACACCGAGAACCCCATGCCATACAGAATGATATGCTGAGTAAAGAGCAGTAATTTTGTTCGGTCAGTTGTGCTGTCTTCGTCTGGCAGCTTCTGCAGGTACCGGAGCAGACATTACGTAAAACAAAAAAAACAAAAGACAGAAAACAGAACAACTCCAAATAAAGACTAATCCCAAGTGACCAAGAACGCAATGCTTCCCGGTACCTGCAGAAAGACCCCGTTCGTCTTCAGATGGTTAAGGTTACAGGCTTTCTGTCGTTCCCGAGGGTCGACATCAGAAAGTTGAGTTCAGTTAGCATTAGTTAAATTAAACGAAAGAGGATGGTTTGAAAATTGAATTTTATTTAGACAAAGAGGACTTATGCCAAGGCGCATTGAAGCTGTTATTTGAAGTCACTGAAAATTCTCATTTAACAATTATGTTCTCTCTTTTATTAGAGGCTCCTAAAATCACAGTCATTCCACAAAAATCTCAGATAAAGATTGGAGAGTCAACGGAATTCACTTGTATTGCTAGCGGTTCTCCAGTACCAGACTTAACTTGGCGAAAATTAAACGGCTCTCTTCCGGCGAACAGTACGGTACAGGGGGGAGTATTGACGATAACCAATGTCACTAAAAACGATGCAGGGCTTTATGAATGCAGTGCTTTGAATATCGAGGGGTCGACAAACCAAAGTTCACTTTTGGAAATAAAAGGTAATCGTTGGAGCCCTCTCTAAGCTAGCTATGATAGAATATAATAATAAACAAAGCTTATAATCACATCGATTACCTCACACTTATAATTGGGAGAAATAGATGTTTCGAACAACCTTACAGAACGGGTTGGTCAAGACTGCTTCCACAACACCCCCAGTTACCAGGCAATGAGCAAGTTGAGGAATTAGTTGGCTGCCGTACAATTTATCGAGTGGTTGTCAGTTTCTTATTCGGAGCATGTTGCTGTTTGTTTTTGTTTTCTAGTGCCTGTACCACGCTTCACGCAAAAACCACTGTCCTATTTGACTTTATCACCACTTACGAAGGAACCACTGAATGTCACCGTTGAAATTGTTTTCATACCAGAAATGGCCGACGGACTTATACTGTACAATGATCAGCGAACCAATGAATCTGTAGGGGACTTCATATCGTTCGGAATGTCAGATGGATTTGCCGAATTTAGGTATTAATGTATAATATAATATAATATAATATAATATAATATAATATATTCAAAATATTTCCCCGTTTCTGATTGGTTAAAACCACACGCATAATTCACCATAACCAGTAGCTGTTCACCAAATTTGGAAAGAAACTTCGTCATATTGAACCAATGACGTCAAAAGTGCAGCCCGCTGCAAATTATTGAACCGTTGACCGAAAAAAGCTGGGGACGAGATTGTGTTATTTTTGTTGAGCAGAAAAATGGCTGCGAGTAGGTTTAGAAGTTTGAGCGAAGAAAATACTTTGAATGAATAAAATATAATATAATATAATGAGTGTGGGCTAACCAGTAAAGTTTAAACACCGTAGACTGTACTGGATACCTTGGCAAAAAACGAGCTATGTAAGATTCTAGAAAGTACCTCAAACTAATTTAACGTTGGAAATCATACAGTTGTCTGTATGTCTAAAAAAGTACTTTATCTTTCTTGTTAGGATTTTGGTGTTTGCCAATTATTGCTAAGCCGAACCAAAAATTTATATGGAAAAAACGGTTACTTTAAATGAGAATTCCGCAATGGCTAACTTGACCATGCTAAGATCGATGGCCTGAGGAGACTATATACTCAGTAGTTAATCGAAGCTGCACTTGCCACTTGCCAGGCAACTGATTTAGCATACAGTGCGGGAATTTCAACTATTTAGACCCTCAAACTTATATTTCAGACACCGAACGTTTCAGTTACAAACTGCAATTTTACCTGTAAGGAAATGATCTCCCCGATCTGGAGCATCAGCATACAAGATATAGTAAACTATTTCTCAAGATGCTTTTTAATGCCTCGGATCGCACGAGTACCAATATAAAATTATGCAAGGCTTAGAATTGGTTAGAAGGGTGTAGTTTGGCGCATCTCATAAAATTGCTCCATTTAAATGTATTGACACAAATTTGTCGAACTTGAACGTCCCTGGTCATTTGCTGTAAGCAGAAAAATACTTCAAGTTTTGATACTGAGTAGTGGAACTTTAATGCAAGGAAAAAAATTTCCGGTGTGCACTTCCACTGAAAATGTGAAGGCTTAAAAATTTGTTATTTTGCCCCTTAGGCATTTGTTTCATCACTTGTATTGATAGTGTGGTGGATAAAAAGGCAACCTTACCTTTCTCACGATTCTAATGAATTTGATGTCTTAAAATCATAGATTTAACCTTGGCTTTGAGCCTGCAATCATTAGAAGCCAGCAACCCTTGGGCCTGTACGAGTGGCACACAGTCGTTTTAGCACGTAATCAAAGAAAAGGAAATCTCATCATTGACGGCCAACCTCCAGCAACTGGGCTTTCTAAGGGAAGTAGTACGGGACTGAATTTGAATCAGGCTCTTTACGTAGGTGGAGTTCCTGACTTCTCTGCAATAAGCACCCTGGCAGGTTTTAATTCGGGGTTTATCGGCTGTTTGAGTTATTTGGCTGTCAATGGGAAAGTGACAAATCTCGGTAAGATTATGATTGTTTTATTTGAAGGACATTTTAAAAGTGTTGTAAACTTCCCCCGCATAAATTTTGTGTTAACGTTCATTGAATACCATGCAAAGGCAAAAAAGGTACGCAAGCAAAGGCACGAAAGCTTCTCCTTGATAGAAAACTCACAAGTAGCTATGAGAAGCCGTGGGTTGTTTTACATATATGGTCCTTTTGCGACCCCATGGGTATTAATGATTACTTTGACTTTCTCATATTTTGTTGCAACAATTCGCCCCACGGACAAATAGCCCCCACTTTCTGGACGATTAGCCCCCAATCTGAAAACATTAATAATCGCACAGGAAAGGTAGATTTTAACTTCTAACCAATAATCATACAGATATAAAGTCGCAAACAATAGTCCTTCTCTGCTCTAACCAATTGAGCTATGAAGCCACTGACGTTGAGAGCTGGTCATTTGTGGGTTCTAATGTTCCCGTGAGGAATGAATCAACGATGAAATGATATATGAAATGGGTCATACATGAACTGCGGATATGAAATCAAGTGAAGCTATGATCCTCGCAGTTATGAACGCAATTTCCGCAATTGCAAAAATTGCGTTCATAACTGCGAGGATCATAGCTTCACTTGATAACTTATAATTATAGGTCTTAACGATACCGATTATACTAAAATACTATGCTAATATAAGTATGATATAAACCCGGTGTATCCTTTTCTATGATTACAAATGGCTGTACTTAGCTTAATTGCACTAAACTTACTTGATTTAATATTTTACCGAAGTTACGATTCCAAAAAGACAAATTTTGACTTACTGTTAACGATTCTAATATTAACTTTAACTCGGTTAACTAAATGGTGAGAACAGATTTTGACCAAATGTACGGTGAAGGTGCTTCTTTCATAGTCCTGCGAGTAGCGTCTCTTGTTTTAATCAACCAATAAGATGACAAGAATTTTCGATCCATTTCGCGTCGCTTGGTTAATTGAACAATTAGAGCTAAGCCGTATGCAAACTTGAGAATCAAAAGGTATCAACTGTGGTGCAATTGCTGAAAACACTTATACGGTTAAAATTGCCAACCAAGATGAAGTTTCGGGACGTTAGATATTAAAAACCAGTTTTTCATAAGGATTGGATTAAAAGACTTTAATTAATTCACTACTTGCACAATCCCATAATACACCTCTATTAGCCCCCAAAACTTTTGCATAACCATTGTTTGCAATTTCTCCTGGGACATGAGACTATTTGACCTTGGGGCGAATTGTCCGGATACTGGGCATATAGACCACAGACAGTATGTGAAAATTCAGCACCCATGATACAACTCATTGAGTGCGGTAAATCTTCTTGTTTTGGCAGGAGATCCCCTAAATCGTGTGGGCGTAGAAGACTGTGAAGTATGCCAAACCAGACCTTGTAAAAACAGTGGCACCTGTGCAGAGGTCAGTAGAGATTGGGGTTTCGTGTGTAGTTGCAAGCCTGGCTACTCGGGAAAGACATGTCACTTCTCTGGTCAGCGGTGTTCTCCTGGAGTGTGCAACGGAGGACGTTGTAAGAATATCGGGACTGACGGGTTCAGATGCGTCTGTCCTGCTGGTTTCTCTGGGGAAAGATGTGAGCAAGGTTTGTGTCATCTGTAAACTGGTATCTTTGGCGAGCCGTGAAACGGCATGTACCAGAAACTACCAGAGGAAAATTATAAAGAAATAATAAACGTAAGCCACGGGAAATACAATCGTTAAGATATTTTTACAACGCAACACGAAGGTTTGAAATAGTGCGATAATATAATTCCAGTAATGATTGCGTCCACCGAATTAGGTGCAACAGTTTATAGCGGAGCTCCGCGCGCCGAAGACGCGAGCGCGGAGCACCTTGAGTAAGAAACTATGGTAACCCCTCTGTGTGAGAAAATTCGGTTTTGTTCATCGCACGACCGTACGACTGTGCGGCCGCCCGTACGTCCACCCCTCCATGTATGCCAATGTGAAACTCTGTGGTGCAACCCGTATTTTCTGTCGGCAACATCTTTGGTATTGGACATCCATATTGTGGTTAATTGACAGCTGTCAAAACAAGGTATACGCTGGCCGGTATCACGTGACCATATCGCGGGCTCAAGTTTACAGCTAATCGATTTCAGCTTTTTTTAAATGACCGCTTACCAGGTACTGGTTTTTCAATTAGATCGCAGGCTCAAGCCATTGGTAAAACAAAGCCTAGGCTAGATGACCGGAAATCTGAACACTTCAAGGCGTTGTTAAGTAACAAAAACACGTCAGCTCTAGCTAATCACGTAACCTCAACTGGTCACAACTTAAAATGGGACTACTTTGAAATTCTAGCCGCTGGGAGGTCCGACCGACATTGTACCATAAAAGAAACTTTTTATTCGTGATCTTCAGCCATCCTTAAATGACCACGTTAGCAGCGAAAAGCTGTATCTTTATGAATAAGTTTTACATATGTATTAGGTATATGCATTTATACGGTATATATCCCCTAAGGCTTTGTTAAGTCCTTTTGTTACTATCAATTTTACCTCATTTATAAACTACTCAAATTACTGTTATATATTTCAAGAATTTTAGCTAACGGTTACTTCTGAAGATATGTGTTGAGACATATGAAACGTTAAGTTATGCGCTTGTTTAGCCTCATGTTTGTCACCGTAGTTTGCGTTCTATTTCTAATAAAGCCAGGTTAACTTATTGTAAGAATAAACAACACGGAAGCTCCGTTTTTAGGCTTGGCTAAATCTTTATATTACGCCGTCATAGTATTGGTGAGGATTGCAGCTTATCCTTTCTTCTCAGTGCTTTTTTGTCTCATTCTTCCTAGGCATTCCTATCGATACACCTATGTTCGAGGGTAAGTCGTTTATGTCCTTCCCTGGAATCGAAGGTGCTGCTCGTCAACTGAACTTGTCTATGATGTTTATGATCCTAAAATCACAAAAAAACATGCTTCTGCTTTACAATGGTCAGAAATCCTACCCTGCTCGCGGAGACTTCATTTCACTCGCCATCAATGACGGAATAGTGGAGTTTAGGTTTGACATGGGAAGTGGTCCTGGTATTGCGCGCAGCGCGAGAAAGTTATCATTGGGGATTTGGCACACCGTCAGGATAGAAAGACAACTGGATGAGGCGGTCATGAAATTTGACAACGATTCTTCTGTCAAGGCGAACTCTAGGTGTTGTTCAGTTGGACTGAATCTGGGCCTAGACTTGTTCATCGGTGGCGTAGATAATTTTACTACAATCGACACCGATAAAATTGGCGTCAGCACTGGCCTGTTTGGCTGCATTTCTAGTGTTTCCGTAGATGGAAGGGAAATAAACTTGCTCAAGTCAAACCTTAATCAGCGTGGTATCAAGCAATGTACAGAGTGCTTGTTACCTTGTGAGATCAATCCGTGCCTGAACAATGCAACATGTATCACAGTTGGTAGGACCGGGTTTGTCTGTTCATGTGCACCTGGTTATACTGGAGAAAAGTGTGAAGTTAAAATGGTTGTACCGGGGGGTAACGAAACCTGTTTTCACGGTGGAGTAACGTCGACGTCTCAAGAAAGGATATGCAGCTGCCCCATTGGCTATGGTGGCAAACGTTGTGAGATTTGTAAGTATGTGGTGCATCTGTTGTCGGTAAAATCCGGGCTCAGATTGAATCCGCTTTTACTTAGGTTAAATTGGTGATTCTCATTTTACCTAGGTTGAATATGCACTCTACCTAGTTTAAAGCAGCTATCAACCCACTAAAAAGGATTGAAAACACCTATACCTTCCCTCAAGCTCTGTCTTACGGATCTCAACACATCTTCTTAATGTTTCGTATCATCTTATCGGTTTCTGTATTCATACACTTATTCATTCAGCCTCAACATTACAACACAGCAAGGGAACAAAGAACTGTACTATGAACTTACCGGTACTCGAACTCGGACCCTCCAGATTTATGGAGTACACTACGTGTACAACGACGAGCCTGCTCAACCTAACACAGTTCTTTTCATTATTTACTTTTCTATGATAATAAGTCAATTAATATCCATGTGTAATAACCAAAACTAATACTAACCTGGCCATAATTTTTCTCTAGGCTTAATTATTTTTATTTAATTAAGTTTCTTCAATCATCTGAGTGCGTTTTCAACCCAGGCAAAATGAGGATCACCAATTCAACCTGAGACTGGATTTAACCGGCAACATATCCATCTGGGGCCAGTTGTTCGAATCCTGGTTAGTGCTAACCGTTGGTGAAAAGGTATCAAAACCTATAGGTTTCATGGCATTTAACGCTGGTTAGCACTAACCATGCTTCGAGCAACCCGGGCCAGGGAGGAGCAGGGGAGCAGGGCTGGCGCAGTGGTGAGAGCACTCGCCTTCCACAAATGTGGCCCAGGATCGATTCCCGGATTCTACGCCATACGTGGGTTGAGTTTGTTGGTTCTCTACTCTGCTCTGAGAGGATTTTTCCCTGGGTACTCCGGCTTTCCCCTCTCCTCAAAAACCAATATTTGCAGGCGTAGCTCAGTTGGCTACTGCTCGGCTTTCGGAGCAAGGGGTCCCCAGTTCTATCCTCAGAAACTTCAACGTCTGTTTCCACTTTGCTCTAATCCGTGTAGCTATAGCCTTAAATATTCGTGAAAAGGAGCACTGACAGAGGGAGGGGGTAAAAGGCGCACCGTCGGCTTCCATTGATACTAGTTCCGTAACCGAAGGAACTACCGACGTTAAATAAATTGACTTTACTTTACTTTGCTTGTAATCAGCGTCTTTTAATATTCGTAAGTCATTTTTTACATGGGTTGGTTTCCAGTTTTCTCTCAGGGATCGAATTGAATATTCCGCACTCATTGTAAACTGTCTTGCAGTAGGAGAGAGAGAGTAAAGTTAAATAAAAATCTCAAGTTAAAAATAATGAACATACCCTCTGCCAACTCATTCCACGCGAACCAAGTTCCTTTCATGAATTTTCGATCACAACCAGGTCCAATTCAGTTTAACAGTCGCACCCCTATGGTCTCTCACGGTGTGTGTTTTCTAAATGAATAGCCCGTGTTTGCTGGGAGGAGAACTTTTGACCCACCAAGAGGGATCTTTTTGCGTTAGAAACTATGTGATCCTACAAGGACCTGAGAATCAAAATTGGAGATCCAGAGCATGCAAAGCTGGGAACACAGACCAAATCTTAGTTCAGGAGGCTTTCACACAACGTCACGAATGTACTATGCTTTAAATTTAAAGTACAGTCTAGTGAGTGTGTTAACTCGATAAGATTTTATTTAATGACTAGCTAGTCAACTAACTTAATAATAAACTAGATAAAATAATAAACAAATGAATAAATTAACGATTGTTTCATTTCAACGATGTATCTTTATAGCTCTTAATGTTGGTGACAGTGTCTCATTCAGCGGTGATGGTTTTTTAGAGTTCCCAGCATCTGCCATTCGTGGGCCAAGGTATGTTACACCATAAGATTTTCCTCCCGTGAGGCTTTCACTTCAGTTTCTAAACTTGCACAATGTCACGAGAACTTTCACAAAGCTTAAATCCTAGCTCCTAATATTATCGTGCAAAATGGGAAAAATGATATTACCGTAATCTCATCGAGGATAACAATGCGTCCTTTCTTTGCTTATAGAGTTTCGAAACCGGACTATGTGTCGTTAGAAATAAAGACTGAAGCTCGAGTTGGGGTAATCGTGTGGCAAGGAAAGGTAAGAGTAGTCATATAACTACTGCGTTTCTTTTTTCACTTTTCATACTTTTCCTAGCAAGTGACGAGTGCAAGTTATGGCTATTGAAAAGTAATTACAGTGTATATGTTATTTGCCAGCTGGGAAGTCCTTATAGCGAAAAAGCAAGTTATAGTCGCGTATAGCGAAAAAGCTGCCTTCGGCCTGCGGCCTCGGGCAGCATTTTCAAGACCTCAATCACAGTTTTTCGCTATACGGACCGACCCTTAGCTGGTAAAAGAACTTATTTATTTTTTTCCTCTCTCTCTCCCTTCCTCTCTGAAATCACTTTTTTAATTGTTGACTCGCACCGCGTTGATAATAAATGCAGTATTAAAGCGACTTACAAACTGAACGTTTCTAAGTGAAATATTCTTATTTGAAGTAATATATCTGCAACGAGTGCGAGTGTTTCATCATAGGTTCTAAACACCGAGAAACTAAATGAAACCACGAGGCTGACGGCCGGGTGCTTTTATTGTTTCAAGGTGTTTGGAACCTATGATGAAACATGAGGCACGAGTTCTTTTTTGATATGGCTTTTCAAACAACGTTGTGCATTTTTGAATTCTGCTTCCTTTGCTAATTGTGATGTAAACATTGTTGTTAACAATGGAAAATGAGTTATTAAGAAAGCTGTTCTTTCGTCTAATTTCTTTTGTTTTGATTCTTTTGTCTTGATATCCAATGAGGAATTAGATGAAAACAACGTGTGGTTTGGATACGATATCCAAAACACGTGTGGTTTTCATCCAGGTCTTCATTGGATTTGAAAAGTCAGACCCGTGACGAATTTGTCCATTTTTGATAGGCTTTTCAGTTCATGAATTATTAATGAGATTGAGAATTATATTTCCAAACCTCTGGTCTAATAAAACGTAACTTCTGTATGTAAACGGATTCGGTGTCAAAAAAGGTCATCATACAAGCTCACGCAACCAAGGCTAGGATTCCGCCCGCCGTGAGCGGGCCGGATGATAAAATTCCGCCCGCTCCCGGAACCAATCAAATTCCAGGATTTGTTGAATTCCGCCCGCTCACGTACTGAGAAAAAAATAATTAAGCATACCGAATATCATGAGAATTCAATTTAGCACCGTTATTAAACGATACAGTTTACTCCT
The DNA here is from genome assembly GCA_949126865.1 of Montipora capitata. NCBI lineage: Eukaryota > Metazoa > Cnidaria > Anthozoa > Scleractinia > Acroporidae > Montipora > Montipora capitata. Next base: position 32,724,021 of record OX421446.1, on the reverse strand, counting down.
TATGACGAATGAAGACCTCATATTGTAGGGCTACTCTGGCACATTGTTGATACCGGCGTAAACACATAGAATATACTTTATGAAAAATACAAAGGCTAGCCTACTTACTGATATGCTAATCAAATATACAAGAAGGGCCTACTGATAATTTGTGTTCTCCGAACTATAGGAACCATGTTGGATTCCATTGATCGTTTTTTTTGTTTTAGAGACGCGATCACTTTGCAATCGGTCTAAGGGAAGGCTTTTTAGAGTTCAGGTCAGTTTTATTACGGATGAGACTTGGTTATTATACTTGCTGACATCGATTTCCAGTTCTTCGATTTGTAGTGATTTTTAAATTAAAATATTGTTGCGTAACTGGAGGGCTCACTTTTGGTCTGTCATTCCGGAATATTCCAGATTTGAGCTGGGATCAGGTCCAGCCGTTCTGCTATCTCAGGCACCAGTTAATGATGGTCAGTGGCACTCTGTCGAGGTCTACAGGTAAAACTAATTGAACTTTACTCAAAAAGCCTAGAACCTCGGTCAGTATATGGCAAAGGTAACCATTTTCTTGACTTCGAATTGCAATCATTCGAGAGAAAAATCCTATCCTATGTAATGATCTGTTATGAATTATGCAAACGTTGGACTCTATTTGAAGATACTTAGAAGTAAGCCAATTTCTTTCTTCCTATGTTAGAAGTTTTAGGGAGGGTTCTCTCAAAGTTGACAACAACAACAATGTGACTGGTACGTCAGCAAAAGCAAGTAAAGGGCTAAACCTCGACGATGACTCAAATATAATTATTGGTAAGAAAATTTATATTAAGGGTAATTTTTGTGGGTATTTTTAAGCTTACCCTAAATAGTTTGGAGAGACAGATACTATACCGTGGCATTCATAAATATTATGGCGTTTTCAGACGGTTGATATGGAACCGATAAGCTGCTGGAAATTCTTGGAAAGCATGAGAGTTGCAAGGAGGTCCATTGTCAGAGATCAGCTGATAAGGTTTTTCCTTTCCTGAGAGATGCTGTTTCAGCTTGTGGACAATTTATGAGGCAGTCTTACTGTCTAGCTGGTCAAAACGGTTGGGGTAGTAAAGCACCGTGATTAGGTAGTCACGTCGTCCAATCGCGAAAATGTCTATAAGGCACTCTTTTCCCTTAGGCTAGGACGCATTCCTGAGGCTTTAGCTGATAAAAGGTTTTTGGATTCAGTTGGTGGGTGTGCTACGCATATTTCACATTTAGAAATGTACGGTGTGAGGAGCCCAACAAATTGACCTAATCCCAAGTGAGTGGGTTTAAAGCTCAGTTTAGAGCATTGCACCAACATAGCACCGCGACTCGGGCAATTTTGTGAAAACTTTGAAAATACGGGTGAAATTAATCCTTAAAGCGCGCTAGCCCATGCGATTACATATACAAATCATGAACGCCTTTCTGTTTTCATGCATACTATCTCTCGACAGGTGGAGGTTTCAATGTTGTCGATTTGACCTATGGCAAGTTCACCACCGGTTTTAATGGTTGTATCAGAAACGTTCATTTTAAGACGACAACAATCAACTTCCGGCGGGATGCAACACGTGGATGGAATGCCATGCAATGTGATGGCGAGATATCAGAGACATGAAACGTAGCTCTCCAAGATGCTGACTGTTTGGACAGTGGGGATAAGATCACTTAGGGCTTCTTCTCTGCAAAGAAAGGCATTTATTCAGTTTACAATAAGTAGTTGGTTGGATTCTGCCATTTGGATTGTGACAGAACGGTACACTGAATTGAGTTTCTTCGACCAGGACCTTCTTACAGCGAAACAAACAAAACTACCCTGAATTTGCCGTCTAACGATTTGGAGTAATTGGACAAAGCTACCTTGCCTTTTTTGTGCCTGAGCACCCTGCTCCAGTACGATTTCCGCTCGGCACTAATATGAGCACATCGTGCGAATGATAGAGGATTCGGGAAGTTTTTTTTAAAAAATATTTAATAAGTTAGCCTGGTAGTTAAATTGTTAAACACTATTTTATACAGACTGCTCTTTCACTCTGCAAAAGCCGAAGAAAAATATTCAATTCCCAGTCTCGTCATTTTCCCAAACTGAGGGGCTAAATAAGATGGAATCAAGATGACGTGAGGAATCTCCCGAATGAGATTAACACAGTTATTTACCAGTCGCTTTCACAATATTCCCAGCAACAGGAGAAAATCCAACATAGGATGTAAATATAATTTAGTCATTCTTGACGTCGAACTCTATTGGCACTTATTATTCAAAGTGACAAATGTCTAATCTATATTGTTTTGTTTTGATTCGAGTGGTTGAGTGGCTTAGAACGATCAGCCAAAGTGGTGTCGTCAGTTTTGAAATAGACATAAAAGAACATGACTCATCTTGGCTTAATTCAGCTTATAAGTGAATTGTTTGTAATGATATAGTGGCCGGCCGAAACCGTTGATGCCTTATGCTCTACAGGATTTTCGACGGAAGTAGTACTTTTTCTGCTCAAACGCGATTAAAGATTCGCTGTACTGAAACGGTAACGATTGTTAAAGTAGAGACAGAAAATACTTGTTACAACAACGAACAAAGTGGACAAGAATCGACATGCCAACAGTAATCGAAACTGACAGCGATAGCAAAGATACTTACAATTCAGACGGAGGTGCGAAGTACAAAATGAGATTGAATTCAAAAGGAAAAACGGCGAATTCTGACTAAGGAAGTGAGACAAAAGTAAAAGTCATGCAGAAAGAAACTAGCAGATTGATGGTGAAGTGAATCGACAAAAAGCGTGAGCCTCAATTAATTCTGTTCACAGAGGATAAAAGACAACAAGAGAATGTGGCATTAACATCTTACTCCCTGAAGAATTTGTCCTTCTATACAAACTCTTACACTCCTAAGCTTTCAAAGAAAGGTAGAACACGGAGAGTTCCCTGTTCTTAAAAGGTAAGGCTCCTTAATTTGTGTGGGATAAAACCCTTCCGATGATGGGTCTTCTTTGGCAAGGATAAGAATGACAAGCTTCCTAAGTAACTGTCTGCAGGTACTAATAGGCAATTTTCACGATAGCGTCATTTGACTACAACTACCAGCATTCAGTTTGTTTTTCTTTTCTTATTTAAATTTTGTATTCCCATCACGGTCAAAATAACAATAGCTCTAATTCGCATGAGACAAGCCAAAGCTGTAGGATTCTGGTACTTTTAGTCAAATGGCGTCATCATGCTAATATCCTATAGGGCAACACGGACGTTTTAAGGCTCCGAAAAGCCTCTAATGTGAGGTATGACTGCTGTGGTGGCAGGTGTGCTTTTAGGACTGGTATCGTTAGTGTAGATAATGTTTTAAGCGTTGCGTTTGATGAATTCTCTGTCGTATTTGTTCTTTCTTAAAACAGTCTTATCAGTCACTATGGCCGTTTCAGTTGACAAATGTATGACAGATTTGGCAAACAAACAACTACTGACCAATTTTCGTTTTATCTGTGTTTTCTATGATACCTGAAAGACACGTAGCCTGTTTCGCTTCTAAATTTTCTACGAATTTGTAACCTGATATAGAAACTAACTCAACCTTTAGGCCAAGTCGTAATACAAAAACAGCTCTGCACGAGATGATACGGCCTTGTCTTCAAGATCATACTAGAAATCCATTTGATTACTAAATAACACAATATTAAAGGATTTAAAAGAAGTGAAGAGATGGGCTTTGGAAAATAAAATGCCAATAATATACACAAAACAAGTTCTTTGCTGTTTACAGGAAGACGATTGGATCAAGAAATAAAAAAAAATAGAAGTTTGATCAGATAGTACATTCAGACGTTGAACATGAAATTGGTGTGATCATTGACGAGTACCTATCACATACGGATGAATTCTGCCATGAATTTGTCGTTTACGCCTTATTAGCCCTTACTTAAAGAAGATTCAGAGAATCACCCTCTCTAATGAACAGTTTCTTTGGATGATCGGACCTCTTGGGGTTCACATTAACCTCATTTGTTACGCATTTAATGATAAAAACGCTTTCAGGCAATAAAAAATATATATTTTCCTACATGTCTACTGTACATGCGTATATGGAAGCAACACTCCTGGTAAGGCTTTGCCCCTTCAGAAAAGACCACAGATTTTTTCGTCTGGCAAGCTGCCTTTCTATCTTATTTTGATGTAGAAGGCTCGGCATGCATGTGGTTACCACTTTTGAAAGTTTCAGCCCATTTTCTTTTGATCTCATCATATACTAACGATAATATTCGCTCTAGTCTCACTGTATAGTACGTTTGCCGACACATTATTTTGTGCATTAAGAGGATCTTTTTGTTATAGGATGCGTTTATTCCCTCTGCTGGTAAGTGAAAAAAAAAGGTAGTGTTGATCTATGACATTCAGACAAAGAACCGATTGCTTCGTGATCATCACCGTACCATCTACCCCGCATCTAAATAAAAATATATAAAGTGAAACAGCGAACTGTGTAAGTTGCAAGATAAGCAGATATATAGAAAACAACGTTGCAACGTTAGTCGCAAGTCTGGAGATGTTGGCTCCAAGGTTTTTTCCGCGGCACGAGAACATATAAAACAAGCAACAGCGGGAAATCGCAGGTCTATTTTAAATTGATCACAAAGGCTGACATTGGTGACATGAAATTAAAGGAAGAACAGATTACAACCTTAAATTTCACTTCGTCGTTTTCTAAATCATAAAATAAATTTAATATGGAAAATCATTGAAATAAATATAAATAAAGAGGTTCTAACAGTTTCAATTTTTTAAATGATTCATTTGTTATTTTTGGCAAGACTATTGAATAAAAAAGCCTGTAGATGTCATCTTGATTGGAACCTTCCTGTCTAAGATTCACGTTTCATACAATCGCGGTTTTGATTCCTGTACGAGAAGGAATGGATTTACCACGGAATGTGTCAACTAAAGTTAAGCCCCTTCGGATGGTGTTGTTACTTAGATGGGGGACCACTGCGAAGTCCCCGCAACACCGAGAGCTATTTTTTTTTAAAAAATGTGACTTCCTTTTTTATTTTGTTTGGCCGTTGAAGGCTATTTTCTAATCTTCTTTCTACGTCTTTTTTTTTTATTCCTGTATGGATTTGATTTGTCGGTTTGATATAAAGCTTAATGTCATTGACGTAATCGATTTCCACTTAAAGCTCGTTCACGGAAGACCACTGCGTATTGTCTCCGCGGAAGCTTTTTGTTGTTCACATTTTTATCCTGTATTGGGAAGAATGGCGTTGGAATCCCCAAACAGCGGGTGTTGACTCACAATGGCGAAATAAATACGTTGGTTGAATTGATAAATGCTTGGCACAAAGCCCGATTGAACACACTGCTTCGATTCGCAAAATGTTTGGCACAATGGCCAATTAAACGCACTGGTTCGAGTCAAAATCTTTTGGAACGACTGAATAATCTGGTTCGCAAGAAACAGGTCGATTGGAGTATACGTTCTCGGCTATGAAATGATGTTCACAGTGGAACATAAGAACGAAGCGAGATCTAGAAATAACGTAGAAAATTCTCCTTACCTTTAAAGCTTGCCGTTTTCAATGGAAAATCAGTCCACTTACGATGTGAGGTTTAATACTGTGTCAATCATCGTGGGCGGAAAGGATTCCACACTTAATTCTTGCTCACATCGTCATAACAGAACTCCGTGGCCGAGTTGCTTAGCAGGCTCCGCATGCCAAAAAGCTGAGATAAGAGTGGATGTTCTAATCGCCGTAAGGGAGTTTGGAAATACTGAAGGACATAAAATTGGGCCCCCGATCGGAACTTAAGTCAATATCCACGGGACATGCACATTCGTGACTACGATGAAGAAAAAGGAATGGGCCTGAATTGTTACCGTGGCTGCCTTCGGCATCCCACGGAATAACAATAAGTAAAATGATACTGAAGTTTGTTGACTTAAAATCTCTCCGTTTTTAAGAAACAAAGGGAATTGCCGCACCCGAAAAAACCCCGAATAGTTTCGGGACTTCCGAGAAACAGGCGCCAGGACCTTGAAATTATTATTCATGCACCTTCACTATCAAGAGTATCAGTCAAACGGAAAATGTTGTGAAAGAGATAACTTGTGCATGTAACTTCAGTTTTTAGTTGTTCATTAAAATTGTTGGTTATTGCTTGCAAGGCTTGTTTGTTTACTGCTGTCAGCTCAGAGGTGTTTGATCTGTTTGATCACTGTAAACTGTACACACTAATGACCATTAATTTCGTACTTTATGCAGAAGCGTAATTATTTCCATAAACACTACACACTCTTTGTTTTTTTAAGAACCTTTTTTATGAGAACGTTGTGACTAAGACTATCCAAAATTATAAGAACGTATTAAGAACATTACTCACGAGTCCATTGAGAACGTTTTCATTTTGGTCATTTGTATTTTAAATGAAAGCATGAAATAAAGATAAAGAAATGTAAATTAACCCGAATACTTATGGGCATATTTAGTGTAACATAACAATGGTTTTCTTATTGCATGATACACATCTCAGTTAATGAGTAGTTCTTATTTATAACTCGTTACAAAATATTAAACATCAGCACCATCAAAGCAAGCACCTTAACAGGTTTCCTAGACACACCCGCAAGATTTCAGTTATTGAAAAACTATGCCATATAAAACATCTTTAAGGACGTTTTCAGCCCCACAACGCCAAAGTATACGAGAACGTTCAGCCTCAGCTCCAAAATTAGACGTTTTTGTAAAAAAAAAAAAAGTGTATACTTTGCTTTCTGGGGTTAGAGACGGGAACTCCGCTTTTAGGCTTGGCTAAATCTGTATAGATGGTTTCGCAGTGACGTCATCAATTTCTAAATCAAAGTCGCAAGGTGTTTTCTGTTTTTATCTATAGGAGGTTGAAGACGACCCAGAAATAAATCTTCCTTTAAGTCTTCAGTTCCATGACGCCTGTCGTTTCGAAAATACAGCATTTTGAAGTTTTTAATTGTCACCTTGCGTGACACCATGATGAAAAGTCATTTGGTTGAAAAAATGTCTATGCCCATGAATCTCAGCGGTCTGAGCTTTTTAAGTACATTAAGGGATGTGCTCATACACATGTATTCTATCTCATGAGCGAAAAGTAAGCGCTGTTGTTGGTAAGTGAATTCCAGATGTTCGCCGGTTGATTTCTGGCCGCCATGTTAGTGCACAGCAGTGGTGCACCAACATGTCGGCTCCATACAAAACTCTACAAAGTTGCGTGAAACGCTTCGACGAATAACTCAGAAACGATGTACCCCACAGACCTGAGAGTTGGTGAGGTGATTTATGAATTTGTCTCCTACAACATTCCAAGTGTTTGGCTTATTTCATGGAACGGTTTCGATTTTATTTATTGGTTGCGTGACAGTGAAAACGATATATATTACAAGAGTAAGTCTACCATGAATGGCATTAGGCGAGGCCACCCTAAGGTAAATTGAAAGAAAAAAAAGCAAGAAATGTGAAAATATGTTCTAATCCAGCGATATCTGTAGATCACATGAATAAACGAATCGGAGATTAATTTGCCAATAACCTTTTAAGAGACCACCATGTGCTTTGAAGGACGAGTAGCCTTTTTTGGGTTTTCTTTGGTTCGTGTTTCCCTCCTCCCTTTCTTTGTCTAATCGATTATAGTTTTCTCGGATCTTAATTTCCACGGCCTTCATTGCTACATGAAGGCATGACGTAGAGACTTCCGTAAGGTGGCTGGAACCAGTTTCACTACTTTTAAGGACCTTTTTATTAGAAGGGTTGTCACCACAACACTGTATCACGTAACAAAAATTAAAAAAAGATAACTTCTTACCTTGATTTATTTATTTTCATCATATTTTGTAGATTGTAAGAAGAGCAAGTGATTCATGTCTTAAAAAATTGGGGTTGCCGATGATCTAAATCAGTAAAATCGATGTGACGTTGCGAAGTTCTTGGAAAATTTCGTTTGTCACGTTTTTGCGTGACCTGTCGGGGAAGGACTGGAACCCAAGACAGGATCGATCGATAAAAAGTTTTTGTGAAACAAAATTTTCTCGAGCATGGCAACGAAGTTTCAAGCAGGCGTTATCTTTATTTGTTAAGTGTTTTGTATCATATCTCTCTATTGCCGTCATGCTCATTTTCTGGCGTGTGGTTTTTGTGAATAATCTCTGACTGTTTCCCCGTAGTCCGCACTATTCAAGTGGCTGAGGAAGACAATCTGCTCTATTTTCATGAAAGTAAAAGAAAAAAAACTTGCTTGCATTCGTTTTAAACTAATAAGTTCGTAGCGTGATAAAAACATTAAAAAAAGCCCCATTATATTTACGCAACGTCGCTGACTATAAAAACTAACCTTCCTCGAGTTTTCAAAACTTTTGGCCACTACTCGATTGGCTACCTTTTCCAGACTCCTGCTTTCTTTCTCTTTAACGTTTCACGACGAATTGGAAATAAATGTGCCATTCTTTTGCCGGCCTGAAAATTTTTCCCCGGCGTTTTTGTCGCCAAAAGATCTTAACTGATGCTTGAAGTAATGCGTGACATAATACAGTCGAGTTACCTGCGCAGTTTCAGTTGCGCACAAACAATTAGGGCGAACGTCCTTAACAATCAACGCTTTTTGTGATCAGGTGGAAAACAGTTTGGAAAATATTTTCTTTCGGCATTTTTCGCTGGTTTTAATCCAGTTTGACATAATATCATGAAAGCTGTGGTCCACACTGGTGGCTACACAGTTATTCAAGGCAAGCATCGGAGGGATATAATCTTAAAGCTGAGTGTTTAATTTTCATTTGTTTAGAGCTGTTTTTTCCTCTGTATTATTTCTCTGATAAGGTTACATGATGCCCGGAGGACCCATGACTACAAAGAAACAAAAGAAGAGAGAAAGAAGAGAACGAGAACGACAAAACAGAATGCCAGTAATAGCTCAAACTTGGTGGAAGAAGTTACTCCGCAAATTCTTTTCTTGGACACTAAACCGTTTGTTATTTTTACAAATGCGTTATTTCAAGTGGATGCGTATTTTAAAAAAAATGGTTTAATCGGTTTTTCTGTTGTTCAAAAATGAAACTCGAATTTTTATTCTCAATGGGAATTAAATAACTTTTTTTGGGACATAAATAGTTGATTTGTTTCTTTGTTCGTTTTTCTCTAAAATGCGAGCGAACAAGTGCTTTTGCAATCGTTTCCCCAACTGTTTTTCGATGTGCCTCGACAGTGACAAGAAAACTTTGTCCTTATGTTATAAACACGTAATTGCAATGAGTTCTCGTAAAATTAGGGGGAAAATTTCACTAGCTTGTTTTTTCAGAAGTGTATTTAAGGCTCCTACAGGTAATTTGCTTGAAGTTTATCCTTTCTTGGTTTGCATTGCCGTATTTTGCCGATTCTAGTTCCAAGCCAAGGTGGCGTGTTTCAGTGAAATACCTCAAAATGTGAATGATTCGTTTTCAGAGATAAAGTGGAATAAAGTACATCAGTAAAGCCCTTTTTTTACCTTGAACTGACAAAGTTTCCTGACGGTTTCTAATTTTAGCGTGAATCCTATTCGCTGGCTAGAGACAGTTGACTTTGAAATGACTTTTTTTGCTTTTCCATTCGCTCGCTGACGATGTGCTTGTAAAACTCATGCGATTCAAGAAAATTCATTGCCAAACTGGTGAATTCCAAAGTAAATTTCACTGGAATAACCTATGCCGCACTCATCGCTTCGTGATTCATGCGATATCGGTTTTTTGCGTGAAATTTACCGTGGAATTCACTTGTTAGGCATTCAATTCTTCTACAGAAGAAAGAGAAGAAAATGATTTAATTAAGCAGTAACCGGAAACGCGGCCAATTAGAAAACCTTTTATTTTTACTAACCATACAGGCAGCACGAGAAAAAGGTTTTAATAATAATAATAATAATAATAATAATAATAATAATAATAATAATAATAATAATAATAATAATAATAATAATAATAACAAGCACAGCAACGAACCACCATTCCCTTGAATTTACCATCGCTGCAAACCGGGTGTGATAAATTATGCAATCCCTTTGGGATTTCAAGATTGTTATTTCGACCCGTTTAAGTATCTATACACAGATCATCAAGGCATCTGTTTTGATTCTTTTATGACTCTTTGATCTTATTTAGTGCAGCGCGTGCCTTCCATGCTTTTCTGTGTCAGCGAACTTGTAAAGAGCGTCAGTATTCAAAGGTAAGTGAGCCAGTCGCTCTGCTTGTTTAATAAGAACTAACAAGAATTTAAAAACTGAGTGGTCCATTTTGAGATCGTTAGTAAAGCCAGAATTACTCTGCATCGCCTTTACACGTGGTCGCTTACAATGGACTGTGGCTGTTCCCTTTCCTCAAGCCACCGCCTTTCAACATTTGTTTTTACAATACGTTCAATGTTGAATGCTCTAAAATGGTGAGGAATACTTTATATATTGTCAATAACATGCAATTAAGCAGAAGGACTCTGCAATTCTAATTTTGGACCCTGAAAATGAATATATAAATAAATGAATTGATAAATTGCTATGTATGCATGTGTATATATATATATATATATATATATATATTATATAACGTCACAAGTAAGTCAGTCAAATAATTTCTGTGCATAACGACGGTGCATGTATCAATAACTGAAAACTCTTTTGAACTTTAAACAAGGAACTCAAAGAAAATTTGAGAATTCAGTTGTAATTATCCAATTTGTTCTTGTCATTTCTCGACAACTTCTCGTTTACCTTAGCTCACCACAAAAGGAACTGCAGATTGTAGATGGGGCGTAAGACTGCATTTTGAAGAATCCAAAGAGTGCTTCTGGCCAAGAGCAACTGAACCGCTGATTCAAAGCCTTCAAAGCGTTTATTTTAGGATAAGTGGAACTGTTGGAGGGGTTTTGCGACCTGAAATACAGAAGCTTTTAAGTTGAGAAATTTCAAATATTCGCATAACAAAATGTGCAGTTTATAAATGTCTACTTAGGACAGTAAGACATGCAACCGGAAGGGGTTATTTTACTGAAACATCGCAATTTAAGAAGGCCAGAATTTTGCGACGAGATGAAAAATTTAGAACATGCGATATGTCAACTGGGTGAGAGGAAGTAGCAGTGTTATAGTGTGGTGGTGGAATCACTCGCCTTCGAGTAATTTGGCATTTTTCCGAGTCTCGAGGACGATATATGTGGGTTGAAATTTATTGTTTTTTCCCTCTTCTCCGACACCGGATACTGCCGTTTGTCCGTCTCCTCGAAAAACAGCATTAAATGTAACCGACAGATTAATTTAACATCCCTCAGGCTAGGAATTATAGGCTGAAGAACAAAGCACATTCCTTGAACTGTGTTTCTTTGCCAGCGCGCTTTTCATTATTGGTACCAAGCCACAATTTTGGGGTGCTGTGCTTAGTTTTGTGCCTGTTTAAAAACGAATTCTAACATAATAAGAATCACCTTAGCTTGAATTTAGCTTTTTAGCTTGTTCTACATGTATTGGTCAAATGAAAAACCGACAGGAGGCAGTTCATTAAGAAAAAACCCTGCCAAATTTCTTTAGAGAATTTTTCCTTTCAATGAAATCCGACATATGTCCTTAACATGATATGTAGACCTGTAGTGCGTCAGTAATTTCTGAGTTAAAATTAAAGTTAGAATTAGAATTAATCCTCTTCTTTCTTTTCCCTGCTTACCGTATCTTTTAGTAAAAGCAAATGACAGTATCAACTGGTGTTGGGAGACTGGACGATGAAATTGGGAATGTGGCAATTAATGACCCATTAGGACTGCTTTGAGATCTTGGTTTTGGCCGTAATGAGGCTCCATATAAATGTCAAAATGTGCTCCTGTGAGATCTTAATTCCACTCGATTTTTAGCAGAAGTTGCTTTAGAAAAAAAGTCAAATTACTTCCTTTAACCTGTCCCGCGTATTTTTCAGATCACATTAATGATTAGCATGAGCTATAGGCGTCCTTAAAAATGGTAATGGTGTTAAGCATTGGTGAATTAAGCCCGAGTTTTTAAGTGCATCGGAAGAAAAAAAGTCAATTTTTTTTATCAGCAGAGGTAAAAGAAAGCGTTTCAGTAATTAACCTTGAAGAAGCTTGATCGTTCCCTGATCATACGAAAGGGGTTTTGAATTGATGTGGAAAAATGACAATAAAATGGCAAAGAAACGATGTTTAAACTGGGCTTCAGTTAAGGTTTCCGCCATTCTGAAGAAAATGTAATAAACAAAATATATTAGAGGTCTGCCAGAAGCTATCACATTCCCTCGTTCCTCTGCGCGTCGGGGCTCGAAGCAGTCCTCCGTCAGGGTAGTAGGAATTTTTCAGTCATCACCAAAAAGTTCCGGTTATGGCAATAAATTTGAAAGAAGTTAAGTCTTCGTGGGGCCAGAAAAGAAGAAAAGGATGTTCTTTTGTTATTTTCTAGCAAAGCTATATGGTTGAGCGACACTCGCGAACAAAACAAGGAGCCAATGGTTATGAAGCAATGCACAGTTTGATTGCGTATTAGATTTGGATCGATCCCAGGACTTCTCTTCCATTGACCATATTCTAACGTTTCCTGACGTAACTTCTATGAGGGCCTATTGAATCAAATTAGTAAATTACTCATTGGTTTATTGAAGAGCAAAATGAGAACTTGATCTGTTGGATGAAAGAGACAGTTTCAGAAAAACCAAATGGGGTTACCTTGTTGGCTTGCAGGAGTTATATTGGATTTAATCGAAGGGAATTTACATTGCTGTTGTACATAATTCAAGTAAGTGAAAATAACTACAGTTTAATAGCTCTTCGATTCCTGTAATCTATTTCTTGTAATTTGGGCGCAATAAAAAGGCGTAAACAGTTTTTTTGTGCTTCGAAATTTGTTATAGAAAAGAAAAGCACTTTTGAGTGAATAATGATCAAAGGGTTAATTTTAAAGCTGTTAAATTTTGAATAGATTTTGAAATAGTTTATGTTGTGGTCTCATACCATGTTGTATATAGCTGGTCGTCAATTTCATATATGCGGATATTACAATTTCAACCATATATTTAGTTTTCCTAATATAAGGTTTAACTGTATGTAAACTGAGACAATTTATTAATTTGATGAGGCCACCCATTCCCTTGAGGGATGTTTTCCTTTTGGGAAGAGCTGTTGGTTGACGTTAGGTTGTAACAGGATGTTTTGAAAACTTTTGGAAAGTTGAGCAGGTTATCCGGTGGTTGTTATTACATGATCCAAGAGGCTAATATCGAATATATAGAGGTACCAAGTCAGAGAAACTGATATGGATATCCATTTTTGCCCAAAAATAACTTCAACTTTAAGTTTTTATTCCTAAGAAGCACAAGATAAAATTTCAATATTAGCAAGTTGAAGAATACCTAAAAAGTAAGGGTTGGATAGGACATTTATTTTTTGAAAGTTTAAGGGAACATTTCTTTTCAGACAACTGCTAAAAGATTGGAAGCCTTATGTTACCGATTTCCTTTGGAGGATGCAAAAATTCACTGCTTAGAGTTCAACTAGACTATCATAGATAATA
>OX421446.1:32695479-32705479 GCA_949126865.1 Montipora capitata | reverse complement strand
TTGTGGCATTGGTGTTAACCGATATGGCAAATAGGATGTCTTTACCAGTTTTATTGGGTTTCTTAATTTCGTATCTAATGGGAATTCGGCAGTTGGATGTTAGCTTTAAATACATTTTACCCACTTTTATTTGCATCACATCTCTGGGAAGAAATCTTGCTCAACATCATTACCAAAACAGGTCAGCATTATTGGGGATGAGGTTTCGGGCAGCAGCTACTGGATTACTCTACAAAAAGGTAAGTGAAAATAAATCTTGACCCTTTGACAATATTTAACTTACCCGTAACTACGCTTAAATGTCCGGTAGTACCATTACAACAACTTCTCACAACTGTACACTATCGGTAAATCTAATTCAAAAAGGTCTTAAATTTAAACCTATATTGCGATCAGTTGTTCCCTCAGGTTCGTGAGATAGAACTAGGTGCATGAATCTCTGAAGAGACCGTGAACGCCTCGTGATAACAACATCTATTCATTTACTTAAGAGATGATGGGGGCACCAAGCAAGACTTAGATCACTATGGACAAGGCTAGGGGATGGGTTTCTGATTTGAATGTCAGTAATCATACAGTACCAATTGCATACAGTAGAACTTTATGTAGGAGTTGCGAAGCGATAAAAACACATTCGATACACCCATAAGCTTATGTAATTTGACATTTGTGATATTTTGTACCAAAACGTCGTGCCGAACCAAATACCGACCAAAATAATCAAGTGCGTCATTTGATGAAGGCGTCGAACTTATTAAAAACAATGAAAACAGTCATTGATGGTGCGGTCAGGTTCACAACGATCATCGAGCAGGTCTCATTAAGGGAAGGGCATTGGCCAATATATTTATTTTAAGATTTGGAAACATTGAATTATTGGTAAAGTGAGGATAACGATAATGGTCATAATGATATAAATAACACATATCAACCTACCAAATTACATCTGTTCGTATTTTGACAGAAATCAAAATACAAAGATTTATAGGCCATTTCTGTTTTTATGCTGTGGTAACTGTGCCATTGATGTAACAGAAAAAAAAAAAAGACGTTCATGAACTTTTTTAAACTGGTTAATACAGGAATTATTAAAATCAATTTTAGAAATTTTGGCATTCCTGAAAAATGGGTAGTGTATACAAATCTTATGCCGGGACAAGAAAAAGAACAACTGAAGGGCACGCACCTAGTAGTGAACCAATACTTAGTTTCAGACCTACAATATTAAGCGTCCATACTGCTATAAATGAAATAGCGACGTATGACGTAAACCTCGACTAATCTGATCGGGAGCTAGAATCTCCGTACTCACCTGATGAATTGCACTGATGTGGATCCCATCAGATCTTTTTTTCCTTGTCTTGACTTGTTACCAGCGATAATTCCGTTTTGTTTCATTTCGTCGAAAACTTTGCTTCGTATATATATGTGCTCTCTGTATTTCTGTATTTTCTATGCTTTGACAGGTATTGCGTATGAGCCAATCCAAGCTAGCAAAGATTACTTCTGGTCACGTAATCAACCTAGTATCTAACGATATTCAGCGACTTGACTTGGCAACCCAGAATCTCTTCGCGTCACTACGTTCCCCGTTTGATCTTGTCATACTGGGAATTCTTCTCTGGGTCTTGATTGGCTGGCAAGCTGTCGCAGGCTTGGCTTTTGCACTTATTCTTATCCCCTACGAAGCCGAGATGACAGGGTGGGTTGCTAAGTTAAGGATGCAGGCTGCGCGTGTTACAGATAAGAGATTAGCAGTGATGAATGAGATTGTCTCCGGGATACGAGCAGTCAAGATGTATGCCTGGGAGTGGCCTTACAGAGATGCTGTGCGCATGGTCAGAAAGTAAGTGATGTTAGAGTTTAGGCAGCGATAACATGATATACTTCAGTTATCAAGTTACACAATGTTATCAATAGCCAAGTGAGTGAAGGAACGCGTTTTCATGGCAAAGCAAATTTCAAAGGTTTTCATTGATTTCCGGCGGCCAGTAACATATTGGTTCACCAAAATGGGGCCTCCATACAAAACTCTCAAAAGTTTCCTAAGACGTTTCTGCCAATAACTATAACTTGAAAATGGTGTACCACACAGACTTGAGACTTTGAGAAGTTGTTTATATATTAGCATTTTGTTTTCTTGGTCTTTTTCATTGAACGGCTTAGTATTTATTTTTTGTTGAGTGACAGTGAAAACGATTTATACACCAAGGGGTTTCCAAGGGGTTTCCAAAAAAGCAGACGAACTCTCTAAAAAGCAAAAATGAGTAAGGCTGATATAACGGTACTGATTACGGTTTACACCGACGTTACAATATGAATAGTGTTATAGCGATAAGTAATTTAAGACTGGTTTCGATTCAGGCATAAAACACAAGCGCAACGCAAGTGAGAACATCAGAACACAAGCATAAAGACATACGCATGCTCAGTATCTACAAATTTCTCGATACCAGCTTTCTTCTACTGAAATAAAGATGACAGATAAAGAAGAAATCTCTCTTTTTGCGTTGGACCTAAAAGGTTTTGGTTTTGGTTTTGGTAAGGAAGATATATAGTCGCAGGCACGCTCAATGGGAGTTCAATAACTTGGTATCGGACCTTAGTGAGGCGACGGACAGTTGTACTCTCTGAAAAAATAAAAGGAACGCAGCCAGGATGAGTCATGATAAAAAACTTGAATGGGCGTTCTCTGGCTAAAAAAAAAAGTAAAAATTGCAAGCTTTCGACCACTAGAGCTGTGGTCTTCAACGGGCACAAAGACGAATGAAGTAAAAATTCGGAGAATATATAGGAGATAAAAATGATAACAATAAAGTGAAATTAGGGAAAAAAGGTGATTAAGAATTTTTGTTAAAAAGTATGCGGTATTGTCCTGGAAGTGGGCAAGAATTATATTCCGCGTCAGGCGTGGTAAAGGTGTGCCAAGATTCTAGAAATTTCCTGATGCGGAATTTCCTTTGTCAATGATCGACGCATTTTTGAGGTCAATGACGTTGTTGTGAGACCAAGCATGATTGGCAACTCTGGAGCCTTTGGCCGCTGTCTTCACATTTGTAATATGTTCTTTTTTCCTCGTGGCAAAGGATCTACCTGTTTCGAAACAGGTAGATCCTTTGCCACGAGGAAAAAAAAAAAAGGAAGAAGAACATATTAGAAATGTGAAGACAGCGGCCATAGGATGGCTTGGCCACTTTTTTTCTAAGGTCTGGGCGTAGCACATCCAGTCGGGTGCGCATTCGGCGATTCATAAGTAATTCTGCTGGCGTAGATCCGGTGGCAATGTGTATAGTGGTCCGGTAGCTCAAAAGGAATGAGCATATCTTCTGCGTCAAGGCACCAGAATCCCGCTTTGAAGATTTTATACCTTGTTTGAACGTTCTCACTGCTCTTTCTGCCTCCCCATTCGATGCAGGATGATGAGGCACACTCAAAAAGTGCTTAATGTTGTTGCACTGGAGAAAATATTTGAACTCTTGAGCAATGAATTGAGATCCATTATCAGAGACAATTTATTCGGAAAGACCATGAGTAGAAAATCCAAAACGCAAGGCTTGCACTGTTGCTTTAGCACTAGTACTGGACATTGGTAATACTTCTAACCGCTTAGACTTAGCATCAACAATGAAGAGGAAAGAGTTTCCATGAAATAGACCGCAGCAATCAACATGTAGTCGCTGTCAAGGTCGGTGTGGCCAAATCCAGGGGTTGTCTGAAGTAAACGGAGCTTTGCCATGGGTAGATTGACACACTTCACAGCTCTTCACAATCTGATCTATATCAGGGTGTATTTCTGACAACACAGCTTCTTGGTGTTTAACTGGAGTTACAACTCGTGTACCTCTCAGCAGACATCCGTCTTCTACTGTGAGTTCATAGCGCTGGCGGTAGTAGCTCTTCAAATTATCAGGAACGTCGTGTTCTTCAGGCCACCCATGAAGAGTAAAGTGTAATACTCTTGATAAAATTGACGTTTCTTCACGGATCAGCCTTGCATCAATAGGTACTCGAGCTACTTGAAGCTTGTTAATCTCTTCAGCTTCCTGGTCAAACTCCTGACAGTCACTCTTGATCTCTTTTTGCAGTAGAGACAATGCATCTGCATTTGCATTCTGCTTGCAGGACCGGTATTTAATTTTATACTGGTATGCCAACAGCTGCACTGCCTATCTTTTTAAGGGCGATGCTGCTATGGGTGGTATCCCTCACTTGGGGCAAAGAGCAATGTGAATGGCTGGTAATGTCTCAATAGGGTGAATTTGTGGCCATATAAATATTGTTTGAACTTGCGTATTCCAAAAATGATAGCCAAAGCTTCTTTCTCAATGACAGATTAATTATTTTCAGCCTTCGTTAACGACGTTGAAGCGTATTGGTCGCTCAGTTCCGTCTTCGGCAAGGTGTGAAATTATGGCTCCCAGGCGAATGAAGGCGAAACTTGGTGACGTATCTACTGCCAATTGAACCTCCAATTTAGGACTGTAGTGAGCTAACACACTTGAAGAAGCAAGAGTGTCCCTCAATTCTTGAAATGCAGCTTTGCACTCTGAATTCCAGCACCAAGGTGTATCTTTTGCCAGCAACTGATTAAGTGGGCTAACCAATGTTGACATGTTGGAAATAAACTTTCGGTAATAATTCACTAGGCCAAGAAAGAATAGAAATTCAGTTCTGTACTGGGGTCACGTACTTCATTAAAGACGGATGGCAGCACAAATGCAAAATATTCAATCGTCGGTTGCATGATGACACATTTAGACTTCTTGAACTTTGCCCCACACTCTTCCAGTTTTTTAAGTGTTTTGTGCAAGTTCTTTACATGCTGCTCATCATTTTCACCAGTTACAATCAAACCATCCAGGATTTCCCCCGTGCAGTACGCTTCTTAAAGTACTGAGGTGGTGCATTCTCTTTCACTTTTAATTCAGCTGTAAATCCCTTAATGGTGCCTAATTTACTATCAAACAGCTTTGGATACTGTTGAAAAATATTCTCCAGAGAAGGTTTGGGTGGATTGGCTTATTCGATGCTGCTAATTGTGTGCCATTCCAACTTAAATTTCGACAGCCAATCTCTTCACTTTCCTTTTAGTGACCACTATAGGCAAATCAACTTGTGCTTGGTACAGGTCATGAACAGTGGTTTCACCAACTACAGATATGACATGACCAGAATGACTCTTCAATGTCAACTTGTACTTCTGTAAAGGCACTGATCCTAACTCTTCCTTCCACATTTCTTCCGGAATCACAGTAACAGATGGTCCCGTGTCCGATTCCATTTTACAAGGAATATCATTGATTTTAAGCGGTACCAGAATTTCGGCAGCTCTTCTCCTTGAAGGGCTACTTATGGTGAACATACGCCATTCAGTTTGTGATGACTCTCCCAGGCTGACCTCTTCACCTTCGGGTACCTCACTCTCAGAACTACTTGCTTGATTGGCTTCAAATTTGATTATTGACTTTTTCTTTTTCTTAAACCTCTTGTTTTGAGTTGCTGGAAACAGACGGTTTACCAGTGCTTTTTTGTGGGCATTTTGGACTTATGTGACCCTTTTTCCTGCAGGTATGGCATTCTGAAAGCTTATGGAAACACTTGTCTGGGTGATATTTTGTTTACCACACCGAAAACACTTCTGGAGCTCAACTTTCAGCACTTTGTTATCACCAGAATTTGGGTAATTTCCTTATCGGTCAACTCCATTCATACTGCAATATCTACATCCTTCTTCAAAGTTAGATCTGCTTCACCTAATAGCTTTCTTTGAATTCTTTGACAAGTTATACCACACACTAGTCTGTCAAGTTTCGGCTAACTTTTGCTGACTTTTTAGCCAAAAATTCTCTGATCGACTGATCTTCTTCTTGGTAGGATTTATGCGGGAACTTGTACCTTTCAGCGATATTGAACTACTTTCCGATATTTTAGTAACCTATATCCCTGTGGCCAACTTTGTGGTGTTTGGGTCCAAATAACTGCGATAACTCAGCAACAACGACAACGTTTTAATGGCGGTTCAGCAACTACATTCAGTGACAGCACATGGCGAGTCACATGCGTAACTATGACGTCGTAATATCCAGTCGATCGCAATCCGCCTTTTTGATTGGTTGACCGCTGCATGTGCATATTTCATACTCGTTCCCACAGCGACGTAAGCATAACATAAGCACAAGGAGAACGAACCACTCTCTTTCTTCTTCTCCTTTCCTCTCTCCTCTTCTTCCTTTCCTCTCTCTTCTTCTTCTTCTTCTTCTTCTTCTTCTCCTTCTTCTTCTTCTTCTTCTTCTTCTTCTTCTTCTTTTTCTTCTCTTCTCTCTTTCTTCTTTCTTCTAGTCAACTGGTCTTTGATGTTCGTTAAAACGGTCTTTGAGCCTTCATTTGGTTTCTCCAATGAATTGTTTATGGCAACGATTGCATTGTACCATGTAGGTAACGTTTTTTGGAAAACCCCGATGAAGAAAGTTCCTTTCGAAATACTGGCTTGATATCATATATTCATTCATCGTTGAACCATCCTTGCTCTTTTTTGTTTTTCTTTTTAAATATCTGTATTCACTATTTTCTCAAATACATCTTGTTTGCCCCCCAAAAAGTTTGCATAATCATTGTTTGCAATTTCTCCTGGGACATGATGTCCCAAGAGAAATAGAAAACAATCCTATGCAAAATTTTGGGGCGTAAACAAGGTGTATTATGGAATTTGAGAAAGTAGAGAATGGCTGATAAGGTCCTTCATCGGGATCCGGTATTTCTGCCGGTTTTGTTACGCTGGTCCTTGCTTACAAAGTTATATGTTATATACAAACACAACTGTTGCGGCAAGTCGCGTGTTTATGAGCACCAGTCCCCTTTTTCGTATGTCATAATGTTTCATATCCTCCGTTCATCACTACAGGTTATCGTTAACCTGTGAGAGTTCTGGTTACCGTATTATATATGGCTCATTTTAAGCAGATCTTCTTGTTTTTTTGTTTTTTAGATACGAGATTTCCATCCTTAGAAAAATCTACAACATTCTCTCAACCTTCGCTTCCCTGCAACATACGTACGATAGCGTTATCTGCCTTATTGCGTTCATAACACTCATTTTTACTGGGATACGTCTGACACCGTTCAATGTTTTCACCATGGTGGGATTATTGTCTGAAAACAGACGTTCTCTTGTATATGGGCTAACAGATGGCATGCAGCTTATAGCTGATTGTTTCGCGTCCCTGGAGAGAATAGAGTCATTCTTGTTGATCGAGGAATTAAATGGAAATGGAAAGGACATGAACCAGTCAAAGGAAACATCCAAAAATGAAGCTGAAGGAGACAAGAAAGCCAAAGCGGAAACAAACTTAGAACCTTTCCTGAAGGTGCGATTATGGTTTGTTTGGAGTACGCCTAAGAACTTAACCAAGATAAATCTCGGACAGATTATTATTATTATTAGCTTGTTTTGCCATTTTTTCTTTAAAACTTCGCTTCAATGCACCGTAACAGTCAACACAACTAACATCATTTGACTCATGTTTGCGGTATCAAAAATAAAGATTTAGCCTATTTGTTATATAAAGTCACAATGTGTCTTTGAAAGTAGGAATGCATGACAATGTTTGGCGTTAGATGATGAATAGAGCCACACAGTCTGGTGGTTGGATAAATGACTGCATGGTTTACATACACATACTTATACTTACTTAATTGACCGCTCCCCATAGGGGCTTTTCAGGGCAACAACAACAACTGCTAAGAATCCCAACTGGCCGGAGGCAAACCAGTTGGCTATTTTACAAGTGCAGCTGGAAAGTTGAACCAGGGACCACCTGGAACAAATTCAACGAGTGGAGAACGGGTCTTGAACCTGGGATCTCAGGATCTCAAGTCCAGCGCCCTAACCACTGGGCCACACTGCTTCTCTATTTTCCTCTCTATATTCTGGTTTCTATAGGTGCCAAAACGGATTGGGGTAGGTCCACGAAAAATTCTTTTCTGTAACCTCCGTACACGTCGAAGCTTTCCTGTGCTTATACAAATTGTTTCAAAAGTGCGCTTCCTTTGTCGACAAGGTTCGCTTTCATTGGCTGTCCGATTATGAGAGAGAACGAGAGCCCCTATAATTAATTGCGTAACTTAATTCGTTGTTTCCTTCTATTAGGCTTCTAACATAACATGTCACTGGAATGGCACCCATGAAACTGCAGTTCTCAATGACGTGAGCATCGAAGTAAAAGAAAACAAGCTACTTTTAGTGACTGGTCCTGTAGGCAGTGGAAAATCCTCGCTTCTCCTTGCATTCCTTGATGAGCTTCCTCCAACCACCGGAAACATAACTCGCAATGGCAAAATCGTCTACGTCCCTCAGACAGCCTGGGTTTACAGCGGCACGCTACGAGACAACATCCTTTTCAACCAAGAGTTTGACCAAGAAAAATACGACCGTACAATTGAAGCTTGCGATTTGAAGAAGGACATCGCTATGTTGCCGGATGGTGACAAAACAATTCTTGGTGAACGCGGTGCGAGCTTGAGCGGTGGGCAGCGAGCTCGCGTAAATCTAGCTCGCGCAGTGTACAGCGATGCTGATATCTATTTACTTGATGATCCACTTAGCGCTGTGGATGCTAAGGTTGGAAAGCACATCTTTGAGAATTGCATAAACGGGTTGTTAAGGAACAAGGTGCGGGTTCTTGTGACTCATCAGCTTCAGTATATGAAGAGTGCAGACTACATAGTGATCTTGGACAAAGGGAACGTCGTAAAGGAAGGCGAGTACGATAATATGAAGGAAGCTGGGCTTGATATTGAGTCGCTGGAGAAAGAATTTCATAACGGCCACGAGAAGTATCATGAACTGGAAGGAGGAAAAATGACCGTAACCACCGAGCAGGTATGAACAATGTCTCCTTTTTCTGTGGCCTATACCTTACAACATCGAAATTCACAATGCATACCTAAATTTTCCAGTGCTCTTAAAAAATATAAACTGTAGTGTGTCTTCCAGGTTTCTTGGGCTTAACCAACTTATGTCTCTGTTTGATGTAGTAGTACCAATTTCTTATTTTCATATGGCGTGAAAGAGATACTTCACACATAAGGAACTTTTATGAGAAGGAGCGTCAAAATGGAACGGAGTAGGTGAGAAGTAGAATGGTTCTGAGTACATTTTTTTTTTACTGACACACTGGACTCTTTCTCGTTTCGTGACGAAAAAATGTCACGGTAAAACGTCACGGCACAGGTGCTGAAGGCCCCGTCGCGGAACGGATAAATTGTAAAATTTTCAGAACCGTTCCGCTTCTTATCCCTTCCTGTCTTTTCTCAGTCGTTTGAAATCTCCCTTCCGATATCAGTTCAGTCTGTAAGTCTCGTTCATGCAAATCGTAATTTTATCTGGCTGGCCAATTTCTTATTTCTTTTCTAATGTCATTGCAAAGCAGTAAAGGAGTCATCGAAGCAATACCCTCTACTTGCCAATAAATTGCTAGATTTAAGGCTTTTTTGCCAGACGCAACGTGAGGAAAATTCATGTAGTGAAATTAGAACCATCCATCAAGCGGTAAGCATACCAACCAACTATTAACATGCAATTTTACTGGTTTTTCAAAGAATCAACTCTGGCGTAGTTAGCCAGACTGAGAATTTAGAGATTTCAAGTTATACTGCTAGTAACTCATAAATCATTTATTTTAAGGAAAACGTCAAACGCAAAGAGCGTCGAGAAAGTGATTGCTCTGAAGGTATGGCAGGCAAGGGTATGGCTGCTTCCCAAGAGGATCGGATGGTAGGAACTATATCAGCAGGTCTCTACTGGCGCTACTTCAGATCGGGCCTACATGGGGTCCTTTTACTGTTTCTCCTGCTCCTCTTCTTAATCGCTCAAGGTAATTGATTGGATAAATGGCTTAGTGCTGTTCGAGGTGGCTTACATCTTTTAGCTATTCTGATGATCCCGGAAAAAGTTAAAAAATAAATCAAATGCAAATACGGTGGTAAGTAAATTATTCTTTTA
>OX421446.1:32670479-32690479 GCA_949126865.1 Montipora capitata | reverse complement strand
TCTAAATCAACTGTGTTTGGACATCATGCTGTGACGTCATGACCGGGATCGGGATTGGCCGATAAAAACGTTCGGGATTTCGGGATGAAAGAAAAATTTTGGTCGGGATGGCGGGACCCTCTATAAAGTAAAAGAAAGGAACCATGAAAATTAAACAAAAAGTTTGGCACCTATGGAGTCCGTCTCTTCCCCTTTTATTTTCTGCTGTAGTAATTGAATCTGTTCGTATTTCCCACTTTGTTAAACCCGGTTGTAAGTTTTGCAATGCACCGGGGTGACAGGCCAATACGACTCCCTAGCGCGTGTTTTAGCCTTTCAGTTTTGAAATTTGTCTCTCGCGAGTATATATTTGATTGACCACCCTTTTTTATAACATATGAAGGGCGGTTTTTTTAGACTTCCTTGAGCAGTGGTTGTTGGTCTATTAAATGTCCGTCTTTGTGAGGATTTGTTTCAAGTTCCAAGTTCGTCGCTGCTGGGTGGTATTGTGTAACGAAAGGCAAGATTCGTTTGCTGTTCTGAGGTTTTTGAAGAAGTGCCAGTTTCCTGTTCTGAGAGGGTCCTTTCACGTATGCGTGATTTAAAATTTTGGATAAGGTCTTGAAATATATTTTTAGAAGAGTTTGTTCTGATAAATCTCAGAGCTTCGCCTTTGACGAAGCCTTTTTTGACTCCTGGTGGGTGGCTCGAGGAGAAGTGCCTGTGTTGAAATGTTTCAGTAAGTTTGAAGTGCGAGCGCACATCAAGGACTGAATTGCTCTTGAACCTTTCGCTTTTGTAAATGCCAGTGTTTGTATCCAGAAATGCCGTTTCTGGTGTTTATCTGCTTGTTCAATGAACTGCATTATCTCTTCTCTGTTTGTACTTCCTTTGTCTTGTCTTCTTTCATTTGTACTTCTTTCTTATTTCCGCTCTTTCCCTTCTCATAAAAATGAGCCACCCAACAAATAATATGAAGGAAGTAACGCGACTGCTTGTCTCGAGAAACTTGCATTTTTCACCCTTGAACAAACGCGTAAATTTGTCCATTTCAACTTGTTCGCGCTTCAATAGCCCACTTTCCATATATTAAAATTCAGTCCTAAACAAAAGGCATCATCTCGAGGGAAACAGATAGAAGGATTTGTATGAGTTTATTCCCCAGAGCCTAGAGATGATGCCGTTTGTTTAAGACTGAATTCTAGTATATCGAAAGTGGGCTATAGCGCGTTTTCACTCCCGTGACCAGCAGCCAAATTGGATTACTGAAACAAAAGAAAGTATTTGCTTAAAAATAGAGTTCAATTCCCTGAGGATTAGTTTGGTACACCATCATGGCCGCCAATTCTTTGTTTTGGAACATCAACATGGCCGCCATGACGTCATGTAAAAACGCTCTCTTCTACTCTTTCTACTCATTTCAAAACGTCTCTGTCTGATATGAAATGTTTACTATAACTGCAGCGGCCGATTTAAGCATGACCTCGCTCTTTCCTTGGTGAGAAATCGCCAGCAAGTGTACACAAAGTGCCGGTTACTGCCTGCAACCGGCTGCTATTTTGAACCCTGGGATTTGATCCCGAACACTGTTGGGAAATTTCAGGAAAATTTAGTTAGTTGCGTGTGGTTTTTAACACGGCATGTGTTGCTTGTTTGAACGCACGCAATGAACTGGGAAGGTTTTTCTTCTATGTTGTTTGTTTCAATAATTTTTTTTGGCTGGAAAATGCTTTTGTGAGTTTTTTTGTTTTTGTGGATTGATCGGTCAACACTAATTTCCATCCCTCAAACTGACATTGGACATTTCGTAACAATTACACGACGCAATATCCCATGTTAATATTGACAAGCTTACCGCTCTAAAAAGAATGAATAAGCTATGCCCCCCTGATCTACAGTATTTAGGTCTAAAAACCCCGTTGAAGACGGTTAACTTTCAATTGTTTTGCTGGGTACTACTATTTCAATACTCTAAAAAATTCGATTTTCCGGGAGGTTGTCTCGTTAGTCTAGTGGAAATCGGAAACTGCAAGGTGAAGCCATCGATCCGGGTTCAACTCTTTGCCTCGCCTATTGTGAAACCTCTAAGCTTGTTTAAAATCTTTGTTTCGTTGAAGTAGATTCGAAGTCTAAATTAGACTGTACGTCCTATAAGTTGAATAAAAAGGGAAATGGCAGTTTGAGTGATGGAAAGAAGTGATGACCGGATTGATCATGTTCGAACTTAACTAATGTGCATGTGTGGGTTGATATTTTATATGCGAGTTGCTTTCATAAAGATGACAAGAATTTTTAGCCCTCTTGCAAATGATTAAAGGCAACCATAATTTTGCACGTCAGAAAATATTTGTTTAGTCATTCTAGTGTGAAATTAATTGAGTTTATTTGTGAAGCGAACCATATTTCTTTATCTGGTTCATGGTTAACCCAATTTATTGCTACAACTTACTAGTGGGAAGATTGTTTACATTACTCATTAATTCAAAAAAATTTTTCTACAATATATCGCTTTGATCTAACCCAAAATCATTCAGATAGTAAAAAACTTCATATCTATTAAACACCTCCTTCGCTTGTATGTTTGTCAGTATTATGATTTGCGATTATTCAGGTTCACGTGATCGCAAGATTGTTTTTGCATCTCATAAATGTTTAGATTTGTTATTACAAACCCTGTTTTGACTGGCCACTCAACCTCATTGTGTAAATAGTTCACGCTGAAGTCAAAATAGATTCGTTTTGTTTCCTAGGAAACAAAAAATAAGTAGTGTTTCGATTCCGGACTGAACAGCTCTTGGGATGATGAGAAATATGTTGCATTTGAGCTCGATCTCCTGGCCTGCTTCTTCCATTGTAGGAGTTACCAGGAGTCTTTATTGAATTCCTAGGTTTTTATTTTTATTTTTATTTTTTTATTTTCGGCATTACTCCTCGGAAAACCCAGTTTCTGCGCCTTCAATACCACCCAACTGAGTGTCCTCTGTTTTTGTGTAACATGTACGCTCACGCTCACGGAGCGTCTAGTTTATAAAAGGTCGTGTCAAGAAAAAGCGAACAACCAAGAGTAACCCACGAAAAATGGCGTAACCATATAAGCATTGGATTAAACAAAGGTTCCACTTGGAGAGCAGCACATGAAATGGCCTTTAAATGCACAAAAGCTCGAAGCTTATAGTTTTTCATTTTAAAATCTTACATCGACGACTATCGACCAAAACCTTCCTTAAAAATCTGGGACTGGTACAAGAGGAGGTTTGTTCTTTCTGCCAAAGTGAGAAAGAAATTTTGGGAATGTGACAAAAGAAAGCGATTTTGAAACAGTGTAAATGAAATGGCCTTTAAATGCACAAAAGCTCGAAGATTATGGTTTTTAATTTTGAAATCTTACATCGACGAGCAAGGATAATCTGAAAGTTGACGTTGCTTTTGGTCTAATGCCGGACAAATCGAATCATAAATTTCAGACTAATTTTATTCTATTCATTATTACGTAAATTAATACTTCATATAGTTGAGCAAGTTTAATCAACGCAGTTCAATCAACCTGGATGAATTCTTACGATTACCAACGTTTAATTACCAAATGGAGAAGAAAGATCCACAATCTTTCAGAAAAGTGGGAGCCTTTTTGAGTAAATGAATATAGTAAGGTGTAGTCTCCAGTAAACGATCTATTCGAGTTTGCTAAGCAATATCTTGAAATTGCCAATGCTCCAAGGGCGCTTCTACAGCTACAATTATTAGAAAGTTGCGTAAGTATCACTTTGTCAGTTGTAAGTTTAATTGTGTAATTTAGGATATTTTTAGGATGTCACTAAATAGGCTTGTAAAAACTATATACAATGTGAAATATAATAACACTAAAAATATCATTCGTTATATAAAAATTAATGTTCCTTGAGTTTGTACTTATTTTGGCGGCAAAACATCGATGGGATAAAAGTGTTCTGGTAACGCTTAGTATTTATTCGAGGAATATCAAATGTTTTCTTTCTCCTGAGATTATACTTTGATTGGTGTCTTTGTGGAAGTAGATGAAATAATTTGTGCGACTGATCACGTATGATCTGGTTAAATAATTTGTCACACAAGTCATGCCTTCGCTGACGTAACGTCGTTAATTGGAAAATCTCGAGGTTTCGTTGGTACGTCTCTCCTGGAGATACAATTGAGAGGACTCGTTTCTGGACCCTTTCTAGATCTTCGCTTAGGTACTTGGGAAGAGCGTGATTGAACACGGGAGTACAATATTCGAGCACAGGTCTGATGCAGGTACAATAAAACATGATGATGTCTTTCAAAGGTACTTGAGCACGTTTTAGCAAAACTATGAAATATAAGCGTTTGTTTGTCTTCTTTACAATGTTATTTATATGATCGTTCCAGAGTAAGTTATTAGAAATAGTTAGTCCAAGAATCTTGACATTGTTGACAGTATCTAACTTCTTCCTATCGAGAGATGGGTCGAAAGAATGTTCGTCGTGTAAAGAATGTAAGTCTTGTAAAGTATCGCCAGCAGTTAACAAAGTGCACTGTAACTTAACTGTTTAGGGTATGTATTTAGTTTACTTAAATTGCGAATTCAATTGTTTTTTCATGTTGGGACTTTCAAAATTGCAAAAGTTATTTTCCTTTTTTTGTCTTACAGATATTATTTGAAGACTTCCCGTGAAATCAAAAGAATGGAAGCAATCAGTCAGAGCCCAGTACTTGCTCACTTGGCAGATACGCTGGAAGGAATCATTATCATACGAACGTACCACATGGAGGACCAGTTTAACAAAGCTTTTGACAAGTACTGACTCTTTCCAGTCCTTAATATGAGCAGTTATTTCAATACTTTACCTGGACCATTCACACACATCTGATCGTACATACATAATTAAGAAGCCATTGACTTCTCAAGAGGAATTGTAAATGCGTCATGTGCCTATTAAGAACGGGTCAAACCAAAATACGGGAACTGCGATACTTCTTGGTATCGACAAATTGCATGCACAGGGTGACCATACGATGAACTCAAACGGCAACTTATCTCAATTAAAGGCGCACCTTCAACCGACAGGCTTTTCGACCGTTTTTTAGGTTATGGAAATCTGCATTACTTATCGTGGCAATCTGATTGGATGAATTTCAGCTTTGGTGGGATTTTCATATATGAAAATTGTTCCACGGCACGCAATGCCTGGCGGTTTAAGTTCTCCTTTCGATCTCATCATACAGCAGTTTCCCTTCATTAAGTTGATGTATCCTATCAAGTACATTGACCGAATGCATAAATGGCGGCCAAAAAGGTATTGTTTTGTTTATGTGCTAATGAGACTCACTAGCCTCGCTCTCAAGCAACATTTCTTTTGTATTTTGTCCATACAAACGACGCTAGTGAGGCTAATTAGCACATAAACAAAGTAATATTTTATTGGCCGCCATTTATGCATTCGGTCTATAATGAAGCGATTTCTGTAGAAGGTTTAACGATCTTGACACGGTCAAGCCAGTCACTGGGCAAAGTAAAAGAATTCTACTATATAATTGATCAAGCAGTTATGTTTTTACAGGGTGCAGGACAGAAGAAGCCAGATCTGGTTCCTTGTACCCCACAGCGCTCGGTGGATGGGAATTCGTCTAGATTTTGTTTGTACCTTATTTGTAGCTGTGTCCACGTTTACTGGAGTGTTTACAGCAACTGATGCAGGTAGAATGATTACGAATAACGAAAACGGTAACGACTGAGCATAACGCATAACGCTTTGTACTTTATCTCCAAACAGGTTTGTTTGATGTATCTTTGAGGAAATCCCCGCGATTTACCCTTGTCTTTATCCTTGCCAGAGTATTAAAACATCTGAAATTAATGACGGTTTCCGACACACAAAAAAATGGGATACTTTAATTAATTTGGTTAACATTTTCACATGGTAAAAACAATGGCTTCTGCCTTTCAGGGACGTTGGGGTTGTCTCTTGTCTACGCCATCAGCACTGTTGGCCAGCTGCAGTTTGCCATGCGTCAGACGGCTGATGTTGAAAACATGATGACTGCCGTGGAGCGGGTCATAACATACACAGAGCTTCCTAAAGAGCCAACATATGATATCCCCAATAGGCCTCCCGATGACTGGCCTCAAGAAGGCGGACTCCGATTTGAGGACCTCTCGCTTACATACTACGAGGGAGGACCACAGGTACTAAAGAACATTTCAATAAACATTAACCCCAAAGAAAAGATTGGAGTAGCGGGAAGGACGGGGGCTGGTAAATCTTCTTTAGTCTCCGCCTTATTTCGTATGCCAGAGCCAGCCGGGAACATTTACATTGATGAATTAGCGCTCAGTTCTCTGAACGTCCAAAGCACAAGACCTGTGATTTCAGTCATCACGCAGAATCCAACTTTGTTCAGCGGTCCGCTTCGAATCAACTTGGATCCATTCTCCCGTTTCTCTGACGCGGACGTCTGGAGCGTTTTGGAGCAAGTACAAATGAAATCGAAAATAAAGGAATTACCTGGGGAACTTTATTTCGAGCTCTCCGAGTCTGGCAACAATTTTGGTGTCGGTGAACGACAGTTGCTATGTTTAGCAAGATCTTTGCTGAACAAAAACAAGATTATTGTGATGGATGAAGCCACCGCTAACGTAGATTTTAGCACAGATAGGAGAATTCAAGAGACTATACGAAGCAAATTTCAAGACTGCACAGTTATTACAATAGCGCATCGATTGAACACTATCATAGATTATGATAAAGTATTAGTTATGGATAAAGGAACAGTGGTAGAATTTGATAAGCCAAGTGTTCTCCTACAAGACCAAGATGGGGTACTTTCCGAGTTATTCCGAAACCAGCAAGTAGCTTTATCGTAGAACAATCAACTGTAGTTTTAGTTCTTTTAAATAATGACTTATCGATTACACGACTAGTCGACTATTTGCCGAAAAAAGTATTGTCCCAGTTTTTTCTTTGCGATATAGTGAACACGTAAATGTGCGAGGGCAAGATATCTTGGACACTCTTGAACCTGTGGGGTATAGCCTACTTTCGCTTTATTAAAATATAGCTAAATTGATTAAGCGAAAGAGATTTACGACTAATCTAAAAAGATGGTGAGGGGCATTGGAATAATACGCAGCCACCGGAACGAGAGCCGAATAAATACTGACTTTCTTGAACACTCGAGAACAGATTTTTTTCGATCTTTTTTCCCCCCAAAATTACCATTATAAGAGAATTGTAACTTCATCGGTCAATTTGTCCCTTTGCAATTAATTATATAGATGTTGAAAATAGGTCTCAGCATAAATTAAAGCCTTAAGGAATAAATTAATGAAGATATAAGTGTTACTAATATAGCCTTTGTGATTCGTTAGGGTTGAGGAACGGGATGAAATTGTCGTAGGTCGAACAAGGAATTGAAAAATTGCGTTTGTTACATTAATTTTGTTTTTGGCACCTTGAGAGGCGAATGTATCGTTGGCTTACATAATTGCTACTGCAAATCGTTCAATTTACATCAATTATTATTATTCTCCTTTTTAAAGTACGACTGCCTTAATTAATTGCTTTGAAACTAATACTAAATTGTTATTATTATTGATAATATTATTAACGCTTCTTGTATCCTACAACCTTGACCCTCTGCCTTTGACCTTTCTTAGTCAATCTCTACGTGTGCTAGATAAGCTGTGACTCAGTACAATTAAACAAAAAAAAAATTATCACTGTAATGTTCACGAACAGTCGAACAGGCAGTTAATGCAGTTATGCCCTTATTCATTTGTTAACACCTGGTCTTCTCTATGATATTCACATAGAGAATTAAAGGTAAAACGCACAATTACAATGAGTTAGATCATCGCCGAAGAGTAACCGAAGAGTACCCGAAGATTGCCGAAGACGTATTTGGAAAACAAATGACCTTCGGGAGAACAATCGCTGAATATAATTATGGCCACGTTCATTCCCAGTGAAATAGAGCAACAGCAGTCTATTTACAATACTGAAGGGACTTGAGTATTCTGTAAAGAACTTTACAAAGCTTTTGAAAGGAAAAAACCTATTTTCAAATTTTGCATTTGACAACATCGAAATAGAATTAACTGATTAAGTGTCTCTTAAAGCCCAGTTCCCTTGGAATTCGACTAAGTTCAACAATTAAACGATAATTGTCATATAGCTGAAAATTTTCCCCCAACAGCGCGGGCTCTCATTGGTTATTTCGAGGTCACATGACATCTAACAATAAAACCGTTTCCCGTCAAAAGTCTCTGAGCGGGCAACATTGCAAAATCTTTGATGTCAGAGGGTAACAGTGCACTGCTACCCGCAAATAGTAATGTTGACCGACGACCTCCGTTGCTGTTGCCGTTGCAGGGTTTTTTTTCTGTGCTACATAACAAATCACTTAATGACTGGTCCTTCGGGAAACAGTTAATTTTGTTCCCCTCAAATCTCAATGTTTACCTCGGCTGCGCCTCAGGGAAACATTGAGATTCTCGGGAAAAAAAATTAACTGTTTTCCTCGGGACCAGTCATTAAGTGTTTAGTGTTTCACGAGAACAGTACCGCTGATGTACATATAGCGTCGATACAACGGCTCAGTTTATTGCAATTCCCAATCTGGACGAGAAATTTATATAGAATTAGAAATCTTACAAACAATTCATAACAGGAAAAAAGAGCAAACGTTTTGATATGACATGCAAGGTTCCCTTACTTTCTCAAATAAAGGAAACAGCATCCCAATTATTTTTCTTTATTAATAAATACTTAAACCAAATGTGTTGTCTGAAAAATGTACATCAATCATTTCGTAAACTCACAATAATGGAGTTGTATGATGGCGTTACAGAACTGTACTTTAGGTACATGTGGGTACTTAACTAAGGCCCGTTTTAAACGTCGCATTTTACATGTGCCGAATCTAATGCAAATGGAAAAACCTAACGTTTTTGCTCATTTGCATTAGATTCAGCACATGTAAAATGCGACGTTTGAAACGAGCCTAATAATTGCAACAATGCATTGAGTAACTGTGTTAACACATAGCACATAAAATGAAAAACAATCAGACAAACGAAACTTTCAAGGAAGTCATTTTTGTTTTTCTTTGGTTGCTTGCAAGTAAATGGTGGTTTACTGTTTACCTCCGCGTTAACCAATCAGCTGCAGATGACACAAAAAGCAGTCTTCACTGGAGTGGTGTAAAGTAATTCTGGATATTTACATCACAAAAACTGGACACAAACCGAATCGACTGAAAACGGGACACTTTGATATCACACTGTTTCACCAGATTGATCGGTGCCACATTTTTAAATAAAATACGACTACGATTGTTTTTCGGTGACGTTGCACGGTTCAGAACACCGACCATAAGCATTTGCTGGGATAGTATTTTTTCTGTGATGCATAAACACGGTTAATGACGAAAACCATACAGGTTGTTTTAGTTCAAATATATCTTCTCTCTGGGAATAACAGGACTAAATAAGGATAAAACCAAAAGTCTTCGCTAAATTCATCAAAGTTTAGTCATCCATATATTCTTTTATGTAGTTACTATCTTTTGAATGAAAATCCCACATCCTATCTCAAGGAGCCACGTAAAAGTGCCATGTCCTTACAGGGCAGTTGGCTCCTCGAACCCTTGGTAGCAATTTTTCCTTTGAGCATTTTTTTCTACTGTTGTTACTTCGATAACAGTGGACAATGCAATAAAAACTGGGGGAAGTGTCTTCTATTAGTGTTACTGGTTTATTACAATGTGAAAGCAATCAAGCATCCAAGTGCGACCAATCAATCAAAACTACCAAAGCTGAGTGGTTTCGATTATACATGGCTCTCTAAAGAGATCTAGGCTTAACTCAACTACTGATGCTCCTTCAGCGCTTCTCTCTTCATAGCGTTGACATTTGCCACAATTTTAAGAGCAGGGCCGAGCTTCATGTGCATAGCGACTACCATGTGTTCTTCCCGGAGAAGCATTAACGCCTGTCCGTCAATCTCTTGTGACACGAATGAGTCTGCGTACTCCGAGCAACCGTTCAGGGACCTGGGAACAACCATTACATATATTTTAAGGTTGTGTTTCGACACAACGAATTACCTACGTACCTTTAGGCGATAT
The DNA here is from genome assembly GCA_949126865.1 of Montipora capitata. Taxonomy (NCBI): domain Eukaryota; kingdom Metazoa; phylum Cnidaria; class Anthozoa; order Scleractinia; family Acroporidae; genus Montipora; species Montipora capitata. The sequence continues at coordinate 32,680,375 of OX421446.1, read as the reverse complement.
TTGACGTGACACAACAACGGTGTTATCGTCTTCACTTCTACCATACTATTATAATGCATGTGTAGCTCTATCAACGGATTAAGAAATCCGCACCAATTTCGCCCGTTTCACAGATAACCAATTATTGTCATATAGTTTGATGAAATATGTAGTTGCTTTCGCACAAACCAAATTCATAAAACTTGACGGCCTGTATTATTTTCTTTAGCGCAAGTGTTTGAATTTAACAAGCTGAACAACATTCGGCTGAGATTAAAAGTAAGCAATTTGTCAAAAAGGCCATTGGCCAATGAAAAGATAATGGATATCCTTTGGACTGTTCGGATAGTGCTTAAGACAAGTTTGTGTTAACTTTGGTAAATCTAGCACTTAGGGTTTAAAGCATTGAAAGGCAAGATATGATAAAGGAACTCACTTAACGAAGGCAGCAACCTCCTGAACATCCCATTTTGCAGCTTTGACGTGTTCATATAACCAGAGAGGTTCCACTTCACTGCGTGTCCAGTCAAAGTTGAGTGGGTGGACTGTGTCTGCAAATACACGACAAAGTTACTCTTGTCATCACTGAGGAAGCCAGATTCTTACAAAGTTTAATTTTCGCAATTAAAGCCATGGCTCACAGCCAACAAAATAACGTCCACTAGAGAGATGGGAGATGACATTTTGCGACACTGCTTCAATCTTGTAAAACGAACCTAAAAAAGGCGTACCCAAGACTTTCAGAAATCACGGGGTAATTTCGTCAATATTTAATGGCCATTTCGGTACCACACCTTTCGTTCTTATTTTCTTTGTTAAAAAAATGGCTGCTGATCACGTGGTTGAAAACTTAATATGTAGAGCACCGACCGCCCAGCCATCACTTTTAGTTTCTCGGTTTACTTAGTAACTCGTTAACAGACGAGTTAAAACAAAAATAACATGGAATAATTCTAAAATTGCTTGCCAAAACTCCTTTCTACAGAATCGTGGGTATTTTCGTAAGTACTGTAGTCAAAGGAAAACAAACTCCAAAAAGGATACTATTGCAATGAAAAAAGGAGAAGCCCTTTGTCCAATATTAGAGTCCATAATTTGTACACGGCTGAATTCGGAAATATCTTTGTTGTTTAAGGATTACGACCTTCGGAAACATCTTTGAGTTTGCGTGAAACCATTGATGTGTTCTGAACAAATTTGTGTTTGCGAGTGAAATAAAATTCCATCTCCCCGGTTGTGACACGATTTTATGATCCCGAAAAAAACTTCCTCATGATTGTAAAAAGACGAAATCTTGATAATCCGCTCTAAGTAAAATACCTTAAGCTTTTGGTCGATTTTAGTCTTGTTTTTAACCCATTCAAATTTAAGTTTAAATTTAAGTTTGAAGTTCACCAGTAAGAAGTGAATGCTCCTAATAGTTCTGCGATTAGTTCTCAAAAATGAAACGTATATTTTATTTGAAATGCGCTTTAAGGCACAAGGCATCAGTTTCACATGCGATCATCATCTTTACTTGAGATGTAGAGTTGAAGTTATGTGTGGAAAACTATCTATATTGGGGAAAAGCCATTTAACATACACACTGAACTACATGATGTGGTAAAATAATCGACTTAAAAGCAAAATAATGTCCTCATTTCTTTTGAAAGGCGGTCGCAAATTTCTTGACAATGGCGAACTTACTAAGCCGCGCATAGAACTTCATCATGCTTACAGGAAATCGGACTCACTAACCACACGACAAGAACATATTTATACTTGTAAGGTAGGTTCTACAAATTTAAATATAGTCACGATTTGGAGTCGGAAGATGTAAACGCAAACTACTCGCCTTCAAATGTAAAAATGCACGAATTTATCAGGCGAAAATTGCGTTAGGAAACCTAATCATCCATTGTTAAAATAACGGATGAGAAGGAGGGACGTGATAATGATTTTATTCGATCGTTTAGGTAGCTTAATTCGAACCTACCTAGTCCGCAAACAAATAGTATTATCTTTCATTACTGGGCAAAACCATAGCTTTTCTCTTCATACGTCCGTGCGGGGTCATTTTTGGAACTCTCAAGGCACCCGTAAAGAGCTGTTCAAACCTTCATCTCTTATATGCAAACATACGGAGCACCCTACCCGTCTGATCCGCTACCTCTGCGTTTTTCCCCGCCTCTCCGTCAGGACCATTTCTAGGCCCATCGTCTTTTGCCTCGCTCTTTCGATCCGATCTTGCGTTTCCCATGCCCCAATCTTGTATTTATTAATTTTTTTTTTTTGCCTTTTGCGCTTTATACTGTAACCGCTCCTGAAGATTCTTAAACTGCATTCATCATATCGAAACCTTACAGTTGGTTTAAATATTAACATACCAACCACTGTCTTAACATTGTCTTGGAAACGCAAAAAAAACCTGAAACCCCTCCATAATTTCTGGAAAACTGCAAAAAGGGCGTGTTGTTTTGCTGGCTATTTTCAACGACCTCGGGGTAGATGTTGAAATTAAAAAAGTACGTGCCAAAATTGAAGTGATGCAACTATACTGCACCGTTCCAACCATGACTCGTTTAGTAATTTGCAAGTAATTTGCAAGTAAATGAGAGATGGCTATGACTGCTAATGGCCCTCGCAGCATGCGGTGAAGCACTTTAAACAAGGCCAATTCATCAGCTCCCGCATAAACATAACTGACAATAACTGAAAAAGATAATTGCAAAACCTGTGGGAAAAGGCTGAGATGCAAACAAGAGTCTCGATACAAAAATATTTTTGAATTCTTAAAATTCTTGTTTAAGAAGTCTACATGTGACAAGACCTCCTGCCGAAATTAATCAGTCGCGTTTTTGATCACATTTTCTCAATCTCCATTATATTCATCAGAACCTAGCGGTCATGTTTTGTGTTCGAAGTATCACGATGGCCAACATTATATGCCATCGACCAAAAGTACCTTTCGCTTTGAATTTGAAGTGAAATTACACAAAAGAACTGAACTCACTCGTAACTTAGCAATATTATTAAAGAACGACTACAGAGAAAGAAACTGAGACTCGAATCCGTAACTGCTGTTTTATTGACACAAAAATCACAAAACTAACGAAAAGAGCTGCCAAAAATTCCGAAATTTTTAAAGTGTTTAATAGACAGAAAGGGTAACTGTTTTTACCACAGATCCGCATTTAAGAAGCAAAAGTATTTCCGAACTGAATGAGTATCCTACAATACTCGTCACAAATCGTTGAAACAGACACCGTTTCTCTCGAATTTTCTGGAAAAATCCTGAGATTCTACTTCACACTGTTTTTCCCCTCGAAATGTGCCTTCTCCCTCCCCAATGTTGAGCCACGGGTGTTTTGAAGCACTGAGACCACTCTGATACCCAAATCAACATTGGGAAGGGGAAACAGACACAAGTGTTTCAAGATTTTTGACGAGTATTGTAGCTTTTGTGGCCTCGCGGGGGTTGGAAATACTAAATTTAAATTATGTTCAACGCTCGACGTGTCGCGACTGGTTTTGGCAAGCGACATCTAATATCATCTGTAAGACGTAACTAAGGTTTACAGCTTAAGCTAAAATCTGCAATTTAAACCCCAGAGGAGACAAGATCAAGAAGGAAAGTGAAGAAGACAGGACTCCTGGGATTATTGTTACACGTCTTAGCAAGATGCCATATTCTCCTAGGCCAAACTTCTCTTTCTCATTAGCATAGAGAATTCCGTTGTTAAAAGTATTTATTGTAATTTAATGCTTGACACAGCAACGAACAAATAGAGCTACTGCAATTGTATATGTCATTGTAGCGCTCATTAGCCATTTACTTTGTTGGTGTCCTCTAAACTTACGAATGCAGATTAATTTCTGAGACTATCGTTGGTTTTCACACGACGTCATGGCGTCGAGACGGCGGTCATGAGGCCGCTATCCTGCAAGCAGCTCTTCCGTTGAAAATGGCGCGCGGTCGAAATAAAGAGGTCTTGTTGACCGTAAAAATGTCAATGGCTGTTTTTAAACTAGAGACACATTATACGTCTGGACGAACTGGGCAGGCATTTGTTGTTCGTCTGGTTATGTGTCTCTAGTATAAAAAACGGGCATAAGACGCATTATCCGTCTAAACGAACTACCGTTGTGCGTCTTGTGCCCATCTTTATTCTAGAGACGCATAACCAGACGAACAACAAATGTTTGCCCAAGTTCGTCCAGACGGAAACTCAATCAAAATCACTTAGTCTAATCACATTTACCGGAAAAACGCGATCAACTTCAACAAGTACGATCTCATTCAACTGAACAAAAAAACAAAAAAAAGACAAAAAGTTCAATAATTACGATCACGGTTTATGATCTTGAAATAATATTCACATTCAACGGGACAAATCAATCAATTTCATCGCGAACAAAGTCTATCAAATTCAGGGAATCAAAATTCAATCAACAACGAAAAAATTCTGTCAACAAATCCCACGAAACCTTGCAGTTTTGATTGACGAGTAAATCAAAATGGCGGGAATACCAGGGAACCTCGAAGAGCCAGTCAGATTGGCAGTGAGATCTGTTGTGATAGAGGAACTCCGCTAATACCAGCCGATCTAGTTCTGGGACCCATGCGATCTTTAGTGGAGAGGCCCCGCTAACTAATCGATGCTTCCGAGGGCTTCTTTAGCTTATCAGTTAGTTTCGAGGATGACGCCAATGATGCCTAGCCTCCCACGCAGACGCTCTTAGGGATTCGTCACGCGTTCCTCCTCCACGAGCGTCTGCTGAAACGAGCCACACATTCCTTTCCCTTTGTTAAGAAACTGTCATCTGGAAATCGCGCGCGGGTTAATGAGGAACCAATCAGCGCTGTGTAGATCTTCCCTGGGAGCGTCAATGCGTCAACTTCTTCTTTGGAGGAATCAAGAAAGGGAGTGGGACGAAGCCTTTTCAAAATATTCCTCAGAAACATTAATTTTGTTTCCTCGGTGGGTTGTGCATTTGCAATCCCGCGAGTCAAAATGTGAGTGCTTAGCAAGGGTATGGTGCCAAAGCATGAAATTTATACGCTCCAGTTTCTCTTTGACAAGAATTTAAGCCAGCTATTTTAAATGCCTAACACACGAAGCCCATCTTCTTGCAGTTTTCTCAAAGTTTTCTCAGGGTCTAAAGTGTACTTCCAGAATCTGGAAGTCCGTTGTGATTGGTGTACGTAAATTCCGGCTCGTTTTAGCAGACGCATGTGGCGGAGGAACGCGTGACGAAGCCCCAAGAGTGTCTGCGTGGGAGGCTAATGACGCCCAGAGTGGAGATTCCAGTGCGAGAGACTTATTGTCACGCGGCCGAACAGATGTGTTCCATCTACAACCTTCGGTTTCAAAAGAAAGCTAAACAGTCTGCATCAGATACGAAAGTACAGCAACAAGAGCATGTTCCAAAAACGCATCGCGATATTCTCTTTATCCACACTAATATTAAGTGAGGAAAGGTTGTAGTCATTCAGAAGATCGAAAAGTGACTGAAAAACCGTTTCCAATTATCGAATCAGGAAGATGTATTATCTCCCCAGGGCCTTATGAAATACGAGCGCAGTGCACTCTGGCAAATTATAATGCATTCTGGGAAAAAGTGGTGAATTCGAGACCTTCTCGTGAATCCAGAATATGTTGCTGCACGCTCACTGCGCTCGCTCCACTGCAATTAAACCGTATAGTTGAATGTGATTGCGTCTTTCCTCGTTAACATTACATGTAGATTGATTTACATCGTTGAATGTGAGAGTATTCGTTGAACGTGAATGTGATTCAAATATCTATTTCTACATTTTTGCTTCATTTGGCTTGCTTTATACGGTGCCCTTTAAGGTGGTTTACTGCAGCACGCACACTCAGTTCCGTGTTTGTCCATTTGGCATCTTCCTTGAAACTTTGCGTTCGGATCTTTCGGATGGAGTTTGAAGCAAACTACCTAAATTTCTCGTTACCGCTTGAACATCAAACAGCCGTTCCTCTCCTTTCCGAGAGTACACGAGATTATATTTTTCAGAGGCTAAGAATTTTCTTTGTTGTCTTTAGAATTATACGGCGGCCATCATAGTGTTCCAAAATGATCCTCCAGGAATTGAACTCTATTCTGATTCCATGTTTTTTATTTTAGTTCTGCACAAAAACAGGGTCGCTTATCATGTGATTGAAAACCAAGAGAACAGAAAATCCTGTAGATGGGCATCCATGGACCTTTGTCACCCGGCGGCCATGGTGTTCAAACACAATAGAGCTCGTACCCCGAGCCTCTAGTTGATGTGTTTGGAAGCGAATTCAGGGGCTGCAAAAGAAACGTTTTCAGTTTCTCGGGACTCAAAATGGTCGCCATGTGAAAAAGGCCCATAATACAGGGTTCGTGCTCGATTTTGTCTGTAAAATTCCAGGAGTATTCAAGGAGTTTTCAAGAACAAGAAATCGAGTTTTCAAGGAGTCTTTATAAGAAGATTTCTATGCCATACATAGACCTTATTCATAAATGGCGGTCACATTTATAATTCTTTTGTCCACGTGCAAATTAGCCTACCAAGCCTCATTTTAGAGCAATAATTCTTTTCAATTCACTGTATTGTATCGAGGCTTGGTAGGCTAATTTGCACTTCGACAAAAGAATTATAAATTGACCGCCATTTATGAATAAGGTCTATAGTGTTTCAGTGTTTTCTTTGCTGAAAAAGCCTCCCTTGATATTCCTTACCACATCCTGCAAGTTGACTGCACGCATGGACATTTTAATTTTAGGTTTTAATGTTTCCCTAATAGTCAATTTTGGGCTCAGTTTTTGAAATGTTTCTTTTAACTTAGCATGATGCAATCTCAACAATTTTCACCCAAGCAAAACTTCAAGGAGTTTTCAAGCAGTTTTCCGTAAAATCCATTTTTTCAAGGGCTTTTCAAGTGCCCTTTAAGTCTAAAATTAAATTCCAGGGCTTTTCAAGGACTTCAAGGGGCTGCACGAACCCTGATAATAGCAACAACAACGCGATACAAGTATTCTATAATATCTCAGGGTAATTTCGTCCTTTGTGAAAGTCACTGACCATACTAATCTTCTGGCGCTTAATAGCGGCCAAACAAAATATTTTTCCGTTTTAATCAGTGCTAATAAGTCCCTCCAGCCTCGCTACAATGGGCAAAATTCATAAGAATATGTAAACCAAATTGCGGCTAGAAGGTATAATCAGCGTGAATACAGAAGAAAAAGAAAACGGACGCCATTTATGAAAGTGGTCAATGACACATACGGTATTGCGGCAGCACCGCTCAAAAGTAAGCCACCAGTTGCATCGTTTTTCATTTGGAACAAGCAATAACTCACAAAAGAATGCGAAAGTAATAGGTCATTTCCGAGTTCATGTTTGCCTCCTCTTCAAAGCGAGTCTAACTGCGAAGTTTTTGTGATGGTAATCAGTTCTACTTTACATGTGAATGAAAACTAAGTTTCATAAGAAAAACTTCGCACTTACACTCGCTTTGAAGAGGAGGCAGACATGAACTCGGAAATGAAATACACGAATGATGGAAAGGAGTAATGAGCCCGAGGAGAGGATATGACACAAGTTGGTTGGCAACGGCAACAGGCAACGGGCGAAGGACAACTGAAAAATATTGAGGCTCTTGACTTTGTAGAGCCAGCAGATAGCCGGACACATTGTCCTTTTAGGACCTGTAGATAAAAACGACCTAGCTCTCCAGTGAGTTCTAATAGCTCAATGGGTAGAGCATCCGACCGGTGTTATGGAAGTCGTAGGTTCGACTCCTGCATGGAACTCTGATTTTTCAGTTGTCCTTTGCCCGTTGCCAACCAACTTGTCAAATATATACTTCTCTAGACCACTTCTACAATAAAGGATATTCCCCACAAACAGATCAGCACAGCCTCGGACGCTGTTTTTGGGGCAAGAAACTAATACATAAATCTGTCAACATAACTAAAGATGTGAAGGCAAACATAAAAATAGTCAGTCAACTCACCAAACTCATTCACTTGAATAGATGCATCCACCATGTATGGTTCAGGCGGCTGGTCATAATACTGTGAACATAATAAGATACAAATCAACCTGTGGTAAATGATGGATAGTGCCTTAAAAAACTAACTGTCTGAAGATTTTGTCAAACTTCCTAATAATAATAATAATAATAATAATAATAATAATCATCATCATCATCATCATCATCATCATCATCATCATCATCATCATCATCATCATCATTATCTTTATTAACAAATTCTTAAACAATCCTAAATTTACAATATATAATCAATTAATTCTATCAATTACTATACATGGAGAATACATCTAAAAGTATCTAAAACTATCTAGAAAAGCGAAAGGCGAATGGCAGTAATAATAATAATAATAATAATAATAATAATAATAATAATAATAACAATAATAATAACACTACTACTACTCATAATAATAATGATAATAATAAATTGGACTTATAGAGCGCAATTCCCAAAAATTGTTCATTTACTGCGCTTTACAGATAGAACATAAAATACATAAAACATAAAAGAACCTAACTATAGAAATGCTTGCCTAAAAAGAAATGTCTTCAGCTTAATTTACGACAGGAATGGTTGCTCATGGATCTACCGGTAATGCCACGAGGTAGGGAGTTCCATAACATAGAAGCAGCGAACATAGCGGCTATAAGGCGAAGTGGCGAAGCCAAGAGTTTTAACTGATTTGATCAATGGGTATTGGAGAACAGTATTATCAGCAGATATACGTAGATTATAACACGAAGGAGTTTTGAAGGAAACAAGACATGCAAGATAAGGAGAGGCCATATTATGGAAAATCTTAAAAGTAGTTAAAATAACTTTTAAAATCAACACGCTGTTTAACAGGCAATAAAATGGAATTCCTAAAATGACACAGTACATATCACAGGCTTTTAAAACGAAGGTCCAGGATTGTCCAATATCATAAACATAGAGGATATTACATGGCCGCGCAGGGATACGAATTTTATCTTCGAGTGCTGAAAGTATCTCTCACGAGTGAGCGAAGCGAACGAGTGAGACTCTAGTATTTGATTGGTTTCAGCCTAACGGCATGACAACTTATCCAAGCTAGCAAATGTCACTCTATGTGGTTTAGAACTAACGCCAACGATCTCCCTGTTTCACTTAATGGCATTGTAATCGATATTGCCAATACAATGCAACTTCTTGGTGTCAGTATCGATAGAGATCTTAATTTCAATATTCATGTTAAGGAGACTGTAAGAAAGGTTAGCCACAAGTTGCAAGTTCTGAAACGTTATAAACATTTCATCCCTACTCATGCCAAGAAGAGGCTGTATCTGGCTTATTTTCTCCCACATTTAACCTACTGTTCCACCGTCTGGTTCCACTGTGGCAAGCGAAATGCTGATATAATTGAGAAACTTAATGAATCTGTTCTTCCTTTCGTTTTTAATGATTTTAATAATTCGTATGAAAAATTATTACAAGAAAATTAATCAGCCTAGTCTGAGAGCACGCCGGATAAATGATATGCTCATTTTGGTTTTTTTAGCATTAAATAAATCTGCACCTAGTTATATCCATGATCTTTTTACCGAGCGCCAAACCAGCATCAGTTTACGAGGTAAACGCAGACTAGTTATTCCACGTGTAAATACAACAAATTATGGCCTTCATTCATTTCGATATCATGCCAGCAAACTATGGAACTTGTTGCCGGATAATGTCCGTGTGTCCACTTCTCTTGCTGCCTTCAAAAATGCACTACAAACTGTCCATCTGGAAAATGAATGCTGTTCTTTTTGTGACCAATATTAAATTCTTAAATCACCTGTACATAACATTTAATATTTATTTTTATGCATTTATTTATTTATTTCACCTATTGATTACTTTAATTATTTTATAGATTTATTTTC
>OX421446.1:32645479-32667979 GCA_949126865.1 Montipora capitata | reverse complement strand
ATTAGAAAACTAAAGCCACTAGCATTTACATTAATTTTAACAATCTTATTATTCCATGAGTGCGCATTGGATATGAGGTGGGAAATAGCCAATTCGGCGCTACATGCCTCTTTGGTAAAAACAAGTCTCATATGCAAAAAAGCGCGAATGGAATACTTATTGTTTTATTTAAATTTTTCTTAAAATTCTGAATGTGTCAGATGTTCTGTCCCGGGAAATTTCGCTTCCTTCACAAATTGTTCAGCTTGCCAGCACTTGGTGCAATCAGTTTTTGTTTTTGAACCAATCAGAAAGGTAGAAACGCAATATCTGAGGTCGAACATTTAATACAATATTACTTATTCTGCATCATAGCTACATTGCTGATTAGCTTCTAATCTTAGTTATTTTCTAGAGGGCATTGTACCGTACTTACTGTAAGTCCTATTACTTATTTTATGGTTCTTTATTTACACATGGTGCAAATAAGCTATTTTGTTCTTTTTTGTTTTGTTTGTAGTTGAATCTGAACTGTTTGTTCACCAAGTAAAGAACAACAGCATATTTAGGTATGTGAACTGTATGGACTGCTGAATTTTAAGTCCACAGGTATTACTTTTTTGAAAGAAATCTGCACTGTGTGCTTACTACAGGTAACTGTGTTAGGTTTGTATATACTGTAGGACATGACTGCAGACGTCTGTACTAGTGTTTTGCCCTTACATAGGATAATTAGTTGGGGAGTGATTTTGAAAATGGAGCATGATGAGTGATGAGATTTTTAAGATTAAGATATACATGTATAAGTTTGCTTATGAGTTCGTCAGAGGAAAAAGTGGGTGCTGCATGACTTGATATGATAGAGGGGCTGCCAATGGTAGAAAGCTCTCAGAAAAAGAAGTGGCTGAGAGATTTTGGCAGAGTAGTGGTGGATCATGAAAGGTGTTGACAGAGGGCAGTACCATGTCATTGATTTTGAAAAAGGGGTGTTGGTAGCAAGTGATTTTGACAGAGGGGCAGAGGGTGAAGATTGATAATGACAACAGGTGATGCATCGTAAGTGTTTTGAAGTAAAAAGTGTGAGTGATTCTGAGAATAAGAAAGGGAGACAGGTGGGTGGTGAGTGAGTTTTGAGCTTTGGCAAAACATAGTGAACTCACCATGGGCATGCTATGAGATGACTTTCTATCTGAAGCTAGTTGGTTAGCACTGGAGTGCTGTCCACCCCTGCCAGTACGAGCATGAAAAGCTACCATCTTACGAGAACAGCTTACACTATATCTTCTTGCACAAGATGTAGAGCAAAACCTCCTGGGACCTCTCTGGTGGTAAGCCTCTGTCAAACGACCACACTGTTCACAGTGAACCAAGCTGGAACCTTCATAAAATACTTCATTAAGGCCTTCATCATTGCTTGAAAGACTTTCTGTTGAGGGTCAACATACATGTACAGAACCAATCAATATGGCTTGGTTGATAACTATGTTGAGTTTATTCAACCAGCTATTAACATCAATGCTCCCGTGCTTCCCAGATGGAAAGTGAGTATCTTCTCGCAGAGCAGTAAAAGACATGCAAACTCAACATGTCACTGTTGTTCCCTGACTGGAACTGAATTCTTGATTAAACAAAGATAAAAAAAAAAGCAGGGTTTGAGCCAGAGCAGGAACTTGTCACATTCTCCCCCTTGCAGGGCGATTTGTCTTTTACAATTAGATGGACGGGCCATAAATGTCTCCCAAGGTCAAAACTAATTCTCTTGCATTCCGATCCTTAAACAGCATTCCAAACTTGTCACATATTTAGCTGTGCTAAATATACGAATAACCAAGTGAGGATCACTTTTACCATATTTGGAAGTAAAATGAGAACTGCGTTGCACTCATGACCGGCTTTAGATACATATACACACATGTTTTCAGCTCGCTTTATAGTGGACCGAAGTGCCCTGCTCTGTTTGTCACCGGATATAATATTCTTTGGAACAATGTCCAAGAGGAAAATTTTGGAAGTGACAGAGGTTAAACCATTGACCAAGAAGAAAAAACTGAAAACAAATTCACACACAAGAAAGAATCGCGAGAAGAAAATGATGCGCAACTTCCAAATTAGAAACCTCGCAATTTCCAGACGAAATGGTCGAATGATCACCAGTGGTTATGGTACGAAAAAAACGCAATGTTTTCTGAGAATGCTTTGTCACTTTTGCCAGCTGGCAAAAAAAAAAACCCTTTTGGGGGCAACAAGGGCTGCACAAATTTTAAAAGTACAACTTTTCTGTCCCCTGCTGTTGCCTGCAGCAAGGGCCACAGAGGGACAAATTGTCTCCTGAGGCAATAAAGCTGGCTCAAACCCTGAAAAAGGTTTGTGAATATTAACAATGTTCCTCGAAAGTGGAGGTCAGGTGCCCTATCACAGATCCATAAGGGAAGTGGAGGGGGGTGGGGGATGCAATCACTAAATCAGAGTAGCAAACAGCAACAAAGCTACTATAGCATTAACAGGATCCAATGCTAACCCAATGCAACGCATATGCAATGCTAGCCAAAACATAACATCTATACAGTGTGTGCCAATGCTTGCTCCTCCTGGTTAACTAAGTTGAACTGATTTAACATGTAACTACACTGTACATTAAAATCCATCAGGTCTACTAAAAGGCATAATACAATGTACATACATACACTATTAAACACTTAATTTTATCTTTTTGTCAAAGACGATTTCATGCATGTACAGCTGTAGGCCTTCTTCACAATACTGTACATTAAACTCACCATCAAATGCAACTTCCATGTCTTGGTCCCCATTTTCATAATTTTGATTTACACTCACGTTAAGGTGTTGGTTCAAATCTTCATTATCATCTCCTGACTAAAATAATTCAAACAAAATTAATAATCCTTGTTAAAAATCCTGGCGGCACAATCAATAATTGTACCATTTAGGCATACAGTTTGGTCACAGAACAAATATTTATACAGTCATGTACATACAGTGTACCACATACATAATATTATTATACTGACTGTACATGTACATTGAATATGAAAAGTATCAGCGCAAAATTCTAAAAAAAAAAAACCACGGTAGTCTGTTGAGTTTTTCTAAAAGAAGGAAAACCTGGAGTATTAGTCAGGAGGCACCGTCTCAGAAAGGGCTTACTTTTCATTTTCGCTAAACATTTTAGGTAGAAGCAGGAAACATAAAATCTTCGTTTATCCTCCCTGACTAAGGATATTGCTGTTTCCACCTCGAAATCTTCAGACTTCGGCAACTAAGAGAATTTTCTTCCAGGTTCTTGTTCCTATAACATGGAAACGAGGCTTGACTTGGAAGGCTCATAAAAGTGAGGAAAGAGACTACCACAATGTTGGAAATTAGTTGCATAAACGTGGTTGGCAACTGGAAATGTCAGCCGACCTGTAAATAAGCTGTTAAGCAGTCACGTGATCAGCAAGTATCAGTCACGTGACCCTAAAAAAGCCAGAATTTAGCCGTACCTGACAAAATTGAAATAGGAGTATTCAAACAGTTCACATTTGAATAAATGATCTTTGTAATCTGAACGTTGAATAATCTCTGACAAGAGATCAAGATGCTTGATAATACTTTAGAGTGGAATAGGACAAATAAATTTTGTTTTGCAATCTTATGATAAAGGTACCTACCTAACAGTTTAAGAAAAAATTCACATGGTAACAAATTTATAAATCTTGAACAATTGTTTATTGAAAATCGAGACAAAAAGACATACATGAAAGCAAGGTTTAGCGCGAAAACGAGATGGCATCAGATCCAGGCTCTCCTAGTTTGTTTTTCAAAGAAAAGTTATTACAGATTGAATAGAGACGTATTCGACCTAAACAGTTGCTTATAAACGTGTCTGAAGGATAGACAATTGAAAAAGAAAGCTTAAATAATCGTTTAACACGGGAAAAATAAAACTTTCAACCAATTATCAAGACAACTCAAGCAAAGTCACTATATTCTTAATAGCTAACGTTAAGGTTATTGTAAGGCAGCTAAACATTGATTAAGTCAGGTCAATAGATTCGAAAATATGCTTTTTTACAACATCCTAAAAATGTTACGATCCTTCAAATCAGTTACAATAATACGATTTGACATAAAAATACATACAAATCGAGGATTGTGAATACAGAATTGCTTATCTTTGCTCGATAGCCTTGGTGTAGAGCCAAGGAGGGAAATGGAGGCAGCTGCAAAGCTTCCCCTTAATACAGATGACCATGTAGGCGAGAGTGACATAGACTGGAACAAATGTGTGGTATGTCAAGAAAGTAAATTTCCTAAGAAGAAGTTTCCTCTTTCAAAGGGAACTAGTGCAGGCATTTCCAGGGTTTTACGTTCTGCCGGCATTAGAAAAAGCTTTCCAGATGAGACTTATAATAAGCGGTGTTTAGAAATAGTTAATAGTTTGGACAAAAACGGCAGTCAAGATGTATTTTGGCACAGGCAGTGTTAAAGTGATTTCCCAAACGAAGGACATATTCAGCGTCTTCAGAAACGAGCATCCTTTGACGGTGGGGAGCAGATGAAACAGTCCTGGAAGGCACTGGTTCAAGGAGATCATCTCTGGAGCGAATGGACTGGAGTAAGTGTCTTTTCTGTCAAACAGACATGAGGAATATAGCCTTGAGCCAAGTTCAGACCTTTGAGACATCGGAAATTCAATCTTTGGCCAATGCCTCTGATGCAAAGACATTTGGAGAGTGGTGTGACAAGTTCAGTGCATATGTTACCTCCCACTTCTCTGAAAACTGTACTAGAGTTGACGTAATATTTGATCGCTATCTCCCAAATTCTATCAAAGGAGGAACAAGAAGAAAGTGCAAAGGAGGGAAGAGCAAAGGCATCAGGAGGAATGTGGAGAGCCAGGAACAGAGGATTGGCGACTGGGGTAGGTTTATTGTCCTAGAGGACAACAAGGCCTGTCTTGCCCATTTTTGGAGTACGAAAATGTCAGAAAGTTACATTGCATATCCTCGTCGTGAGCTGGTTGTTAGTGGTGGATTCAGTGACATACTGAAGGTATGGTCATCTGATAAGTCAAGGGAAGACTTTGAAGGACTGGCTTCTAACCATGAATAGGCAGATACAAGAATTATTAAGTGAAGCTATGATCTTCGCAGTTATGAGAGCAATTTTTGCAATTGCGTAGAGAAGCCTGAAAACTTCAGGACTTCAACGGGGTTTGAACCCGTGACCTCGCGATTCCGGTGCGACACTCTAACCAACTGAGCTATGGAGCCACTGATGTTGGGAGCTGGTCATTTGTGGGTTCTAATGGTCCCGTGAGGAATGAATCAATGATGAAATGGTAAATGAAATTAATCCATGCCAGAGATGCCAGATGATGCCAGAGATGCCACAGTTAGAGGCTACAGGCAGGTTAACGTTTTGTGTCGTGACACAGATGTTCATGTCCTCCTATTGGCAGACAGGGAAAATCTTTGTCAAAACATATGGATGTTTTCTGGAACTTCTAGAAGAACGAGTTACATACCAGTTCACGAGATCACATTGCCGGAAAAGAAGAGAAAGTCTCTGCTAGCATTTCATGCCTTAACTGGATGCGATACTACGAGCCAGTTTGTCGGTATAGGTAAACAAAAAGCATGGAAAGCTTTCGACGGTCCTACGGTGGAGTTGTTTGAGCGCCTTGGTGAAGGAAGCCATCCTAATGCTAATGTACTTGCAGATGCTGAGGCATTTGTCTGCCAACTCTACAATAAAGGCACAGAAGAAGTCCTTGTCAATAAGGAGAGGGCAACAGTTCGAAAGACACGAAATAATCTTGATTCCCTTCCTCCGACGCAAGATGCTTTGCAACTCCACTTACGACGAGTCAACCACCAGGTCCTGATATGGAAGACGGCCCTTCAACCGTGTCCTCCACTTCCTAATCCAGACGGCAATGGATGGTTCTACGACGAAGGAGTTTTAAAGCCCAAGCTTATGACGCAGGAAGTAATATCTGCAGCATGTTTGCAATTGGCATTTTGCGGTTGTACACGTGGAGGCAACTGTTGTGCAAACCGAAGATGTACTTGCGTTCGCTTAGCCCTTCAGTGCTCTAAGGCATGCAAATGTGAAGACTTTTGCAGAAATACTGTAAGCACTACGCAAACAGAGAAGTTTAACGAAGTTGATAACTAATGTCTTAGTAGCAAGAAGAAACACTACGGAAACACTAGGAACACTCAACAAACGAGGGTGAAGTTTAGCGAAGTTGGTCCAGGATTCACGAAGAAGGAGTCTTGAAACCACTTTATACCACTAAAATGAGATAGAAGTATAGTAAACATTGCAATGCGCCGGAAACAAAAGTTTATTATTTCCACACAAATTGCCTCATCTTATTTATTTGGCCAGTGATTTCCAACAGCTGAGAAGCTGAATGACGTGTTCTAAATCTTCAAATCTGTCAGCTGTTTCATTATTTTGACATTGTCGTGATTTAGCCTAGGTTCCATGTTGCACCAGTGGGGAAACGTTCTGTTTGTTCAGACTTCAGAAATATTAGTATTCTAGATGACAATAGTGAAATAAGAACGACAATGTAAATCAAACTTTTCCGTAAAGCCTAATAAAAATTGTGTCCTTTTTTCGATATTTGTTAGCTTTTGGCGCGTGACAAGCGCATACGGGAAACGTGACCCATTATTTTTGTTTGGATTTCGATGTCAATACGGTACCGGTCACTTAAGTGCAATAGTTTTTGCTAATTTTCTCTCTTAGCTTTTGTGAGTCTTCCAAGTCCAGCCTCGTTTCCATGTTGTGAGATGAAAGCGTGGAAGAAAACCACTCGTTGTGACCGAAGTCCGAAGATTTCGAGGTGGAAACAGCAATATTGTTAATCAGGGTTAAAAAACAAACATTTTAAGTTATGTTTCCTGCTTCTACATGTACCCAAAATGTTTAGCGAAAATCATATTTTTGCCATCTGCCTCCTGACTATATGTTGAGATACATGTAGATTACAAAATCAACCACTTAAACCCACATGATGCCAAGTCAAGAGATCAAACCCAAGACATGATACATGTACATTTATGGGTGGAATGGGAGCAATCTCACCAGACTGTGTCAACCCAGCTCCCCAGAAACAAAATGAAATCCCTTCATTTCTAGGATTTTACATAATGACCACAAAAAATTATTATCTGCAGCATTCCAGCTCCTGATCTCTTTAGGTCAATCTGGCGGCAATGGCTTGGTAAAATTGTACAGCACATACAATGGGAGGGCAAATCCCAAAGTAACACAATTCAATTTACTGATTGGAATATTGTTTTATTGTGGTTTGAATTTACGAACAGTGTATTTACATGTAAGTATTAAAATAAACTAGTTGCTCCGTAAAAATCTCATTTTGTTCATGATCATGATAATGAAGGCTTGTAAATACAAAACCAAAAAAAGGAAACCAGCTTCAAAAAACTTTCAACCAAGATTCAGTTTCGTCAAAAACATGCAACCGTATTAACCCACTGACTCCTGGGAATTGAGACTTAACAGATTTTACTCAGTGTAACACCAGATGATTATACTCGTCAACTCAGGGCATCCTGGGGCAATGGAGGAGTGAGTGATTTAACCAGTTAAAAACTCCATTATCCCACTGACTCCTGGGAGTGACACTTAGAAGATTTTGCTCTAACGCCATGATTTAACCCTTTGACATCCAAACGGGCCTAAACCGGCCAGACTGTAGTATTTTACTCTGTCTAACGTCAGATGATTTTACTCGTCAATGGGGAACCCCTGGGAGTCATTGGGTTAAATCGTTGACTGGGGGCACCCTGGGGCTGAATCGGTTGACAGCATTCTCAAGTCTGGTACACTGATCAGAAGCAACCATGGATGCAGTTACAGACAATAATCTTTCCACATTTTAAAAGCTTTATGCAATGTTGTTTGTCAAGTGAAGCTACATGTATGATCCTTGCAGTTACATGTATGAATGCAATTTACCTGAAAAATTCCAGACTTCAGCAGGGTCCTGAATTTTTCAGGCAGTTATGAACACAATTTTAGCAATAATTTGTGCAGGGAAGCTTGAGATATTCAGGATTTCCTGCGAGGATCATAGCTAATCACTTGATTGAATATCTGCAGTTCAATATACGATTCATTTCATATTATCATTTTGTTCAATATTTTATGGCTTTCACATTTTCAACCCATAGTGTCCTAAACACCACCCCCACCCCCCAACGATGAGTCATATTGTGCATTAGGCAGAGTAAAATCTACGTGACTGTATTACATGTATGTCTGACTCCTAAGAGCATAGTTACTAAAACAAGGAATGACCTACAATGATCTCCTGTACAATGATCTACAATGAGCTACACTGTACAATGAGAGCTCTACAATGACCTGCAGTGATCTACAAATGACCTTACATGTACAGTTGTACATGTGCAGTGATCTACAATGACCTACAATGAGCTACAATGGCCTACAATAAGCTGCAATGAGCTACAATGATCTACTTACATGTAAATGACTCATAATCAAAGAGAAAGACAAACAAGGTCAGGGTAAAGAGTTTGGTTAGTGGAAAACATCCATTGCACGTTGTCACGCAACGCTTTTTATCCATTGCATGACAGCCCAAATGATGACAGCAATTACGCACATGGCCTTGAAGGCAGAAACAAACTGCGAAAAAGACCCTTGCATGGTTTTCCTTTGTTTTAAAGATAAAACGAAAATGTACAAATATCAAGGCTTCACTTGGCAACGATAAAATCTTAATTAGAGCAGGAAAAAATGAAGAGAAGATTATAAATAAGTTATTCTTCCCACAATGTTTTCTTTGGTTCGGAGTACACAATGAATAATTTCAATGTGCTCAGCAACGAGGTTTTGATTGGTTCAAAGCGCAGAGTGGAATGTTCTTAACCTTTGTACTGCAAACATGCTGCAGTGCCCTCAGGGCTGTAAATTATCTTTTATTTTAGCTCATTAAAGGTCATGAGCTAATTTTAGATCTAATGTACCTAATTGTAGGTCATTGTAGATCATTGTAGGTCATTGTAGGTCATTATAATAATAATAATAATAATAATAATAATAATAATAATAATAATAATAATAATAATAATAAGTCTGTAGGTCATTGTAAGTCATTCCTTGTTTTAGTAACTATGATATTTTGCCATGGTCACCTACATCTCTAGATGTCGATTGCAAACCACCTATACGGTTGAGAGCACCATAATTTTGACTAATACCAATCACATTAATATTTGAAAGAAAGAGCAAAGTGGCAGAATCTAAAACTACAAAAACAAAAACACAAATGTAAATTGATCTATCAAATCCAGTGGACTGGATTGTCATAAATGATCATGCACCAAACAAAACAGAAAGCTATATCAATCCACCGATCCTGTGTTATTCATGTACAAGAAAAACAAGATTTCCTAAAACAATGTTATCAGAGTATACAGAAACAGTAAAAATAAGAAACGTTGAAATTATACACGTCAATCATTGATTTAAAAAGGGCGATGTCATACATTTCTAAGAACCAGACATAAATAATATCTGACCACAGCATCTTACCGTGAAAGGAAAGTTACTCTCTTGTATAACAAATCCCTCAACAAAGTGGGTTAGAATTCTTGGAGACGCACTCCTCTTCGAAACACGGCTGACTTGGTCTATATGAAGCGTGTTTGCCACCATTTCCATTAGTTTTTTAGCATATTACATATCCTCAGTTGTCTTACCTTAAAAAAATTGAATAATCAGTCACCAAAAGACATTTTAATTAGCGGAATCGGACAAAGACGGCGAAAAATACGAAACAATCAAAATGGCGACATGTGTAAGCTTGGGCCCGCACTATTGGACAAGCGGCAGTCTGGTGCTTACCGTGCTTTCACTTCTCACTGGAGTGGGGTAAGTTAAAACTCTTTCCTCATCATTCACAGCTAATTTTATTTCCGAAGAAAATTATTACAAACTCATTATTATTCAGAGTTAAAGATCTTTCATGTTTTAAAGTGCTAGCAAACTTGATTCTTTACATCTCTATCCTAGTGGAAAAATGTACTCATAGGAGGAGTCCTGTTAGGTAAATCTATTTTGCTGCTACAGTATGCTTTTAAAGTATGACGGACCAGTGTGATATTGATGTTGTTGTCATCGGTTCTTGCTTTGTTGACATGATAAGTTATGTCCCTCGGCTGCCAAAGTCCGGCGAGACAATCAAGGGAACTAAATTTCAATTAGACTTCGGCGGCAAAGCAGCGAACCAGTGTGTCATGGCGCAAAAGCTTGGAGCAAAGACTATAATGATCGCTAAACTTGGAGACGATCAGTTCGGAATAGATACCATACAGAACTTTAAAAGGTTTGGAGTAAATACCAAGTTTATTTCGATGACCGATGAAGCAGACACAGGTGTCACTAATATAGGTACGACAGTTATTTTACCAGTTGATGATTAGTAGGAAATGTTTCTAATGCACCAGTCATTTGAAACCCCCGTACCCCCCCCCCCCCCCCCCCATTCGGGCTTAAGCGGGGCATTCACTTTTTATGCAAGTGAAAATGAGTGAAGTCTCCGGTTCCCGCGGACAAAAGTGAGTGGTGCATTCCCCTGCCCCTACTGTTCAACACATGGTACTCCCTTTGTAAAACAACTTATCATTGCCAAGCGTAATTAAATGTATAACACACTGTTTAAAATTAAAGACACTGTTGGCAGCTATGAAATAAACAGATTGATCTTTCAGCAGCCAGCAAATAACTTGCAAAGGCTCCTCAATGCACAATGAGTATGTCAAAACATCTTTATTGTAGTAGTTTCATTGATACTTCTAGATAAATTGACAATGATTCAATGGGCAACTATCACAGTAGTGTCAATCGCACCAATAATAGCAGGAATTGAAATTGTTTCAACTGATTCAGCTAATTCATTTGATTATTGCGTACAATGTGATCCGCCTCACTATAAAAGTTAATTGATTCGACTGATCAAAGGGTACAGAACCCTAACACAATTCACGAGCGCTAATCGTCGATCAGTCATCATAAAATCAAAGGAGAAAATGAGTCCTGTCCAGATTTATGTTCCACAATAACAAATAAAGAATATTTGCAAGACAGTGATGCCAAATACTGACCATTATTTAGAGTAATGGCTAATAGGCTTTGCAAAATGTGAAAATATTAACCGGAATCCATGATCGAGTTTGTCAAGAAAGCGACAACAATATGTGCAAAATTACTATGAGGCGCGAAAATGAAGACCGCTGACCAGGGAGTGACTGCCCCGCTTAATTCCCCCGGTAGGAGATGCGAAGACTGTGACTTCCAGAGAATTCCCCGCCAACTGGGGAACCATAAAGGAGTGTATATGAGGTGAAAGTCCCCGCAATCCCCCGCGAAGGCCCGAATGGGCAGAGGGGGGGGGGGTTTGGGGGTTTCAAATGACTGGTGCATAACCGCCTTTATAAACCTTTATAGCTTCCCCTCTCCTCTAACGCAAGCTTGTACACTGTATGTGGGGACCATCAGGGCTTGCCAGCACTGCTGTGCCAGCGACCCATAGGCCTTATTCGCGTGGCGGCCATATTGGCCATAAACAATGTATTTCGTACTCTGAGCCTCAACATGGCCGCTGTGTGATTCAAAGCCCATTTTTTACATACTTTTAAGGTTCCCCCTCAAGAGTCCCTCAACAACGAAAAATGTGTACCTTCTTCGTTCTGTCATCTCCTATTCCACTAAATAGCTCTGAGGAGACAGACAGGCCACCACTTTTCGTGGATGTTGATCACAAAACTCAGTTGTTATGCCCGCAAAATATACAGTACTCTTGCAGTTAAATGGTCACATACGTAAAATAAATAAGGTTAACTGTTAAAAATCCATATATTTAGTTGTTTTCAATGTTGTAGTGTATAAAATCAATGTAAATCTCCAATCTAGTCCAAGGCCTGTATTCAGTAGGTTTTCATATTATCTGGAAAAAGTTTCACTCGATCATGACAAACAAACACTCTTGTGCCAATATTCAGTTTCTCTTTATGGGGTGAGATGTTGGCTACACTGTTACTTACACTAGATGGGATCTCAACACACTGAAGCTTGAAGGGGAAGTGAAGAAGTGATCTAAGTTTGTAAGGTGAAATTTATCCTACTCTGGTGGAGGATTTCTGTGACAAGTGAACTGTCTTCCTTTATTGCAGCAGTTAACAAATCTGGTGAACCAGCCTTCATAAGCCTTGCAGGAGCAAACAGGCACTTCACTTTGGGAGATGTCAAAGCTGCAGAACAACTTATTAAGTCTTGTCCAGTCATGGTCTGTGATAAGGGCATTCCTCTGCAGATTGCTGCTGCTGCATTACAGTATGGAAAAGAATTAGGCAGCAGGACTATATTTAACCCCTCACCCAAATTAGAATCTTTGTCTCAGGATGTTTATATGAATTGTGATGTTCTGGTTCTTAACAAGGACGAAGGTGAAAGCTTGACACAAGTCTCAGCCAATGACATTGAAGGAACAAAACAAGTCTTATGTAAACTGCACAAATGGGGTGTGAAACAGATTGTTCTGACACTTGGTGCAGAGGGGGCTATTTCCTCTGAAATAATGTCACAACACCAAGGTGAGTGCTGTAAAAGTACATTGAAATGACCTCTTGAAACTCCCATTAATCTAGGGTTATCTTTATCTAGCTTTAAACAACTGGGCCCATAGGTTAGTACACCCTTCTCCCAATGGAAGCCACAAATTTGTCTGTAGAAAAAGAAATAGTATCGTTATTTATTTAAATTTCCATGCAAAGATTCATTTCAAAGGTTATTAAAATTCCAGAGAGTTGAAGCTCTAAGTGTCTGTAAATGTCATGGTTTTCAACTTATGTTTTCTTGCCTAATGCAACACCTGATATGATGAACTTTTGAATGGTACCCAGAACATGAAGGTACCTTTTCTCATGCTATTTTATACTTGCAAATTAAGTTTATCGAATTTGCGACCACCATTTTGGAAAAAAAGGTCTATTTTATAGGTGACAAAAGCATGTGCTTTAGGTAAGTCTTGCTAACTCTTGAAATCAACTTGTTTGCAGTACAGTACCCCCATAAGAGTAAATTGTGCATGTAAATTGGACAGTGAAACACTTAAGATCTTCTGCCTGAGAGACCGGGGCAGACCTGGAAATGAAGGTCGGCCGATTTCGCTTAAAATTGGTACTCAAAGTACTTATGTCGACTTATGTAATATGCCAAAGTTTCAGCTTCAACGACTTTTTTTTAGCCGAGTTCTGGATATCAGCCCCTCAGAGGTCCCCAGAGGCTGATTTTCAGTGCAATTTTGGCCACTTTAAAATCTCTCTTTTAGCAACATGAAATTAATTTCAGGCAAAAACAAAACCATCTTTGTAAAGCCCTATCCTTAGGCTTTTATGGGTGAGAACATTAGCTCATGGAAATTTTTCGCTAGCCTGTGGCTGTTATCACAACTTGGTCATATTTGAAGCATATGGGAAGCAACCGGAAATGGCCTGTTTTTCAGACCAAATATTTTCCATGCCCATGTTTTATATCTTGAGGTCTTAGTATCCCTGCAAAGTTCAGCCCTTAGTTTAGTAATATCAAAAAAAAAATACTAAGGTTGAGGCTTTTTACTACGAAAAAAACTTACGAGAAGCTGGCTAACCAGGCCACTTCCGGTTAAAGTTTCAACAAAGCGTGTCTGCAAAAATCAGCCATTTAATTTCGATTATCTTTTTTCCTTCCAAGTTATGGTTAAAAGAGGCTCTGAAGTTAATTGTCACCGAAAAGACTTGCCGTTAATAAGAAATTTTTATGTGATTGTTTTAGGACCGATCAGATAGTGGTCCGACAGTGGTTATAAATTTCTTGGAAGAAGTCTTGAAAATTACGGACAATAGAACCCCTGCGAAAACTCTTTATTTACCTAACAACACATCTCTTGCCGGTAAATCACAATGCAAAATTGCATCTTTTTCGTCCAAACTGCAATGTTAAGTTTATCTCCTTTGTTCAACTCGTTCAACGTATCACGTCTGTGGCCCGTAGTAATGAAGCGCTATTTAAATCAGGATATAAGCAAGCTTTGTAGTTCCATTCAGTAGTACTATAACCCAACTTTTTGGGCTTTAATATTTTCTGAAGAAAAAAGAACTTATCGGTCTCTTTAAAAGCAACCACAACATCTGTCGTGACACTACTTGAGAATCGTTTTGAACCTTTAAGAAATTTCGAATATAATTAAAGCTAATCGTCTAACACAAATTGCAGTCACTCTTCCAGTCTATTTGCAAAGTGTCTGGATAAATTTACTTACAAAAAACGCTTACCTGGCTTCACTTTTACAAACATACCCCTTTCCTACAATCCCTTAAAAGTGAGGTAACATTAGAAACTTTAGCCCCAGCGATAAATTGGTCGCAAGTGCGTCGTTGCGAGTTAGATATACACAGGTCGATTAATACCGTACGTGACGAGGTCATTGTAGTTTGCTGGCTATGACTGACTTGGAATTCAGTTGTTTTCTCGTGGAGATTTGTTTCCTTGATATTGCAGAGAATGATTATGATAGAACTTGTATGAGAACCTCAATGGCATGATTTGTTTACTGAATATTTACGCAAACGGGTGAATTTTCAGGGGTGACGTGGACATATCACAAATCGTCTTTAATTCATCTTTTGTGACGCCAGACGAGCCAGCTTGGTTAAGAATTAACTTCCATTCAGGAAAATTGCCAACTCTGTGTGACGCAGTCAGTTTATTACCAGCAGCGCCCACTTTGACTAGCAGGGCGTAACATCTCGATCTAATGTCGCTAATGGGAGAGTCACAGCAGGCCCTGACGGCTTGTTATCTCGTGCCCCACATATGTCAACTTCTTTGCAAAACGTGCACCGTATACTCATGGTTTTGATTTTCCAAGAGACTAAATTGTGAAATCCAGACTTTCGCTACTCTGCCTTTCAAAAGCACTCAAGATAGTTTCTTTTCTCGCAAATAACAAAGCAGCCGGCAAGGTGTCCACTTTCTTTTGAAAGTGCTGGCCATTTATTTCTTCCCCGATGCATTTTGTTGATTTAGGACAGATTAAAGTCCACATTACATTCGGAGTTTACACAAAAAGGAACTGGCATAGCGCGTTAGCGGGCTAGACTCTGGATCGTGCCGTCCTGGGGCCCGTTTCTCGAAAGTCCCGAAACTTTACGGGCCATTTTCGGGTGTCACAATTCCCTTTGTATCTCAAGAACGGAGAGGACTTAAGTCGTCAAACTTCAAAGTCATTTTCCTTTTTGTTACCTTGAAAACACGTTAAAAGATCGGCTTCAAGTGGTAGGCAGTTTCACAAATAGCTTTTCAGGCCCGAAAAGTTTTCGGGACTTTCGAGAAACGGGCCCCAAGTTACCAGGGCGTTGACATGTCGTCTTGGGAAGGCAATTTTCTTTAACAGTGCCTCTCTCCACCCAGATGTATAAATGGGCACCAGTGATTATTATCCTGTCCAGGAGAGAAGAGCAGTAACCAATTTAAGCTCCAGCAGGTACGAGCTGGCACTAGGCCTTGTGACGACTTACCTTATCACCTACAGAATGCATAATGGCCCTCCAGGGCGATTACCGCCTAGGTTGCTTCTTATTACCGAAACCAGAGTTAAGGGTCAGCAATTCAGGGTGAGTCCATAAAGACTTACTTTTTCATGTGACTCCTACGGGTGCCATAAAAGACCCCCAAGTCCTTAAGGGCTCCAAGAAAGCTGAAATATTTTATTTCCCAAGTTGCCAAAACAGTGGTCTTTACCGGAAGGATAACCCACTCCATCTCTGTCCTATCTTTGGATATATATGCAGTATGGATGCCACCATGGATCTGTGCTGTTTGAGAAAGCAACAAAAGGAAAATACTGATAGAGAAAGGGAAAGAGTGCCCGTGAGGAATCTTCTAGCAATTTAGCGGATTGGCGGCGAAAATGGACCGTGTTGCACGTCCTTATCAATCATTTACAACATACGTGAGCCATTTACACTGGGGCACTGGGTATGAATAAATATTCAGTAAACAAATCATGCCATTGAGGTTCTCATACAAGTTCTATCATAATCATTCTCTGCAATAGCAAGGAAACAAATCTGCACGAAAAAACAACTGAATTTCAAGTCAGTCATAGCCAACAAACTACAATGACCTCGTCACGTACGGTATTAATCGACCTGTGTATATCTAACTCGCAACGACGCACTTGCGACCAATTTATCGCTGGGGCTAAAGTTTCTAATGTTACCTCACTTTTAAGGGATTGTAGGAAAGGGGTATGTCTGTAGAAGTGAAGCCAGGTAAGCGTTTTTTGCAAGTGAAATTATCCAGACACTTTGCAAATAGACTGGAAGTGTGACTGCAATTTGTGTTAGACGATTAGCTTTAATTATATTCGAAATTTCTTAAAGGTTCAAAACGATTCTCAAGTAGTGTCACGACAGATGTTGTGGTTGCTTTTAAAGAGACCGATAAGTTCTTTTTTCTTCAGAAAATATTAAAGCCCAAAAAGTTGGGTTATAGTACTACTGAATGGAACTACAAAGCTTGCTTATATCCTGATTTAAATAGCGCTTCATTACTACGGGCCACAGACGTGATACGTTGAACGAGTTGAACAAAGGAGATAAACTCAACATTGCAGTTTGGACGAAAAAGATGCAATTTTGCATTGTGATTTACCGGCAAGAGATGTGTTGTTAGGTAAATAAAGAGTTTTCGCAGGGGCTCTATTGTCCGTAATTTTCAAGACTTCTTCCAAGAAATTTATAACCGCTGTCGGAGCACTATCTGATCGGTCCTAAAACAATCACATAAAAATTTCTTATTAACGGCAAGTCTTTTCGGTGACAATTAACTTCAGAGTCTCTTTTAACCATAACTCGGAAGGAAAAAAGATAATCGAAATTAAATGGCTGATTTTTGCAGACACGCTTTGTTGAAACTTTAACCGGAAGTGGCCTGGTTAGCCAGCTTCTCGTAAGTTTTTTTCGTAGTAAAAAGCCTCAACCTTAGTATTTTTTTTTTGATATTACTAAACTAAGGGCTGAACTTTGCAGGGATACTAAGACCTCAAGATATAAAACATGGGCATGGAAAATATTTGGTTTGAAAAACAGGCCATTTCCGGTTGCTTCCCATATGCTTCAAATATGACCAAGTTGTGATAACAGCCACAGGCTAGCGAAAAATTTCCATGAGCTAATGTTCTCACCCATAAAAGCCTAAGGATAGGGCTTTACAAAGATGGTTTTGTTTTTGCCTGAAATTAATTTCATGTTGCTAAAAGAGAGATTTAAAAGTGGCCAAAATTGCACTGAAAATCAGCCTCTGGGGACCCCTGAGGGGCTGATGTCCAGAACTCGGCTAAAAAAAAGTCGTTGAAGCTGAAACTTTGGCATATTACATAAGTCGACATAAGTACTTTGTGTACCAATTTTAAGCGAAATCGGCCGACCTTCATTTCCAAGTCTGGCCCGGTCTCTCAGGCAGAAGCTCTTAAATCAACTGTGCAATCCTGTGAGTTAGTTAGTTTGACTCAAAAGCAACCTTTCTTTAAGAGACAAGCACTGCGATATACTTATGGCCAAGGACTGGAATGTTAGTAGTCTAATTTTTTGCCCAATGCACTTAATAAGATAAATGTTTTCTCATTTACTTTAAAGGGCCATTAATGATGTACATAAAGACACCAAAAGTGGATGCAGTTGACACAACTGGGGCTGGTGATGCTTTGACAGGGGCACTTGCATTCTTCATGTCATGTTACCCACAACTATCTCTCGCAGAAATGGTCTTTAGAGCTGTGAATATTGCGACCTTAACAGTGACAATGCGTGGTGTTCAGACTAGTTATCCCGAAAGAGAAGAATTGGATGATTGGTTGTTTGACAGTGATACAAAGACACATGAACAATTAGGTATTAAACTCTTAAGTGATGATAATTTGCTTTATAAATAGCACTGGGTCTTATTTTAGTGTATTAATCTTGGAGGGGTTTAAAGCAAATCTGATAAAAATAAATGAATGAATAAAAAGTTAAATTAAACTACCTGTTGTTGCTGTGACCAATCAAAACAGTTGCAGAAAACTAAGTGCATCAATTGTACTGAGCTTGAGGAAAATGCTTGCATCCCGCACTAAACAAGGAAAATTGGTGTGGCTGCCTGGTTTGATTATTATCAGGTGATAATGGTCGATGACTGCCTTTTCTGGGTTCTTGCGATTGTCATGTTTTAGTGTTACCCAGGCTACTGCTTCAGGGGAAAAAAATCGTTTATTTATTTATTTATTTATCATGTGCACATGGGGGAGTTGTTGCTTTGTTAATAGGGAACTTAAGCAGCAAACGTTTTAGGGGCGACTGTGGCATCTACAAACGAGCTAGCCTGGGTAATAGACCTTATTCATAAATAAATGAAGGGGGTAGTTTCTAAAGAAACTGTGATGCTGCGTCGGTGGGGAAGTACTGTAACTAAAAGCTTTTAGAATCTCTGTACGGTGGCCAATTTACATTATCAACTCCGTTGATAAAACCAAAATTTTGCATACTTATTCAGAAATGGCAACTAAGTAATTATTCACCATTATTCTTTTGTCTTTATGCTAATCATTGTCACTAGCCACGATAGCATGAGCAAAATTCAAAAGACTTTTTGCGCCATAATGAGGCTGGCGAGGATGGTTAGCACAAAGTTAAAGTCGTTAAAGAGAATAATTTCTTGGCCACCATTTATGAATACGGTCTATAGGGCACCGTCGCTCTCGGTAAACTCCAAACTTAAGGTGTTTTTGCGACGGCTTCCCTTTTGAAACCTTTCTCAAAAGCTTAAGAACACCTCTGTTCTTTTTTTTTTTGCGAAACAAAAGAGATGCTGTATTACCACAGGCAGCCCAAGCTTGCTCGGGGTATGATTTATAGACTTTGTATGGGATAATATACTTTGAGCTCATAAATGCTAAAATAAGCTGTAAATGTAGAAATAACCTTCAGTTACCTCTACGTACAGTTGTCCTCGTCTTTTCTGTGCAATCGGAGGGCAAACTGTGTCCGTTTTAAACGGGTTTGTGTCTTACGAATTTTAGCGATGTCGTTTTAGTCGTCCTTTCCCCAACAATTTCCCCTCATCTCAAAAATTCGTAAGCCACAAACCCGTCTAAAGCGGACACAGTTTGCCCTCCGATTGTACAGAAAAGACGAGTTCAACTGTACGTGGAGGTAAGTGAAGTTTATTTCTACATTTACAGCTTATTTTAGCATTTATAATAGCCTGCGTAGCAAGCGTTCCTGTTGGACAGAAGAGCTCCGAAACGATTTTCCGCAAACTGGCTGCGCGAAAGTTGGGGCTAGAGACTGACTCTTGCCCCAACTTTCGCGCGGCCAGTTTGCGGAAAATTGTTTCGGAGCTGTTCTGTCCAACAGGAACGCTTGCTACGCAGGCTACATTTATAAGCTCAAAGTATATTTTCCCATACAAAAACTATAAATCATACGCCGACCTTGGTCTGCCTGTGGGACTAAAAGCGTATGATGGTAAAATAATTTGTGATGAGGAGTTCTTGGTCTTGTGGGAGAGCTGCCGTTCCAAGAACCCAAGATTTGATCTTGAAAACATCGACGAAGCCGAATGTTTTAAATTATTGTCTTAAATCATTTGGGGACTTCAGGCATGATTTGATCGGTTTTATTGCGACTGACCCATTTGCTAACGTTACGCTGTCGGATGTCGAGGAGGCAGCACCAGAAAGTTCACTTATTGAGCTTAGCGACGATGACATTGAAGTTGATTGAGAATTATGATAGCTAAAGAGACTTCTGTGAAGACCGAACAATGAGTTGTTAGTCCTGGGCATACGTAAACCGAACAATGAACAATTACAATTTATATGCTTTAATATTTGTCATGTTTTGTTACAAAATAATTTTTACTTACTGTGATTTTTACTTACGTGTGATGCGCAACTCTCAGTTTACTGCTAGGCTTACAAAGCATTTATAAGTCCCAGTAAGTCTAATCGCCTCCGGCACACTCAAGCCAGCTCCACCTCCGTCACTAGGACAGGTGCACCCTGGGGATCCCGGTCTTGCGACTGGGTGAGCAAACGGAGCACTGGCACCAGGCTGTGAAGTAGCCTCTTCCAGGCTGAAGATTGTTCAAAAGGCTTCTGCTGTTTTTGATATCTTTTAATACTGAGCTTCTTATAACCTTCATTGATTAATGGATAACTTGGAACCAAAACCAATGATGTTCCGATTGGGAACAATCAATGTCCGCACCTGCAAGTGTGAGAGTAAGTTAGCAGACTGTGTGACACAATTCAAAAACTTAGAGCAAGATATAATATGTATGCAGGAGACCCGGATGAGTGGCGAAGGCGAGATACGTTTCGATGACCCTGTGCTGAACGGTTGGCATGTTGTATACAATGGCATGAGTATAGCACGTGCAGGAGTAGCCATCGTCATGGCACCACATATCCGACTCATGGATATTGAGCATATAATGGAAGGCAGGATGACTATGGTCAGAGTTAAGGCGAATGGGGTGAAGCTGGTGATATACTCCTGCTATTGTCCTACTGAAGAACATAGTACCTCCTCAAAGGAAACCTTTTACCGCTCACTACACAGAGCCATTCAGAAGACGAGGAAGGAACATCCTTCGTATAAGATCATTGCAGCTGGAGATTTCAATGCAATCATTGGCCAGGACTGTAACCACGAGACATGGAGAGGAGTAGGTCCCTACCACGATGAAGATCCTACCAGTTTTAACGGAACAAAACTCCTTGAGACCGCTGAGTGTAACAAGCTTTACATCCTAAATACTATGTTTGCAACTAGATCGAACGAACATCGATGGTCATTCCACTCTAACCTTGGATATAAGCGCAGGCTAGATTATATTATAGCTGACTGGTACGTGAAACGTGCCACTACGAACTCAGTGCCGTGTCTATCCGATGCAAAGCCAAATTTTTGACTCTGACCATCGGATTGTAGTCATGACTGCTGCTTTCCCAACCCGAAAAGAAGTGCAAAAGATTCTCTGAAGATCCAGATCTCCTCCTACGCGACCAGATATTAGAAAATTAAGGGATGACCTTGAGATTCAAGGAAAGTACAGTGCAAAACTAGATGTCCTGTTACTACGGAGCGAAGAAAAGAAAGAAAATAGTAGGGAACTGGATGAAGTAGAGGGACGCATGACGGAGGCAATTCTAGAGGCATCCCAGGAAACGATACCATCAAAGAGTAAGAGAGAGATGGATAAGCCATGGACGAATCCAACTTACCAAGAACTCACACAGAGATTTCTTTCAGAGAAGGATCCCATCAAGAAAAAGGCACTGTATTATGAGACAAAAAAGATGCGGACAGAGCTAAAGAATAACTACTTCAAAACCAAGGCAGACCAACTGAATTTTGCAAGCGAGCAAAGGGATACAGAACAAGAATTTCGCTTGATGAGAGAACATACATCAACACCACGTTTTAACAGACCATTAATTCCAAATCAGAAACTAGAGGAACATTTCTCTACACACTTCAGTGACCGCAAATATGAGCCACAACCCGAACTAGAGCAACCAGAGAGTTACCCCCATGTATTACCACCAGATGATGTCCCTGCGATTGATGCTCAGTTCCAGAGCGCGGAGAAGTAGAAAGCGGTATAAAGAAACTGAAGACTGGTAAATGTCAAGGAACAGATAAGATATATGCAGAACAACTAAAATATACTCTCGGTCATCAGGTCTACTTAATTATATGGTACTACTTATTGGCTTGATCTGGTCCTGCGCTCAAGTGCCGGGAAAGTGGTTAAACAGCTAGTATTACATGTCTACACAAGAAAGGACTGAAGTCAATGGCGGAGAATTATAAAGGTCTAAGCATAATAGCCACGATATCAAAAGTTCTGTCTGCAATAGTTGTTGAGAGAATTAGGGAAGCATACGAATACGTCCTCCTGAGGTCGCAGTTTGGCTTCCGAGCAAACAGGTCGACTACTGACGCCATATATATACTACGTCAACTACTCGAGAACACAAGGAGAGTAAAAGAACCAATGTATATAGCATTTGTGGACTTAAAAGCTGCCTACGATTGGATAACAAGAGATGCCTTGTTCAAATGTCTAGAGATCAGACTGAAGTCCCCGCTTCTCGTATCCATACTACGCGCACTGTTTACTGGCACGAAGGCATATGTGAAAGGAAGTAAGCATCTGTTTGACACACTTGTAGGATGCCGTCAAGGTGCATTGGAGTCTCCTGTCCTTTTTAATATCTACATGGACTTCGTAGTTAGAGTAGCACGTCAAGAAGTTCTAAAGGAACGCCCAGATGCAGGCATGAAAGTTGAGTACTGTACCCCTAATGAAGTATCACCACGAGAATACCGTTCAGAGGCCCCAGCACATGGGACGACCCGG
>OX421446.1:32630479-32642979 GCA_949126865.1 Montipora capitata | reverse complement strand
GTCCCACGTATGATTCTGTTCTTCGCAATGAGTGACAGTAACAGTTGTTTCGGTTGCTACTGTTGCTTGATAAACTACGTTTGTTTCTAGGTATCTCCCCTTAAGGGGGCATTCATCTTTTTTTCGGCAGTTCCATTCCTTGGCAGATGGTTGCGTAGAGGAAGCGATGATGAATTTCACGTTTGGCATGCAAGAATAGCTGAGTTTAAGTGTATGTCTGTTGAATATCCTGTGTAGCGGGTGGTTGTTTGGAGAACATTTGTCGATGATGTTTTGGAACTTTCTTCAGTCCCAAGTTGGTTTTGACGTTGGAGTTCCATGGGGGTTGTATACTATATGGCGAGTTCTCTTGTGATTTCTCGTTTGTGTTTGGATGGGTTGTGGGTTGTATGTGAGCTTTTTGGTATGGGGAATTGCTTCGTCGAAAACTTTGTTTGATACAATTTAATGGCAGGCTGGATGAGCGCACACTACCGACAGTGACGAACTGCATACGCCCACTAAGATACGACTTGTAGAGCCCCCTCCCCCCCCCCCCCCCACCCCCCACACACATCCTTAATCGCAAATCTTTTTCCGGTGCCTTACTTCAAGGTGAGGTTACGCTGTAAGCCTAAAGAGTTTTTACTGTATAGGAAATGAAAAGGGGGTATTTACATGACACCGGGGCGAACTCGTACCGGCATGAATTCCTATCGGCCCTCATAAATTACTTTTTTTTGCGTTTACATGACTTTGCCCGGCCTGACAATTAACTCAGACCGGCCTGACTGGACCGACACGAGAGACTCTCGTACCGGTCTGAGTTCTTACCGTTCTCACGTGAATGTCGCAAATCTCAGACTAGACTTTTCAAAACTTTCATTTACAAGCGAGTGGTTTTTTTACCGCTGTGTGGCACGTTTTTTGGCCGACATCGCTTTCCATTCAAAAGTACGTACGTTGACGTAATTGTGCGCTAGTTACAAATGTACACAAAGCAGTCAATCTGTAGATCTACACCTTCAAGAACAACAAACCTTAATCCTAGGGCTATGTAAGAATATAACTGGTCGCTTTTCATTGAAACTGTAATGGTTTTCCGTTACAAGCACGGAGCTAATCTTCTGTCGTTTTTCCAGTTAACGCAGAAATAACCTTATTAAGGTCCATTTCCTTATGTTTATAAATATGTATCACGGACAGCGAGAAAACCTCGCATCCGACCTATAGACCGTATTCATAAATGGCGGTCAAGAAATTATTCTTTTGTCTTTGTGCCAATCTTCCTCACTAGCCTCACTTTGGAACAACAATTCTTTTGATTTTTGCTCGTGTTTACGAGGCTAGTTAGGATGATTAGCAGAAAGACAAAAGAATAATTACTTAGCCGCCATTTATGAATACGGTCTATGTAATGCTCTGAAGTGGCGTCTCTTCATGCTTCATGCTTCGCTTTTCAAGACACGTGGACACAGG
Organism: Montipora capitata; assembly: GCA_949126865.1. Classification (NCBI taxonomy): domain Eukaryota; kingdom Metazoa; phylum Cnidaria; class Anthozoa; order Scleractinia; family Acroporidae; genus Montipora; species Montipora capitata. Next base: position 32,641,521 of record OX421446.1, on the reverse strand, counting down.
ATACTTGAGAAGCGTCTTTGACGGCTACGTAAATTCCAGGGTAAAATTCTGCGTCCACCGTTTCCACCAAGGTCTGGGGAACGTCATCTTCCGTTTTATTTTATTTTATTTCTTTACTTTCGACATTTCCAGGTACGCACATGCGTACCTTTCTTACAGGTAGCTACGCCCCTGTTGCTGCGGCGAGAGCAAATAGCAGGAATAGTATGGTTATTTCTCCGAATACTGAGCTTTGCAGAATGGCCAGGCCGTTTAGGACGATACTTAAAAATCCCCTATGATTTAAAACAGCCACAGAGTAAACTATCAGACCACTGATGGCTATGGGAGCGAAGAGAAATAATCTGAAATTTCTATTTCAAAAAAAAAAAAATTATTATTATAATTGTCGCGGCTAATCGCCGTCGCAAAGTACAGCAACGACGCAGCTCAATGAGGCCGAACCGAAAGCACACATTAGCGCCTCTAGCAGCCGCTATACGGTCCATGTGGAATCAGCTGTATGTTGGTTTTTGCTGAGGGGGGAAAACCGGAAAACCCGGAGATAAACCCTCGAATGGGGAGAAGAGAACGAACACAAACTCGACCCCCTTTGGCGCCGGGTCCGGGAATCGAACCTGGGCCACATTGGTGGGAGGCGAGTGCTCTCACCACTGCGTTATCCCTGCTCACCGCCTTGACACTCTCTCTTCTTTGGCCATTTCTTGGCAAATGAACTTAAATCTAACTAAATGTGAAGCTTCAGCTTCCTGCTTTGAAACCGCTTGTTAGGGCCAATTTCTTGCCATAATTTGGTGTTTTCATCCAGCATAACCTAGAATGGGATTCCCAAGTTAAAAATAAGGCTACTCGGCCTCTTAGGTAGCACTTTTTCTCAATATAACCAGTACGTGAAGACCCAAGCTTACAGTTCTCTTGTAAGACCTCATGCGGAATATACGTCAGCCCCATCGAATCCTATTGAAAGATGGCACATTAATGCTCTGGAAGCTATTCAACGACGGGCTATAAGATTCGTCGATTACTCGAGATCCTCCTCGCAGCTTTCGCTTGGTTGGGACACAGGGTCCCTTAAGGTCCGCTGTCACCTTAGTCGGCTGCAACTCTGATATATAAAGCTGTAAACAATTTAACCCACCTAACATTTCTAAGACATCACTAGTTACCGCCGGATGCGGTCAATGAAATCGTATGGAATAACAAGCTTTTGCGTATAAGTGAAAAACCGTTGTTCAGGAACAAGCTGACTGATCCTGGTAAAATGAATCATGGAGGATATTACAAAATAAAAACGTAACTGGTGCGGAGTACTTTGTCCTCATGATTGTCTTTGATTCCATTCCATCGGAGTGGAAGACCCTTTTAAGGGACATTCCAAACAATTTGTCCGAGTCCTGTGAAGTGCAAGAAACGTATATTGGGAACTTATCACGAAAACTGAGAAACCTCCGACTTTAAATTTTTAAATATGAACAGTTATTTCCATCACATGACTTACTTTGGGAAGACATTTTTGTACTCCCTTGAAGTGCTTCACTAGACTCAAAGATAAGAAAATTTCAGTATAAGGTTCTAAATAGAAGCCTTTATGCAAATAAAGCTCTCTTTAAAATCGGAATTGTCGATTCACCTTTGTGAACTTTTCGTCAAATATCAGTGGAATCCCTCGAACATTATTTATACACTGTCCAATATCAAGTGCTTTTTGGCTTTCTCTAGCTGAATGGCTGGAAAATTACTTCCCTACAATTCACGTTTTGACAGGTGTGAACATGATTTTTGGGCTCTTTGGAAAAGAAATGCGATTAATCAACCAAATTGTATTACTAGGTAAAAAAGTTATCTTCCAATGCAAACATCTTAACCTGAATCCTTTCAGAGAAATGGAAAGCGATTCTCCGTCACATTCAAAGCCTCTAGATGTATCGTGTGTGTTTTTCTCTTTGTGTTTATTGTTTCTTTTTTTGTCTATTGTAAACGAGTTTCTTGTTTGTCTTTGTATGTGTATGGTTTTTGTGCATTAATTATAAACAAATTGTATTGCAAGTATGTCATCTTTGAAAATTGTATATTCCCAGGTTAGTTTTTGCAAAATGTATTTTTTTTTGTTCATTATTATTATTATTATTATTATTATTATTATTATTATTATTATTATTATTATTATTATTATTATTTTATTGTAACCAAGCCTTTTTATATTTAATGAAGGGGGTAGTTTCTAAAGAAACTGTGGTGCTGCGTCGGTGGGGAAGTAGTATACAAAAATTTGGTTTTATCGACGGAGTTGATAATGTAAATTGGCCTGGCCACTGTACGGTGGCCAATTTACATTATCAACTCCATTGATAAAACCAAATTTTTGTATACTTTTTATATTTAAGTCCCATGTAACTCTATTTTAAATATATATTTTTCTTAATAAAAAAAAAAATAAATAAAAAAAAATAAATAAATAAATAAAAAAAAAATAAATAAAAAAAAAAAATAATAATAATAATAATAATAATAATAATAAGAGAAAGTATCCCCATGCTCTATCACAGTTTTTAAAAATTTATTTTTATTTCTGTCGCGTGGTTAGATGATCAGGGCGGGGGAAGAGATTTCCCCGCTGTTGCGCGCGCATCTCGGTCCGTTGATTCAATGTCACCTTCACCACTTTCTGCTTTGTGTAGCCACAACCATTTTCCTTTACGACGATTAAAACGCTACCTTCTTCCATTCCTTTTAAAATAAAAGTTTTTAGATTCGTCGACGAACGTGACCCCCACTAGTGAGGCCATTTTTTTCACAAGGTGCTCAAGCCCCGCATATTTGAAATTACATGAGGTTATTACAAGTTGCCAATCGGGTGCCTCTCTAAAAATAGTTGCTTAGCTGAACCATTCGCTAAAATAAGAGGCCCATGTATGGGGAATCCGCTCTCTTACCTCACCCTCTCTTGTTTGGGATGACGTCATTATCCTGCTTGGTGTACATCATCACTTCGACACTTTGATATCACTTTGTAGAAACGTTTTGTATTGTGAGGTAGTGAAGCCTGGTTATTTTAATATAATGGACAGTATCGGCCTTGTCAGGTCTTTGATTTCATGTAATATTTCTGCGTAAGCAAAAGCGGGAAAATTTACTTTCCCTCGATGGAGTAGCTCTTCCTGGCTCTTTCCCAACAACGGTGCAAATTGAATAGTATGAGAACTGATCATGAAATGCAGCTAATATTTAGCATTTAAGTAAATATACAGCCTCTCTCCTCGATTAACACTGATTACTGATTACTATTGTCAACAAGGATCCGTTGTTGTGTTGTTGAAAAACTACAATAGTACTTGAAGCTCTGTTTGCTCTTTAGTGGTTACAATCAGACTTTATGGTCCCGTAAGGTCGTGAATTTGGTTTGGAACATGTACAGGTGTTCGAGAAAAATGTTTGATAGGCCAAGCCAACTTTGATACCACTTAAAGGCCCACCTTCAACCGACAGGCCTTTCGACCGTTTGTTTTTGTTATGGAAATTTGCATTGCTTATCACAGCGATCTGATTGGATAAATTTCAGCTTTGGCTGGATTTTCATGTATGAAATTGTTCTACGGCACGCAAAGCCTTTCGGTTGAAGGTGGGCCTTTAAAGTTACTTCTGTGTTTCACCCATTGGCGTTTTATCCAGAAGAGTTATTTTCCTATATTTCTGGAAGCAACTTTTTTTCATTTCTCCTCTTGTTTTTTTATCCTGTTCTTGCGGCTTCAGACCGGATTGATGATAGCCGATTAGCGGACGCGAACTTAACACTTATGTCCAGAAATGCACACGATGACAAAAATGGCAGATTTGGCGAAAGAGCTGCACGATTGACAATCTTGGCAAAATTAGCGATTTTGGCGATATCTTGCCAATTTCGTCGAATTAGTTCATCCATTGGTATTGCCACCACGCGGGTGAACATTGGCGAGTTTGACGATTTTGGCGATTTTGACAAATTCGGCAATTTTGGCGATGTTTTGCCAATTTCGTCAAATTAGTTCATCCATTGGTATTCACACCACACGGGTGAACATTGGCGATTTTGGCGATTTTGGCGATTTTGACAAATTCGGCAATTTTGGCGATGTTTTGCCAATTTCGTCAAATTAGTTCATCCATTGGTATTCACACCACACGGGTGAACATTGGCGATTTTGGCGATTTTGACAAATTCGGCAATTTTGGCGATGTTTTGCCAATTTCGTCAAATTAGTTCATCCATTGGTATTCACACCACACGGGTGAACATTAGCGATTTTGGCGATTTTGGCGATTTTGACAAATTCGGCAATTTTGGCGATGTTTTGCCAATTTCGTCAAATTAGTTCATCCATTGGTATTCACACCACACGGGTGAACATTGGCGATTTTGGCGATTTTGGCGATTTTGACAAATTCGGCAATTTTGGCGATGTTTTGCCAATTTCGTCAAATTAGTTCATCCATTGGTATTCACACCACACGGGTGAACATTAGCGATTTTGGCGATTTTGGCGATTTTGACAAATTCGGCAATTTTGGCGATGTTTTGCCAATTTCGTCAAATTAGTTCATCCATTGGTATTCACACCACACGGGTGAACATTGGCGATTTTGGCGATTTTGGCGATTTTGACAAATTCGGCAATTTTGGCGATGTTTTGCCAATTTCGTCAAATTAGTTCATCCATTGGTATTCACACCACACGGGTGAACATTGGCGATTTTGGCGATTTTGACAAATTCGGCAATTTTGGCGATGTTTTGCCAATTTCGTCAAATTAGTTCATCCATTGGTATTCACACCACACGGGTGAACATTGGCGATTTTGGCGATTTTGGCGATTTTGACAAATTCGGCAATTTTGGCGATGTTTTGCCAATTTCGTCAAATTAGTTCTTCCATTGGTATTTACACCTCTTGGGTGAACATTGGCGTTTGGACAAAATCGGCAATTTTGGCGATGTTTTACCAATTTCGTCAAATTACTTCATCCATTGGTATTTATACCACGCGGGTGAACATTGGCGATTTCGACAAATTCGGCAATTACAGCTGTCATTTTACGGTTCGGTTAACTACACTTTTCACGAATGCCCTTAAACCATTTTCATTCATCAGCGTCACAAATTCTTGCTGATTGTGGGGCTCATTTGTCGCAATTCAAGCACGTTTCCAACAGACTTGTTTATTTTCGTCTTTCACCCACTTATTTTCCGGTGCGCCTGTTAAATGACATGACAATTTGAAAAGGCTTTTCAGCTTTGCTTTCCCTCTCATCTAACACACTCGCGGCTTCCGCTTCTCCACTTTTCATACAGACATAATTTCTTCAAAGAAACGTGAAGTGAAAATAAAAAAGTGGGTGAATAAATCACAAGAGAAAAAAAAAGCCTATCGGTGAAATCAACGGCTTCACCGAATACCCTGCCACGTCTAAGCTTTACACCAAATTGGGTGGATACGCGGGTACGCAGATACGCATTGGAGACGCCGGGCTTTGTGGATACGCAGTATTTCTCCCGTCTGAGGCGCCAAACAAAAAGAGCGAGGGACATTGATGTATATGTATTTCTCGTTCATAAAGCACGATGTTCGAGCACAAACAATGATGTTTCTTAAAGTGTGATCAATCTCCTTGTTGATATGTATCTCTCGTTCTTATAGCGCGTTGATCAAATCATTTTACAATTCGGTTAATTAACTTTCATTTTACGGTTCGGTTAACTGCACAAAATAACACTCGCTTCCTGATTAAGCCTAAGCCCTCGTTTCAGTGATTAGGCCTAAGCACTCTCGTAAACTTTTTGCTTTCATTTTGCGGTTCGGTTAACTACACTTTTCACGAGATCGCCCTTGCACAATTTTCATTCATCGACTACGGGATTGCGCACAGCGGTGACAGTTCATTATAGCCATATGTCAAAAGTGTAAGCGCTCCTTTAAATGATTAGGCTTACACTTATTGATTTTACTCTGTTTGGTGAGGTCAACCATTGATCTGCAAAGCCAAAAATTCCCTCTCCTAGACGAGGTTATTTAAAGAGACTAATTCATTATTCATCAGCGTCACAAATTCTTGCTGATTTTGGGGATAATTTGACGAAATTCAAGCACGCTTCCATTAGACCTGTTTATTTTCGTGTTTCACTTAGTTATTTTCCGGTGTGGCTGTTAAATGACACGATGATTTGAATAGGCTTTTCAGCTTTGTTTTCCCTCTCTGACTCACCTAACACACCGGCGGCTTTCGCTTCTCTTTACATCCGCTTTATTTTTTAAAAGAAAAGGGGAGTGAAAATAAAAAAATTGCGTGAATAACTTATAAGAGAGGGAAACAGGCTATCGGTGAAATCAACACACACAGACTATCCGATGTAATCTACATATTGACAATCAGCAAAACTAACAACATCTAAGAAAGGTTCGCTCAAAAGAAATGTCCCCACTAACGCTTTCACCGCCACAAATGTAGATTGACACTTATAGATTTTACTGTTTCGTGAGGTTGACCACGATGGCCGCACACAGAGAGGAATTTGCCTCGCGAGGCCAAAAATATCAAACATCTTTGATTTTATCCTCACGGCCTCGCCAGGCGTATTTCCAGCGTATTACGCACCAAAATTTTTTTCTCCCCACACACGTGAGTGTGATATCTCCACTTATGTCCACGGCGTAAGTGTCTACATCGTTCCGGTTGCAGGTTGCAATTTAACCTGCACAGGTTGCAGGTTGCAATTTAATTATAACTAGAAAACTGCTGGTCACACTAAAAATAGTTCATAACCCATATACTCATCAGGGGTTCTTACATAAAGTAGTTGGTGTCTTTTACATGGTAAAAACTTGGCAACTTCACCCTTTGGCAAGTATATTCTGTCTATCGTAAAGAGCGTCATGTAACAGTCACGGTAACTATCGATTTACCTTTCTTTTAAATGCCAGCGGTTTTCCAGTTGTCATTAAATTTCAACCTGCAACCTGCAACCTGCAAAACATACCTGCCGTTGACTGGATTGCATACATCGGGAGACTATAATAAGTGGACACACATTGGGGATTCTTGCTGTAACTTATTTCTTAAATTGCTGTATTAATTAACAATTAGACCCGTAGCCCTTGCAGGCTATGGGCTAATAGCCTTTCAGGCGAAGCCGAATAAGCTATTGACCCCGTGGCCCTTGAGGGCGAAGGGTCTAATTGTTTTATTATCACCCAACTAGTCAGACAGAAAAGGCAATAATAAATTAGCAAATGCAAGTTAAAGAAATATTTACTTGGGAATAAAACGAAGTAAAGCGTCACCTTTTCGCTACTCGAAGACTATTAATAATAGTCCTCTAGTAGCGATTAGGCCTAAACCCTCGTTAACATTTTAGCTTACAATTTACGGTTTGGCTAACTACACTTTGCACGAGATTGTGTGAAGCAAATAGGACTCGTTCATTGATTAAGTCTAAGCGCTCGTTTCAGTGATTAGGCCTAAGCACGCTTTTAACATTGCGTACGCGTACCGCGTAGTCAGCTAGTTAACATACCTCGCCATCTTGAATTTAATTCTTTCTGCGTACCGCGTACTGCGTAGCCAGCTACTTAAGATACTTAGCAACCTTGACTTTATTTTTTCCGCGTACCGCGTGGCCAGCCCTTTACAGTAACGGCCTCGATGTGGCGGGGTAAACTGCAGCTGCTCCAAGATAAAATATAGTTTTCTACTGTTCAAATGCTTTTGGCCTACTTAAGCCCGCCGCACACGGTGAGGAAACAGCTGAGCATACTCCATCGCGAGGCGGTTTGCTCATCCGTTTCCTCATGTTTGCGGAAAAATTTTTGTGAGAAACTCGCCTTGCGAGGCCGTGAGGATAAAATCAAACATGTTTGATATTTTTGGCCTCGCGAGGCAAATTGCTCACTGCACCTTCTAAATCCACAACATTTTGACCACTGTGATGGCGAATATCGTTGTCGATAAGAGTACAGACAACGCTGAACCACTTTCGATTTGTTAAGTTGATATGTATCTCTCGTTCTTATAGCGCGTTCAACGAATCATTTTACAATTCGGTTAACTTTCATTCGCAATAGCACTCGATCTCTGAATAAGACTAAGCGCTCGATTCAGTGATTAGGCCTAATTAATTAAGCACTGGCAGCTTCTGCAGGTACTGTACCGGAGCATAAGCGCTCTCGTAAAATTTTAGCTTTCCTTTTGTGGTTCGGTTTACTACACTATTCACGAGATCGTGTGAAGAAGAAAGCACTGCATTATACTTAACTACACTTTTTACGAGATCGTGTGAGGAAGAAAGCACTTGTTTACTGATTAAGCCTAAGCGCTGGTTTTCGTGGTTAGTCCTAAGCACTCTCGTAAAATCCTAGCTTACATTTTGTAGTTCGGTTAAGAACACTATTATCAGGCCTAAGCACTCTCGTAAAATTTTAGCTTTCATTTTGCGGTTCGGTTAACTACACTTTTCACGAGATCGTCTTGCCGTTGGACAATTTTCATTCATCGACTACGGGATTGCGGACCGCGGTGGCAGTTCATTATAGCAATATTTCAAAAGTGTAAGCGCTTGTTTCAGTGATTAGGCCTAAGCACTATTGTAAAATTTTAGCTTTCACTTTACGGTTTGAAGAAAGCACACGTTTACTGATTACGCCTAAGCGCTCATTTCAGTGACTGATTAGGCTTTAGCACTCTCGTAAAATTGTAACTTTCATTTTGCGGTTCGGTTAACTACACTTTTCAAGAGATCGTCTTGCCCTTGAACAATTTTCAGTCATCGACTACGGGATTGTGGACCGCGTTTGCAGTTCATTATACTGCTTGCGGCAACACATCGGATTGTTGTTTGTTAGATTGCGTTTTTGTTTTCTTTCAGTGTCATAAACTGAGTGGACAAGAAATGTTCGAATTCAACGCAAAGGTTGACCATTGTTTCTGCAAAGTCAAAAATTCACTCTCGTAGACGAGGTTACTTTTTTTAGTCTTTAATATCACCACGTAATTCTAGCTTTCATTTTGTGGTTCGCATAACGTACAACACTTTTCACTAGGTAGTGTGCAGAAGAAAGCACTCGTTTACTGTTTAAGCCTAAGCGCTCGTTTCAGTGATTAGGCCTAAGCACTCTCGTAAAATTTTAGCTTTCAGGTTCGGTTAACTACACTTTCCACGAGATCGTCTTGCCCTTGATTGCGGGGGGTAGTTTCTAAAGAAACTATGGTGCTGCGTCGGTGGGGAGGTAATATACAAATTTTCTTTTTATCAACGGAGTTGATAATGTAAACTGACCACCGTACAAAGAATCTCTATACGGTGTCCAATCCGTTGATAAAACCAAATTTTTGTATGCGGGATTGCGGCCGCGGTGGCAGTTCATTATAGCGAGATTACCAAATTAAATGAAGACTTATGCAGAATTAGTAACTGGACTTTTAGAAATCAACTCCTTATAAACCCTAGTAAAACTATTTTAATTATCTTTGCACCAGAGCGATGGTCAGCAAAGTAGAGGATTTTCGTCTAAATTTGTTGGGAAAAGAAATTACACCGCCTACCGTTGCTAAGGATCTGGGAGTTATCCTGGATCCCTGCTTGACATATAACGATCACATAGCTTCAACAGTGCCCGTTTGCATGGTGCGCCTAGGCCAGATTAATCGAGTTAAACATGCTTTTGACCCAACCACCTTAACTATTATAGTTAATGCCTTAGTTTTTAGCAAGCTATATTATTGTTGTAATGTTTAGAGCAACACCTCTGAGTACAACTTAAGTAGGATCCAGGCTGTACAGAATTTCGCGGCTCGTATCGTTAGCAGCTCAAGGAAATACGACCATATTTCCCCTATCCTTAAAGATCTAAAGTGGCTACCTGTAAGACAGCAGTTGTATTATCGCCACGCAATAATGGCCTTCAAATGTATGTCAGGGTGCGCTCCAGCCTCTTTATTTTCTAAATATATTCAAAGAGCCATGATCACAAGGCGTACAACGAGGAACTCCCAGATGTTAAATATGCCTTTGAACTTTCCACTTCAGGACAGTCAAACTCTGGAACTCACTAGATTCGACTCTTAAGTTGAAACCAACACTACAGGACTTCAAACGAAGCCTTCTCTCGAATTTTTTAGTGACTTAATTGCTCCACTTTTGTTTTTATTTCATTAATTAATTGATAATTAATCGGTTCGATTATGTCATTTACTAGTTAATTAGTTAATTAATTTACTTGTTTATAGCATTAGTTATTCCTTGACTTTATTCTGAAAAGACCATTTGGGACGAATAAAGTATTTATGTATGTATGTATGTACCGGTATGTATGTACTCAGACGACGAACGAGGAGACTTGGGGCTCAGTTAGCAGTTACACTACAGTGACTTAACACGACGTATATGTTAATTTCATAAGATGGCGTCTAAAAAGAACGCTTCGGTATTTCCGGCGGATCACAATTCAGGAAATGTTTATCGTCTTGTGGAGAATTTTAATTTTGCAACTTCTGTTCTACTGGGTGTCGACATTCTTCTACAGTTGTGGTAAAAGGATTTCAATTTCGACTGATGGCAAGATTCGTGAAAAGCTGCTGTAAAATTCACAGGCACGACATGCATCTTCACGCAATGCTTACTTTCAAGTAATGGATCATACGACAAGGACATATTTTGTGTGTGGTTTATTGAATCTAATTCCTTGCAAGCGGACATTGGTAAGATTCACATAACTGCTTTGAAACTCTCAGTACCCATTGGTGAAGTCATTCTTACATGAATTGTCAGAGTACGAGGCAGTTATATATGTCAGTAATTAAATTGTTCCAGCGCAGTCACAAATGACAACCTTGCCGTGACTTTGTTATTTGGAGCCACGTCCCGTTGCCATATCTCCCTATTTTGCCAAATTTCTCTTTCCCTTGTTCTTCATGCTGGTTGTTAATTTTCTAAAATCATTAAAATTCAAGAAATGAACTTTTGTAATTTGAGGTCAAACATTTGAAACAGCACTGGAGATCGAATTCTTCTTTCAT
>OX421446.1:32622979-32625479 GCA_949126865.1 Montipora capitata | reverse complement strand
TTCAAGTAAAAGATAAGTTGATGCGTTTATAGTATGATGTTCGTCACCGCTGTTTGTGTGTTATTTCTGATAAGACTAAAGGGTCCTTGCAAACGAGGCATGTGAGTCTATTTTTTAGCACATAAACAAAAGAATATTTTTTTGGCCGCCATTTCTGATCTGCATTCGGTGTCACTTCAATAATCCGAGATCACAAATGGTTAAATATGTATGTATGTCTATGTATGTATGAATGTGTGTACTGTATGCACTTTGAGTCCCCGCCGATCTTTCCTGTGTCAGCGGTAGCCTGCTTCCTTCACCGGTCGGATGAGGATGTGAGACGCCTGGTTGAAAATGACGCTTGGCGATTTGTTCCTTCTAATTTTCTTACTGGTGATAAAAAGCCTTTCTTCCGTGGCCAGTGACGATTACAATGCGGCTGTCACACTCTTTGGGGGCAAATTCCGCATGGGAAGCTCGACTGCAGATAGAAAGCGAGGGGAATTGCCCGTGAGGACTGAAAGCGTAAAACCATTCGTGATCGACAAATACCCAGTCACCAATGAAAACTTCCGGAAATTTGTTCGCGCCGTGAAGTTTAAAACGGAAGCAGAGAGATTTGGATGGAGTTTTGTCTTTCATACCTTTGTGCCCAATGAAGTGAGGACGAAGATTACACAATCTGTTCCGGTAAATTATTTTGCACTGTTTCGCAAGCTAGAAAATAGACCAGTTCACGCTCATGGGTGCATCATGGGTAATCAGGGCAGCATGGCGGGAAATTCAAGGGTTTGTTTGGAAATTGAAGCACAACTAAACTGTACATGACTCTACTTTAGAGACTTTCGCCTTCATAAACAAAACAAATAAGTTCAAGTTCACAACTGAGATGAACTGGACTTGGTATCTATTCCTTGGAATTCCTAAATATTTGCATTTTGGTCTCCATACATTCTCTTTGATTTTGTGTCTTTGGAATTACAGGGAATGTATGGCAGAAACTTTGTTTAATTAAATAATTTCTACAGTAGCCATTCCCTCCAACTTTCTTCTGCCGCTCCTTTGAGCACATATCTTCTGTTCTGGAAAATATAAAAAAAATTATCATGAATACTTTAGTTTTCATTGTTTTGAACTTCCAAACAAACCTTTGAATTTCTCTCCATCTTTCCCTGATTACCCATGATGCACTCAAGATTGTGAACTTGTCTATGATGACATATAAATTTCTGGTTATTCTAGGGGGTGCCCTGTTGTCCAGTGGCAATCAGGGCGTAACCAATAAATGAAATTGATGATCGATGGTAAGTGACGACAATCAATTGATATTGATAATCGACAAACAATCGATTGTCCAGGTTCGTTGATAATTAATATCAATGATTAATTGGCAACCTGCATCCAACCATCTTTCACTTGATGAATCGCGTGACCCTTCAATGTCGTTTTAACATCCAAGCAGCTTGATTTTTCTTCCGATAACTTAAAGTCACTTGACAAGCATCACACCTCAAACTGCTTTCAAAGTTGTCTGGCAAAGAAATTGAATATCTCAAAGAATTAAGCTGCTTCAGGGTGGTATTAATGTTCATGTGAAGTGCACCAAATGTATTTAAAAAGAAATAGAAAGGATAACTAGAAGAGAAATTATTCTCATTATTGAAACCATGACTGAAAAGTCAGCAACCTTCTCATTGCACATGGCAGTAGGAGTCACCCGGCTTTGTACTGTACTGTACTGGTGATGTTCGGCTTTTGGATGTACATGTAGTTGCTGCTAGTGTTGGATAGGAATAATTTAACTTGTGATACATGTATATATATGAAATGATGCATATATTGAACTGCTTATATATGAAATGAAGTGAAGCTATGGTCCTTGCACTTATGAAGGCAATTTTAGCAAATGCATAGGGAAGCCTGAAAAATTCAGGACTTCAAGGGGGTTTGAACCTGTGACCTCACGATGGTGGTGTGATGCTCTAACCAACTGAGCTATGAAGCCACTGATGTTGAGAATAATTTCATAATAACTAAAGCAAATTGTTAATTTCTTCAGGCATCGAACTGGTTTCAAAATCATTGCTGAATGGAAAGCTCCTCAGCTTATAAACCAGGGCAATACGCACTGACTGAATGATGCAGGCTGCTGATTTGAACTGACTTTAATCAGTGTAATGTAAAATACTGCAGCCGTAAATGATCGAATACACTCATATCACTATAGAACATGTATACCGGTAATCATTAATTTTGTGAATGTGGTTTTTTATTCCGTTTTACGTGTATTACTGTTTATTAATGTTTTGATTTAAAAATTACAAAGCAACACATGGTTGAGCTTATTGTTGATTTTGACTCTGTTTTGTAATAGACAGTTTGCGATCAAACACAATCTCAACTTGGTGTAATGTGAATATTCTAGATAGAACTAAATATTACTGGTGGACTATTCCATTTTGTCACTGTGTTGGCAGAGATCTGTTGGAAAACCTAGAACAACTAGGAGAAATAGATT
>OX421446.1:32600479-32620479 GCA_949126865.1 Montipora capitata | reverse complement strand
ATCGTGATAATTCAGAGGAATGAATATTTCTGAATGTCAAGCTCAACTGCTGAATGACCGGGCACTTAATGTTTTGAATCAGAAATGATCGTAATTAAAGAACGACAAGGAGTTGCTTAACAAACTTCGTGAATACATTTACGTACGGTTCTTCGCTGGTATAATGTTTGAGTCATTAATAAGGCTTAGTCCAAAGTTGGAGCTTTTCAACAACTATCCCGTAAACATTCCTATTTGGACAGAACACGAAATTTGAAGCACTTTTGATTCTAAATATATCTCCTCTCGGACTGCACTGGCGGCGACTTGAGTTACATGTAGTATGCGTAATCCACACGGTTTTTTAAAAATAATTAAATGTCCTTTTTACCCCTTTGGGAGAACTGTTCATCATGACAGCGGAAAACTTATAAATTATTACATGTATAAAGATGTAAGAATTAGGCATGATGAAAGGTTATCCACATTCTCTGTTCTCAGCTGTCACGGCGAAATGAGACGAACACAACAGGCTTTCCATTCGCCCTTGTCACACGGCAGCCATATTGTCCCGGGAGACCAAAAAAGCTTTGTTTTACCACACCAAGCCTCACCCCCATGGTTTCCACTGTGAGGCTTGACATGGTAAAACAAAGCTCTTTTGGTCTCCCGAGACAATATGGCAGCTGTGTGACAAGGGCGAATGACAGTGCGTTGTGTTGCTTTGGTGCTGTGAAAAACAGTTTGCATATTCATTCTTTTCCTTGGGGAGCTAGGAGTGATAACATTAAACAATGCTTTGCAAAGTACCATTGTTTTCTTGCGGCACATTTCCGCAATTAAGGGGCCGTGGCATTTGGTTGCTTTCGTTTTTGTCGAACCTAGATGATTTCGCGGTAAACACTATCCGCAAAGACAAGGTATTACCGCGTGCAAATGCACTAATAGTTTCGAGTGGTACTGTATGTGCTGCCCTTTTGTGGGATGACCAGTCTTGTATTTGCTTGAAATCATTTTTTTAAGAACTTGTGGGCATTTGTTGTTGAATGAATTTGCTTTTGTTTCTCTAATTTTGTAAAAGCAATGCATGGCGATGCGGTCATGAATATAGGTACAGTTCACTGACCCATACGTGTAATTCAAGAACTAATAAGAATTAGTTCTAGTGATACATGTAGACTAAATGTACTTAAAATGGACTACACTATATATGACATCACATGAATTTTGATTGTTAATGTGTTGTCAGATGCGCATTTTGATTGGAAATATGAGAATGTATCACGAAAATCTGTTTCAATCAAGAGGTGAAAAAAAACCATTTTCCTTCATTTGTGGAATTATTTTTGAGAATATTTTATAAAAGCAACAGAGGACTTTTTTTTCCATGTTGACATGACCTCATCTAAACACCTGGGGATTTAGGAAAATTCTTGACAGTTATGCAAACCCTTGACTGTGTTTCGGGTTTGCATAACTGTCTTGAATACCAGTATTTTAATTCAATTCAAGAAATGAAAAAATTCCAATGTCTTCCACATGGATACTAATAAAAGTTCCTTTGTCACAGCATCTTGTTTTAGAGAAAATTGATACTGAAATATAGCTACCCTACAATGTAAATTGGCTGCATGATGCAACCCCAGATGTCTTTCCTGAAAACCATACAGTATCGGTGTGTACCAATATTCAACAGACTATCGGTTTCAAACAACTTTATTCCGTTTGGTAACAGAAGCAGGGGAGTCAATACAGTATGTAGTTCGAAATCTGCAAAGTAACACAAAACTGTCTGTTCATGATCATCAGATCAGAAAGAAATACGAAAGAATATTTAACGCCGTATCCCACAACCGCGCGCTGTCTTATTTTCGAACTCAACATGGCAGAGGCGAGGTTAGATCTCGTCGGGTCTACTTGAGTAACAGGAAATGTGGTAGACACGGAATGATCTGTTGAGTTTTAGCGATGGAAATGCTGCAGGGAGTTTGGAAAGAACACCTAAGGCTGCGTGCGGTTGTGGGATACGGTGTTAACATTTTTCTTCCCAGTCCTCCGAATTACGTCACCAGATCACCTGGTAAAGAAGGCGTTCTGGCTGAGGACAACCGTAAAACATGGTATGTCTTTAGATGAAAAATATTGTAATGTTGGTAGTGATGATGACAATGATCATGATCATGATAACAACACATTCAATACTTTTCACTTCATGCATGTATCATCACTTAACCCACTGACACCTCAAAGAACCCCCAGTTGATGGGTATAAAGTCGTCTGGCATTACAGTCAAATCTGTTAAGTGTCACTTCCAGTTGTCAGTGGGTTAATGTTAATAACATGAAGAAC
This sequence comes from Montipora capitata, assembly GCA_949126865.1. Classification (NCBI taxonomy): domain Eukaryota; kingdom Metazoa; phylum Cnidaria; class Anthozoa; order Scleractinia; family Acroporidae; genus Montipora; species Montipora capitata. Next base: position 32,618,150 of record OX421446.1, on the reverse strand, counting down.
AGTGAATTGCTAATCTATTTTTAGCTGCACCCATATAATAATTACAGTAGTTAATTAATATCTCACATTTTTCTAGGGTGCCCCTTGGTGGTTACCAGTTGAGCATGCTTACTGGAGGCAGGTACTGTATGTTTTCGGAGATCACATTATGATAATATTGCGCTTTCCAAAAAGTACTTTCAACCCATGGACTCCTGAACTGCCCCCTCATTGATGAGTAAAATAGTCTGGCGTTAGACAGAGTAAAATGTAATACATAGATTTTGGCTAAAAGCTGAGCTCCAGTGTTACAATAAGTTAACCTGGCTTGAGCCTATGATCCATTCAAAGGCCAGTACTTGGTCAGCGGTCAACTTAAAAAAAAGCTGACCTAAATGAGCCCGCGATGTGATACTGCTCAGCTGATACCTTGTTTTGACAGGTGTCAATTACATTGTAACCATAACATGGATTCCAATGTCAAAGATGTTCCCACCAAAAAATGCAAGTTGCACCACAGAGTTTCACATTGGCATACATGGAGGGGTGAATGTACGATTGTACAGTGACGAAAACCAAATGTTCGCGAACAGATGGGTTACACATTTTCTTACCCATGGTGCTACGTGTGCAGGGCTTCAGCACATGGAGCTACGCTATTAAGTCTCGATCACTCCCTATGTATGTTAATGATAATAATGGTGATAGTGATGATGGTAATGATAATACATGTAACAAACTTTAATTAAAGCGATATTAAAGTAGGTGCATTCACTGAGTTAAATCTGCCCTGAAGTCATGGAACATTGAGAGTCTTACAAAAGGTTTTGGGCTACTTGATGCACTAGCTGGCATGCTTGTTGTATGGCTACAATTCTGAAGGAGCTTGTTGTTGCCTGGTGTTTTTTCTGTCAAATAAGTTTCAATCTTCATAATTACCTTGGTGAGTACATTGGTTCAGCTAATGGGGAGACTGTAAATCAAACTACATGTAGATCAAATCAATTGTTGGTTTTTGATGTGAGGGAAAGAGTGGAGTGCCCAGAGAAAAATGATGCAGAGCAGAGAAGAGCTCAAACAAATTCAAACCATGTATGAGCCTCATCGTTGGAATCAAAGCGAGGTTACATGTACATTCATGGAATCTCAGTGTTCTCTTCACTTTGCCAACCTGGCTCCCCCTACCAAAGCAGTGTGTCAGTAACAATGAAAAGCAAAACCTTTGCATTCTTGTGAGAATTTGTGGAATGGATGCATTTAAGGTAATCGCAAGGTAAAGACAAATTATTATAAGCTCTACTGAATAATTTTAAAAGGTCATCAGTGATTGGAAGCAGTTCATCCATCAGAATCAGAAAACCCTTGGCTGGTGTTTTTTACAGGTCAAAGGTATAATTTTTGTACCAATACAGAAAGTATCCTAAACATTCATAAAAGCTAACCTTAGGCCTAAAAAATGTCTGTTTAGGCATAAATAGGCCTAAGGTTAGCCTTTATACATGTTTAGGATACTTTCTGTATTGGTAAAACAATGACCTGTGACCAGTGACCTGTAAAAAATACCAGCCCAAAAACCCTAACTACCGTACATGTACATGTATCTGTTATACTTTTGTGACCCATGTTTCATACCCCAATGGGACAGTTGACTGCTGTTACCCAATAAGCTTGTCGACTTGTCATATTACCCTTCTTGCATATAGAGGGTTACTGTTTGTTTTCATTATAATAATTATGATTCATGAACACTGTAATTTTTGCATTTAATTCTTTTAAATTTTAGCCAGGGGGTCCTGGTACATCCATAAAAGAGAAGATGTCATATCCTGCTGTGCACATCAGTTACAATGATGCTAAGGCTTATTGTGAATGGATGGGAAAGAGATTGCCTACAGAGGCAGAGTGGGAATTTGCTGTTAGAGGAGAATTAAAAGGTGATGTTTCTAAGCTAAGTTCTTATTGGCCAGCATAGATACATCACTGGTAACATGCTCTTACTGTGCACTCGTTCTTTTTTTTATAAACATCTTATTTTAGTAGGTTTTTTTTGCCTTTTAGTTTAAGGAAATAAGTAGGGGCTGAAAGTCAACTGGGGCTTTTTGCAGTTTTCATCTCCTGTCTGTGTACTGGTGTGGTCTCTTTCGTAATTTGTTTATTTTATAAATATCTATAATTAAAACTAAACTGAACTAAACTAACTTCAAACTTATGTATTATTCTAGCTGAAGAGAAGTTGCCTTAAGTTTGTTTAACAAAGATACATGTAAAGACTGCATGGTCATAAAAATTTTACAGATTCTGCTGTATATTACATTAAGGCTAATGCTTGATAAAAGATGCTAGAAATCAACCTCCAGCATTTTCTATGGATACAATGTAGTTGACAGGAGCGCACCACCTTGCTCTGACATGAATTTTACTATAATACCAGTTGCTATACTCAGCAACATTCAGGGCATTCTTGACCTTTCACAGCTTCATGACTTATTATAATATGGAAATGTTTTTTCTCCATTGAAATCACCCAAAATTTGGATTGACCAAAAAAGTGACTTGTTGTTTTGTTTTATTACAGGAAAGGATTATCCGTGGGGTTCTGAATACCAAAAGAATCGCATGAACATCTGGGAGGTTAGTGCTGCAATTACAAAGCTGAGAAATAGGTGGAGCGATACACTGTATGCAGGTTTGAAGGCATTTTTTTGTCGATAATTAATTATTTTGTTTTGGCAACTTAGGGAATGAAACAATTCCTTCTCAAAAAATCTCATTGAATGAAACAACCTTCAGAGCAGCTGTTTTAGAGAAATACAAGACGAAATAATAACAACTTGATACATGTATATTATTCACTATTATTATTATTACTATTATTATTATTATTATTATTATTATTATTATTAGTTCACTGTAGTATTAGTAGTAGTAGTCGTAGTAGTCGTCCTAGTCCTAGTCCTAGTCCTAGTCTTACTCCGAGTCGTAGTGGTAGCGGTAGTAGTAGTCGTAGCAGTAGTAGTAGTGGTAGTGGTAGTGGTAGTGGTGGTGGTGGTGGTAGTGGTAGTGGTGGTGGTGGTGGTGGTAGTGGTAGTAGTGGTAGTGGTAGTGGTAGTGGTAGTGGTAGTGGTAGTGGTAGTGGTAGTGGTAGTAGTAGTAGTAGTCGTCATCGTAGTCGTCGTTGTCATTGTATTGGTAGGGTGTTAGTATAGTAGCAAGGAGTTAGTACATTTTGTATACCGTAGCAATTAGTTAAAGTCCCTATGACACTTATTTTTTACCTGTTTTTTAAATTTTCGTTTAAAAGTATAGTTAAAAGTATAGGCGGTCCTCAAGAAATGCAATGAAAAGTTTGTAGACTGTTAATTAATGAGATGCGGTTCATAAAATTGAACAACCCAAGCCTGAACACACATCTACATACTTCTGAGCCTCTGTAATCAGTGATCGATGACTGAAAGAAACAGGAGGTTCTTCAAACTCACGCTCAATCACCATGTTTGGATTGACGTTATCATGTACTTTCAGGGATGCTTTGATCTTAGTTATCTTGCATTTGCTTTCTACTGATTGTAGACCATGACCACCTTTCTTCCTCTGCAAGTACAGTACAGCAGTGCACTTAATGATGCTGCATGTTTTCCTCCAGAGCTAACAACGATTTTCTATGCTTCCCAGTCAATCCTCCTCAGTTCCCAGTGTCATTGGCCACTACCGTGTCCACATTCGGTGTTTTAATGCAGCTTAATTACGCAAATTGGTTAGGAAACAACCACACGGTTTCAAGAGATCTGATGGTGGACTTGACCAGATTACAGAAAGTCGTCGTAGATAGGTCTTCTCAGCACATTCCAGTGTTAGCTTCTCTTTGTGTCATACACTCTTGAGGACACCAAGAACTTGTACATGTAGCATAAATCTTCTTCCAACCACTTAGTAAATACAGACTCCGCGAGTTTCATACCTTGCGCATCTCTTTTCAGCTGACTGTTCCGTTTGGTTTCTTGTTTCAGCTGACTAGTTTTATTTGAGCTGATTTATTATTATCATTGTTATTATAACCTGGTGTATCAATGTTAACATCGACAACTTTGTTCTTGTCATCCCTCAATCAGGTCACAACCTGCGACTTCAGATTCTTAGGATCCTTCTCAGAATATTGGCAATTCCTAGAAGTGCCCCTTTTACAATGCGTCAATGTGGATATGAACACGCAACTGACCCAACCACTATTGCAAACCATTGCTAACAAAGCTCCAACGACCACAGGCACTATGTCCTTATGGCATGTGCCTGATCTGCCAACCTAAATTGCTCAGAGACATAGATGTCTCCACCTCGGTGTTTCTATTCTTGTGCCATCCTTCTTCAATACCTCTGCTTTCAAGGAAGATAACATTCCATAACCATGATATTAGCTGCCTTTGTCCAGTGCTTTCATCGTGTTGATTCCCTGTTAGTCATCATTTCCTGCCCAGTTTTAGGAAAATGATCTGGGGATGCCTGGGCCTAACACCATGAGAGCATTAATGCTCGCGAGCTCTCCAGAGTAAGGGTGACATCTGCTAGCAACGTTCTAAGCCATCCTTGTTGGGGTTAAAACAAAGGGCAGGTGGAACTCTCAAGCTTAAGCTGGCAACCCACCTATGAGAAAATATAACTCCAAACAAAAATCCCCCAGGTTTGGGTTAAATAACAGCTCTTGGATTTAAGTGACGTACTGTACAAGTGAGCAGGGTAGATGGATCTGGCAGCCTCATTGGTGGGCCTACGCCTGGCAGGGTGGGTGTGAGGGGTCATGCTTGTTATTGTTATTGTATTGTGATGTTGAGAAATCAGTCTGAATCCCTGGGAATAATTATTAAGCATTCTTATTGAAGAGAGCCACGTAGATAATTCTGATGGGATCAAGAATTTGGAATTTTAAATATTAAGTGTATCTACATGTATAAGCTTCACATAGGAAAATTTACATATCTTTATAAATTTGGCTTACTTCCTGATAGTTCTGATGATATGTTTTTAGTGACAGTGACAGTGACAGTGGTTCGGAGTTTTTTCATTTGCCCCAGTTTGCAGGACTAACATAAGAAAATCCTCTATCTGTTTCCAAGGTCCCAAATTCTTGAACTCTCTTAGTTTTGAAATTCAAAATGCAACAAGTATCACCAACTTATTGCGTAAACAGAAAGCATTCCTCTTATTATAATATTTTTCATTGTTTCCATATTTGCTTTTTCTAACCAAATCTATATTTAATGCAAGTATATTTCAATGTTTCATACACTGTTTAGCAGCTCTGCCTATTAAAAATCTGGCATGTATGCTTCTGTTAATACTTCATATATTGATCAATTAATTGAGGGAGCCTATCTCTTATAAGCCCACTGCAGTGGTTTCCTTTGAGCTTCCTTTGGACCTGCCAAAGCTAGAGCAGATACTTAAAGCAGACTTGATGTAATATAGTGACGTTGTTGGTGCAAACTACAGACTATATGTCGTTCGTAAAAAGTTGAGGTTCGTACAAAGTGTGAATGTTGTTTGTACAAAAAAGTCAACGTTCTTTGCACAAAGTTGATGTTGCATGTTTGGCAAAGTTAACGTTGTTCGTTCAAAGTTTTGAACATATAAAGAAGACAATTGACAAGTTAATCTTGGTATAAAAACCGCTTCATAGCTATATTATGAACTTTCATCTGACCCACTCCAAAATGGAGTGATAGCTCGGATGGCCCAGCAGTGGAGTGCAATTGCGCAATCTCAGAAATGACTGTGTTAGAGCCTTTCTTCTTCCTTTTCAAATGCCCAAGTTGTTCTCTCAATTGCGTTGTTCATTCTTGCTTGAGGTTGTGACAAATTACTTATATTAAGCGCGTAAAGTAAACAGTTCTATTTAATTAAAATTTAGCCTTGTGAGAAAAACAAGAAAATTGAATACTATGGTTAATTTCACACACAATTCCAACCCTTGATATGATTGTCACACTAACATTGTAGGGTTACTAACATGTAAACACGAACTTCAACTTTAACCTTAATTGTGTAGATGCACTAATTACACTAGTACTTTTAAGTAATAAAATTAACTAAGTACTAATAAAGTATTAACTATTTGAAGTAATATTAAAATTAACTGTAACATTTATAAGAACAGACAAATAAAGAGAAAGAAAAGTAATCTAATCCAGCAAAAGAACAACTTAACGTGTGCACCTTTTCCAGAGTAGGCGTTAGCTTTCAAGTTGGGTACTGGCTTGTTCAAGGTAAATGCGGCTACAAATGACAAATACAACAGATATAGAATTAACTAATTAAATTTATGGAAACAACAATAAAACACTTACATTATTTAAGGACGGTGCCTACTAATTCAAGGTATTTTTGCGCAATTTATGAATATGCGGGAAAAGCAGATCTTAAAAAGTGTTATTGAAATCCAACAAGAACATCGGAGGTGACCACCCATTTTTCAAAGATAATTAATCAACATTATTTGTAAAAAGCCTTAAAATGCAAAGCAATGTATGGCCTTTTTTTCCAACTTGAAGCGTAATTATCTCTAAAAAATGCATGGCTACCCCCAATTTTTTTTTTGGATACCAAGAGGACTTGCTAAGTTCTGTTTACTCCGCATAGTTTTAAACCACGCAAAAATATCCCTGCATAAGTAACCACCACCGATACCATATCCAACTACCTCAAAATGCGCAAAAACGTACACATGTAAGCGCCTACTAACAATAGTAGGCGCCTAACTCACTATTTTCATCAATAGGATAAAATATTGTTAATTACATAAATATAACAGTTTACATTTAATTAATGGTATTTACCCAGGAAACTCCACTCATGTAAAAGTGGTTTACAGGGAGGTCCTTCATCCGATCGAATTGGAATTTCGAAATGTTGTTTGTCGACAACAGGGAAAAACCAGAGAACCCGAAGAAAACCTCTTGGAGCAGAGTAAAGAACCAACAACAAACGTAACCCACGTATGGCCACGAGTCCAGAATCGAACTCGGCCACGTTGGTGGAAGGCAAGTGCAATCACCATGACCCCGTCCCTGCTCCCCTATCCCCTTATCTACGCATTTATCAACTAACAACATCTGATTACACAGTAACATATAATTGCAAATTTATCTGATTTATTCAACAGTTTATATATTCACGTAATGATTAAGGTTTAGTGTGTAATATGTACTGCTTATATTGTTTTGTAAAGGACCTGTATGAAAGGTTTTTTTTTAGACAAGATAATATGACAATTCTTGATTTGCTTTTTATACTATATAGGGTCATTTTCCAGATGAAAATACTGAAGAAGATGGTTATGTTGGAGTTGCTCCAGTGGATGCTTTCCCTGCACAAAATGAATTAGGTATCTTCATGCAGTGAGATTTTTATTTGGGAAAAAGAGTGCCTTCAGTTGCTCACCTTAAATTATACTGCCTGAGATGGTGAACTGAAATCCCTTCCCAACCATCATAAAGGGTATTAACATTGATAAGAAAGCGTGGGCTTCAATAAGGACGATAAAGTGTATGGCTATTTCCAAATAACCTTGTTTATAATTTTTGTGTTTGTTTTATGAACATACATTGTATAAATTGTTTGCAAAGAGCAGTAGACTTGCCATTTGCAGCCCTGCCGTTGTCAAAAATTGCTTAGAAAATGTGTTATTATATTACACGACAAGAACCGTCCGAGGGCCAATAACTATAATCAACCAATCACATTGCTTCATTTCTGGTCCCGCGAGGGCCAATGTTTTCTCAGTATCGGATCGGGTATTGTCCGGAATGATCCCGCGCTATTCAGAAGAAGATTTCTCTATCTCAAATCAAGTTGGCAAGCACAGTACGAACTTCTTTTCTCTCAAAAATCAATGCAAAACTCCTGAGTGGATAGCTGACACAGAAATACCCTGTTTTGATCTTGAATAGTGATGAAGCAGCCAAAATGTCGAAAATTTTGAAATCCTCACCTTTGGGAGATAAATTACACAGAAATGGTAGCAACAGCCTTGACAATGATAATTCCGAACGGGAATTAGCAAGGTACTTTATTTAAGTGTCCAGTTGTTCCAGCGCTGGAGCACTAATTGGGGACACTGTAAACTGAAATTGAAAATGAAAGCAAATTAAGTCAAATGAACAACAATATATATCTACATCTACTGTACATCTTCCAGCACTCAGCAAAGTTCCTTTTGGACTTATGGCTGTTTCTGCTTAGGTGGCTTCGTACACTGTAATCCTTTTTAAGAGACACCAGTGCCAAGCCGGCCACTTCTGCTGGAGAGAACAGGACAGCCACAACACCGGGAATTATATTCCCTATTCTTATCGAATAGTGTGTAGGTTCTTTAACGTCCCACAGGGAACTTATGAACATAAGATGGTGTTTTTGAGACGGGGCCTACGGTTTATAGTCCTTATAGTCAGTTAGTTTAAGATCCTGAGTGTTGATCCGGCTGGGGTTAGAACCTGCGACCTCCCGCATGGCAGCACGATGCTCAACCAACTGAGCCACCGGTGCCAATATATATCGGCAAGAGACGACAGATTTTATTTCTGCGCACAGGTCACTAAAGAAAACGATTTCCGAAATGATAGCACTTCAGCATTTTAGTGCCAGCATAACTGAAACAAAAGAGCTTGAGGAAATGGTATTGTCTGAAATTTACATTCTTCCATGATTTCCAAACAGAAATTGGCGAAGATTATGAGACAAGTTCGGAAATTTCGATCAGAAATGTCCAATAAAATGCTTCAAAGAATTCACAAACCACAGGACAGAGGACATGAAGAAACCTGAAAACTCGTCTTTTCATGGAAGTTTAAGCACAAAAGGAAATCCGACGACATCCGTCAACATCTGGTACAAGCGTACACTACTGGGCAAAAATCAGTTTGAAAGACTATGCGGTTTTTGCAAGCAAATCAATTCCACATCCGACCACAACTCAGCGGGTCAGTGACTGAGTTCCTGGAGGGGGACTCGAAACTAGGCGTTTCAAAGGCTTTGTTTTTTTCAGGAACTAGCCGTACGACCTCACTTTAAAATTTCAGGATTCCTTAGCGAGAAAAAATAATCATGTATAGAAATAAATACATGTAGTTAAATCCGTCAGACAGGTTTTATGCAAATGGAAAAAACGTTGATTTTTGTCTATTTTGATAATAACTGAAAAACTGTCTGATAGATCTTTTTAAAAAAAATGTTGGTGGTTTCATCTTCTTATTGTTTACTAATTCCCATAATTTTGACCCTGGTCGTACGGCTAGGTTTTGAGAAAAAGGCCTTTGAAATGTCTAGTTTCCAGTCTCCCCTCCAAGAGCTCGGTCGCTACATTAAATCAAATGCAGTGACTAACACTTCAGATGAGACATCCTGTTGCTTAAACTTCACAGATTTCAAAGTCTTGTTCTTTTTCTTCGGAAAACTGTAGTAAGTCACCTTAAGCATGGGTTCGTTAGAAGCTTTGCGGCACATAGTTTTCCCAAAATCTTCAGGCTAGGAATTTTCTTGACTTCTAAATACAAGTTCTAGCTGTGTGATAAATATCGTATAGATCAAGGTTGCTCGGGCCGTACTGGGGGCGGGGGGGGGGGAATATCGGCCACTGGTCTTTTCTGTACGGACCTTGCAGCACTCGTTCCGTACTGTTGAGACCTCGAGCCAATATTCTCACAGTGCAGTCCTTGCGTTTGGCCATTAAGATATGTATTTTTTATGACAATGTAATAAAATCCATGCATTTTATAACTTTCTTCAGATCAACCTGATTCCAGGGAGCAGAGGTGTCCCACTAATGACACCTGTTACGCCCCTATCAACTTAACCACCTTGGAAGGGCTTCCAGTCTGTTTATTTTGTTAAGTGTAAGCGGTCCTGTCGGGTTATGTACCTTACGGTTCAGTGAGAGTTTCTACTTTATGTAAAGGCTACCTGCAGCTTTTCTCGTTTCATGTTTGATCTACAGGAATACATGACATGTTAGGAAATGCCTGGGAGTGGGTCTCTGATGAATTTAAAGAGAAGGGAAGAGAGAGAAAGTATGTTCTGCGAGGAGGATCTTATATTGATACAGTAGATGGTAAAAACAACCACAAAGTTACGGTCACTACAAGGTAAAACTGGAATAAGTGTGGGATAAATGGTGGGGAGTGTAGTATGGTAGCAACTCGTCCGACAAAGGAGGTCTTGGCTCTACTCGAGATAAATACTGACTTAAAATATGAAAATTTGATTTGCTCAAACAAGTTGATAAGCTCCCGAATTACCGCTGTGAATAATTGAATGGCTGATATATTCAAGGTTAGCCCTTTGCTAGCCATTCAATCTTTTAACGGTGGTAATACTTGTTTTATAGAACCAAAACTGTCGTGTTTTACTCTCCCACAGTCGCAGTACCAAAGTTAACTAATCCCCTCATTCGTTTGCTGACTGAACACTGTCCTAAAGTTTGAGAACTGTGCTTATCTGTATGATAACTGCACATTGAATTACCATTAGGATCTGTCTGATTCATTCGAATTTTGAAGGGAAGGATTTTCTTTAGCAAATAAGAGACATTTGATTCCTCGAAGGCAAAGCCCGGGTACTATCATTAGGTAATTGAACGGTATAACAATCTCTTTTGTATGATAGCCTTTGGGGACACACTAGATGTGAGAAAAATTTAAATGAATAGAAAAATCACTGCCGAGTTCTAGAAAAAAATCCCATGATGGGAGATAGAAAATACGACATCATGGGAGGTAGATTAAAAAAAAGGGTGGTAATGTGAGGTGTGGGGGTGTGGTCCCGATCCCAAATCACAGGCGTATGTTTTACCACTCTTTACTTGTGTACTTCGTATCATCAACTTCAACAAGGTTTTTTAGATAATCGCAGTTATGAACGCTACTTTATCAGTAATGAAAGGAAAGCCTGAAAAATTCAGCCTTGAAACGGGATTTGAACCCATGTCCTCTGCGATACCGGTGCAGTGCTCTACCAATTGAGCTATCAAGCTAACTGGGAGCTGCATGGTCATTTTTTGTGAGTACGTAGGTGAACCCGTCGATGATATGGTGAAGGAACAATGTATTGATGACATACATTTAAACTGTGAAGTAGTTCAAACTAAAGAAACAAAGAAGAACGCTACAAACTGACATTCTTCCCGCACATTGATGCTCTTGTTGTTCGTCCATCGTAGCGATGAGGCCCAAGAATTCCCTCTACGTTGTTGATTGGTTTCGATGTGTCCGGAGATGGCTGGTGAGTCCAGTCTGGGCACAGAAGTAGCGATCACAATGGTGGCACTTGTAGTCGCCCTCTGTTGTGGTTGAGGTGCTGGCTAACCTGACTTTTCTGTTGGCTCGTTTCTCCTGAGCAGTGAGTGTTCTTGCTAATTCTGAGATGTTGGCACCAAGATTGATCATGTAGCGCCAGTTTGGTCGATCGCTGGCGTAGGATTCCTAACTTTCCCAATCGATGTTCATAGCCTTGAGAGAGGATTTGAGGACATCCTTGTATCTCTTTTTCTGACTGCCTGCAGTTCTTATGCCTGTTGAGAGCTCGCCATAGAAGGGCTGTTTTGGAATTCTGTAGTCAGGCAATCTGTGCAAGTGTCCGGCCCAGGGAAGTTGGCTTCCCTGTAGAAGAGTATGGATGGATGGTAAGTTTGCTCTCTTTAGGACCTCTGTGTCGGGAATTTTCTCTTGCCACTTGATTTTTAGAAATTTACGTAGTCTGTTATGGAAATGCTGTAGTTTGCGTGCATGTCTGCTGTAGACTGTCCAGGTTTCACACTCATACAGGAGAGTGGTGAGGACAACCGCATTTTAGACTGTGAGCTTGGTCGCTAGAGTTATGCCTCTTCTATCCCATACTGTGTATCTGAGCCTGCCAAATGCTGCACTGGCTTTTGCAATACTGTTGTTGACTTCATCGTCTATATGGACGCAGCGAGATAGTTTGCTGCCAAGGTATGTGTAGCTGTCAACTGACTGCAAGTTGGTACCCTTGACCTTGATGTTAGGCTTCTTGTATGATGTACCAGGTGCAGGTTGGTGCATCACTTCTGTCTTCATGGTGCTAATGGTAAGACCAAAGTTGTCACATGCCCATGAGAATTTGTCCATAGTTTGCTGTGATTGCTCTTCAGTAGTAGCAATTAGGGCATGGTCGTCAGCAAAGAGAAGATCAAGTATCTTTGTTAGGTGTACTTTGGTTGATGCTTTCAGACGTCTTGGATTGAATAGTTTGCCATCAGTTCTGTACCGAATTTCAAGACCAGGATCTTCGTCAGTGTATGCATCGGAGAGCATGGCTGAGAACAGTGTTTACTCCACTGCTGACGGGAAATTTATTTGAAGTTTCGCCGTCATCGAGCACTTGAGCCATCATGCCATCGTGGAACTGGCGTATCATGGTGATAAAGGTTGGAGGACAGCCATACTTAGCCATGATTTTCGACTGACGGTATCAAACGCTTTGGTCAGGTCTACGAAGATAGTGTACAGATTCTGATGCTGTTCGTGACATTTTTCTTGAAGTTGTCTTACAGCGAATATCCTATCAACTGTGCCTCTACCAGCCCTGAAGCCACATTGACTTTCTGGAAGTAAGCCTTGTTCTAAGTGTTTTATGAGACGGTTCAACAGCACTCTGGCTAGGATCTTTCCTGCAATGGAGAGCAGTGATACCCCTTGTGGTTGTTGCAGTCCTGTCTATTTCCCTTTCGTTTATACAAGTGAATGATGGAGGCATCCTTAAAGTCTTGAGCAAGGGTTCCTTTACTCCAGCATGATAAAAACAACTCAGTCAGCTTCTGGGTTAGTGTTGGTCCACCTGATCTGTATATCTCAGCGGGGATGGCATCTGCACCATGGGCTTTACCTCATGAGAGCTGGTTGATACCTTTGGTCACTTCTTCAGTGGTAGGTGGCAAGTCAAGCTCTACGTTAGTTTCTACTTGTGGGAGCCAATTGATTGCTGGTTCATTTACTGAAGAAGGCCGATTCAGAACGGAGTCGAAATGTTCTGCCCAACGATCAAGAATTTGGGACCGGTCTGTCAGCAGTGTTTTGCCATCGGAAGACAGAAGCGGTGAGGATCCAGATGGTGTAGGACCGTAGATAGTTTTGAGAGCATCATAGAATCTTTTTGCGTCGTGTCGATCTGCATACGACTGTATTTCGTCTGCCTTTCCACTAAGCCATTGGTCTTGTATGGCGCGGAGCTTGAATTGTACTTTGCGCCGACATTCTGTGAACACTGCTTTCTTTGACTCTGAATTTGGGTCGCAATGAAGGACAAGATGGAGTCTATGCTTCTCTTCCAGAAGGGAGTTAATTTACTCGTCGTTTTCATCGAACCAATCTTGATCTTTCCTTTTAACTGGACCCAGCTTCTCTAATGATGACGTATACAGCAAATTCTTAAGACTTTCCCACTCTTCCTCTACAGGTGCATTCCCAAAGTTGAGGTTAGCAAGCTTACTGTTGAGGTCATTGATGAGGCTGTTGGCTGTTTGTTCCTCTTTCAATTTTGAAGTGTTCAGTCTCTTACGTCATGACTAGGCGGTGATCTGTCCAGCACTCAGCGCCACACATTGCTTTAGTAACGTGTACGTCACCTCTATCTGACCTTCTGGTGATAACATAGTCCAGCATATGCCAGTGTTTGGACCTCGGGTGCATCCAAGTGGTCTTCTTCCTGGTTGCGAGCTGAAATAGCGTGTTTGTAATGACAAGGTTGTGTGCGCTGCAGATTTGAAGGAGAAGGAGGCCATTACTGTTGCTCTGTCCAACCCCATGCCTGCCAATGGTACCATCCCATGCCTCCTAGTCAGACCCAACTCTGGCATTAAAGTCCCCGAGAATTAGTAACTTATCTGCTCTAGGAATGCTTGATATCAATGAGTCAAGTTCTTCATAGAATTTGTCCTTTGCCTCACCAGGATTAGTCATGGTAGGTGCATATGCACTGATTAAGGTTGCATGCTTCATGTCTGAGAGTGGAAGCTGCATGGCCATGGTAAACTTTCAAGGTTCCTTACTAAGTTGGACTTGATGGCAAAGCCTACACCAGTTTCACTGCATTCTTGTTGTTTGCGTCCACTCCAGAAAAATGTATAGCCCACTCCCTTTTCAGTGAGTTGTCCTTCATTGGCAAACCTAGTTTCAGATAGTGCAGCAATGTCGACGTTGTAACGCTTGAGTTTGCTTGCAACAAGGGCAGTGAGTTCTTCTGTCCGGTCTAACAGCATTTGCTTTGTCTAGTAGTGTAGGAACATTCCAGGTAGCTATGGTGAGCCTGGTCACCTTTGTAGATTTCTTGTTATTTCGATCGCTAAACGGGATCCTTGTCAGCCACGGTTAGCTGGCCCTTGAAGCAGGCAATGTTTAGGTCACCTTTTCTAGACCCTTCCCCATTCTGCAGAGGTGAGCAGTGCGATCCTAAATAGGGCTGCTCAGTCACTCAGGATGTTGCCAGGTTCCGCTGCTGCTTCGGTCATTGAGAGACGACCAGAGTCCTGAGCCGCCAGTGTGCAGGTTTGTGACTGCAGCTGCCAGTGATTCCGCACCTGCTATGTCACCGCAGGCTTGTCGCCACAGGACTTATGTTAACGCTTTTAACTGGATAGATGGGAAGTCATGACTTGCGCATTACTTGGATTATAGTGTAGAGAACTTGCGGAGCATCGTCCACACTCTCTTGTCCAGGATCACCTGATTCCAGTGGCAAAACATGGTGAAGACGACTGGAGATGAGACTGGATTCAGGAATCTGCTTGAGACTTAACAGAGATTGTACAAGAAACCGCCTACGGGTATCCGCTCTGAACTTGCTGTCAAGGTGTTTCCCTTAGCCTTTGCCGAACCAATGACAAACCACAAGGCAGTGGTGGTCCTACTTAACCCAGTAGTAGCGCCGTGACCCTGACAGGGGAGGCTAAGGGTATGCTAACACTTGCCCAAGGTGTACACCCAGGCTAGTGGAGGGAAGGAGGTGCCTTACTGCTCCATTCTAGACCAGCTCCAAGCAAGGTCTAGCCACTGCTCACAGTGATGCCCTAGTGTGTGTTAAACTACACATGTAATGGATTTTTCATTGCTTCGGTACTAAAGATTTTATTAATTTTTTGGGGTCTTATGCATTGTATGCATACTGACCCCTAAGTCAGAGGCAGGTCACTTTGAGGACGAGATCACACGTGACAGATCTCCGAGAGCATAAATAGTCTGGAATGTAGACTGTGTACTAGTAATTGTGAGTCATTGTTTTCAAGTGTACTGTCGGCCATTGTTTCTGGCGTGTTGTCGTTGTGTATTAAATCTACAGTCGTTTTCCCTGTTTTGGGAAAATGTTGAAGAGCTTTCCGTCGAAAATTAGTAGTAATTGTTTAAGGTAAGTTATTTGTTTCAAAATTGCTCTGTCGTGCTGTTTGTAAATGTTTACCTCTTGAAATGACCAATGAGAATACGCTTTTTATTAACTGGAGATTGAATGTACTTTGTATAGCGACCTTTAGCCAGTAACTGTAGCTACTAATCAGTCGCTATTTTTCTTTTGTTCGCGTTTTATAGCAGTACAGTGATTTTTGTAACTCTCGTGTTTATGTTTTTCATGATTGTTCAAAAGTTGTATTTTTAAAAAATAAAGGTTGTTGAAAATTTGTTCAACTTCATGGGTTTGATTTTCAAATTTTAAACTCTGTGTGACGGTTCGTGATCCCCTGGGTCTCGCAAGATTGCGAGGAGGGAACAGGAGAAAACTAAAAGTACAACAACGTACTTCACACCCCTTCCCACAAACCCGCAACACAGCATAAAGGAAGCAATAACAGGGTTAAATAAAATATATATAATTAAGCGAAATTGCAGGATTTAAAACAAGGAAAACGAACTAACTCCGAAAGAGTTAAACTAGTGTACTAAACCTTAATATACTTAACTAAATAAATAATTATGTCTTTTCCAATTTAACTTAAACGATAATACTAAATGTACTAATTGCTTTACTCTAATATTTACAGACAATAAGTTCAGTTCTTTTCTAGCAAACCCAGTTCAGTCCTTTATCAGCAAATCCAACTGTCCAGTTCTCCAACAGACTAACATCAGTTTCCACGTCGACTTCTCTGTATCTCAGCGCCTACTTCTCCTCTGGCTCTTAGTTCCTTCTAAGCTCTCGCGTCTCTCTCAATCTGACTGTTTCTTCTCTTTCTTATCTTTTCTTGCCGCCACTGACAAAGGGAGTTTTGTCGTTGATTCTCCGCCCGGCTCCTACTATTGACTCATAGCGGTGATACTTTCCTTTTTCCAACTTCTTTCGACTGCTATTGCTCTTTTCTCAACTGCAAACTTTCTGCTCCACCAACCAAAACGTATCTCAAGGTTACAAGAATTTATACTATTTCTGTACATTAATTAGGCTACTAGAAATGAATGGTACAACAACACTAGTTCATTAACACCGTTATGAAATACGAATAATTAACAACACTGAACTATAGAACTTGTGAAGAAAACTGGAAGAATGATAGAAAAAAACGAACGGAGACTATACAAAATTAATGTAAAAGCGAGAAAAAAAGAAATTTCGTGACACTCTGCAGCAAATTCGTTCCCAACCGCAGAAATTAGTGTATTTGTAAATCTGTTCTGCAAAAAGACACGTGTTCCCGTTGCGTTTTATCTTCACACAAGCCAAGTAAACATGACCATGGAAGTTACGGAGCTGCAAAAGTAGAGACTTTCAAGGAAGACAAATTAACTCACCTGTCAACAAACTTGAATTCCGCACAATCACCGATAGCAGGCAAGCCGAGATTTCGTCATGTGAAAGAAGAATAATCAAGACATCATCGGACACATTTGTCTTTGGTGGTATTTTAGTTTACGAGGAAATATAACATCATGTTAGGAAAAGTCGCGGGCCAAGGATACCATACTGTATTTCTTAATCTTTCATATTCTTCATGTACTTCACGATTTGCTCTAACATGCTTGTGTTCAATTTTTCCAAGAGCGTAGATACCTTGTAATGTTTTAGCACGACTTATTGCAACATATATTTGACCATAGTTAATGCTTCTTTATTTGTTAAGATGAAAGCTTATTACTATTCTATCCATTGTCAGTCCTTGTACTTTGTGGACAGTGCAAGCCCATGCTAATATAATTGCAAACTGTGTTCTTTGTATCTCAGGTAATGATAGCTTATTAGGTCTTAGTTTTATCTTTGCCAAGATGGGTTCAATAGCTACTACTTTGCTTTCTTTAGCATATATTGAGTATTGCTATTATTTATCATGTTTTGTCCTGCTTTATCATGATCAAACTTAATGAATATTATTGACGGCCTTTGAGTATTTGGAGTGTCATATATTTTGACTACTGTGCCAATCTGACTATTCATCAATCTATCTGAGATGTCAATATTAGCTGTAAGCATCACTCTTGCCGTTTCTTTTAAATGAAGTTCAAAATCAAGTCCACCAGTTTCAGATCTTCCTCTTGCCAATACTCTGTCAATATCTTGTTTATTAACGTTGTTAGGATATTGATCTGTGGCTTTCAGGGTAAACATAGCTTTAGGAACCACGGCTATTTTTAATATACCAACTTTATTCATTAATACAATGAAAGGGAGAAGTATCAGAGGTTATTCCTATACGATGGTATCCGCCCGGATG
>OX421446.1:32580479-32582979 GCA_949126865.1 Montipora capitata | reverse complement strand
ATAAAAGATGCAACGCTTGACGAGAAATAATATTTTTGTTAATGTTTGAAAGAAGAAAAATTTCGCGGCAATCGGGACGCGGTGAAAATGAGTTAACAAATTTGCATACTTGCGTTGAAATGTGATACGCAAAGAGACGGGAATTTTATTTCTCTGACAAATGATTTTGCTATTGTGGTGTAAAATGAAATTTATTTGGGAAGGCAACAATATTTCTTTCACATCCTGGTTAATCCATTTTAAGGCTACGACTTGCTTGTGCGAAGATTGTTTACATGAAACTCGCGCTTTTTTGCGAATTTTGAGTGTCATGAAATTATATCATTCAATGAAATGTTACAAGGAAAATGAGCTACAGTAAGTTATTAAAGAATGACCTAAGTAGGATTTTAACATTGCTACGGAAATATTGGGGAGAAATTCCCAAGTTATCCCATCCGAGCGTTGGCCCTAGTAAGGGAAATGGGCCCACACAACTTAAGTTATTTCGGAGTTCATCTAAGATGCAAGGGCAGAACTTTTAAACATGGCAAGACTTTCTCTTTTTCTTATTTTCAGCAAAAAGCATTGGGAAGATTATAACAACAGGAAAGAAACCAAAGAAGCGACCGCTGCAAAAAAACAACGTATACAATGATGCCTTATCACATCGAAATTACAAAAAACATGGCTTTAGTAAAGAAAATTTCACCGTCCGAAATACAATACCTTACATAACAGTTCCCTGAGTTCCTCAGTAAAAAGCATTAACTAACATACCAACCCCTGGACAACTACCTTATTCGTTCTCCCTATAGTTCCCGGTTTCCAAATCATTAACCACTTTGCTCTGCAAAAGCGCAACCGTAAGGATACAACTGTTTCACAGTAAACCAGAATGACATGTAAGTAAGTGAGTAAGTAAGTAAGTAAGTAATTTTATTTAACCACATATCGCATGTGAGCGATAGCTCGTTTCGGTGAAAAATCTGAAGTTGGCCTGCAATCCTAAGTAATCACTTGCTAATCCAATCGAATAGTTAATGTTATTATTTCCAGAAAATCATGTAAGAAAGGAAATATTTCTGGGAATTTGGACTTGAAACTCACACGGAACTAGATATTACGCCTGACAATTCAAGAATCGTTATGTAGCAATGCCCCTTTCGTTGGCTCAATAATTCGCATACTTAAAATTAGCAAACATCGAAAAACAACAAAATAACTCAACCAAAACAGAAAACGTACATTATATTCGTGCAAATTCTTGTCTCAGTGTTAACGCAAAAACATGCTGATCGGTTAACCCGGCGTAGCTAATCGAACGAAACCGAACCAAAAACCAATCGAACTCCAATCGTTCGATTGGAGTTCGATTGGTTCGGCAATCGAACATAATCGAACTGGAACTTTTTTGTGAGTTCGATTAAGTTCGATTACCGAACCCAATCGAACTCAATCGACGCGATTGGTTCGATTTTGTTCGGTAGAAAAACAAAATGGTATGCAACATTGATAAGCATTAACTCTTAGTATAATTGGAAGGAATTCACTCTTTAACTGAGTTTTAGCTAGAGGAGCAAGTGTGAGAGATATTAACACATTTCAATGAACTAAAATCTTTATTGTTTAGCTGATTCGAAATTGATTCATTCACAATATGAATATCGCTCGGGATAACACCAAACAGGGATATTTTTAAAAGATTTATACCGTCGTCGCTAAAGCTTCTCTTAGATAACTTGAAAAAGACCACTGCAACTGAATCTGGACGCACGCAACAGTGTACAGTGTGAACACTTGTGTACTCATTTGCACTCGTGTTTGAAATAGAAGCCAATAAGTAACTTATTTGATCGCAACGCTTTGTTTCAGACCGGATGAAACTGGTTCGTGTTTCTGATTGTTGTGGCGTTCGATTATGTTCGATTGAGTTCGATTGTTGGACCGTTCGATTACCGAACGTTCGATTGCGTTCGATTGGCAAAATTTTTTTGTGATCGAGTTCGATTAAGTTCGATTACCGAACCCAATCGAACCCAATCGAACCCAATCGAGCGATTGGGTTCGATTGGGTTCGATTACCAAACGTTCGATTAGCTACGCCGGGGTTAATAAGCTATGCGCTATCAGTCTCAAGGGCAAACATTTTCCAACCGAAGGCTTTCCCTTGCACAGCTCTTTCTGTCGCAGACGATCAAGCGTTACTGGACAATAAGAAATGAATGCCCTGAACTTCCAAGGTAGAAGTGCATCCCTCGAGCTTGATAGCAATAAAGAGCCCGACCTATCCAATCGAACAGTTCGGCAATCGAACCCAATCGAACACCAATCGTTCGATTGCTGAACTCAATCTAACGTAATCGAACTCACAATAAAATTTTGCCAATCGAACACAATCGAACGTTCGATTACCGAACGATTGGTAATCGAACCCAATCGAACGTTCGGACAATTGCATTGGATTAGTTCGATTTTGTTCGATTATATTGGTTCGATTGGTTCGAAAATCGAACTCACA
>OX421446.1:32550479-32562979 GCA_949126865.1 Montipora capitata | reverse complement strand
AAACTGCCAAATATTTTTCATGACGTAATGCATTTTTGCATGTTATGTTTATAGAAAATCTTGAAATTATATTAAGAATGAGAGATTATATTGAGTGCAAGCAGCTCAGGTAATTATAACTAGTAATCTGGGATTTTCCATTATGACAACGACAACGCTAAAAATGGTAATATATTTTTTAACTTTAATCTGAAATAAGCAGAAATGTAAGATTATGTAACGAAGACCGAAGACTCTTGGAACGAAGACCCCCAGAAAACGTAGCATACCAAACAAGAAATAACAAAACACAATTCATGTTAAATAAAATGATCGATTATTTCTCCCTCGTGCATTGGGCCTTCGTTTTCTACACACCCCGGTATGTGGACAACGAAGACCAAAAATGAAGACTCCTACAAGAAAATTGACGAACAGAGACTAGCCAAACACACGGAATTAGGGCAGGATCTTCGTTTTTCACACATCCGGGCCGGTGTGTGGAAAACGAAGACCCTACTGTAATTCATGAAAGAGAACTTCTATTTTCTGAGGGAGGGGTCTTGGTTTTCCGGATCTTCGTTTTCCAGTTCTTCGTTTTCTGCACTCCCCGTGTACTCAGAAGGTGCAAGGTTGTTCAAGTTGAATCAATAACCGTTTTCACACTAGAGGACGGAAAACGCGTCATGACTGGTTTTTCGTCTGACGAGTTTCCCGTCTGATGTGAATTTGTGAATAGAAACCCGTCAGGTTTTTACCGACATGAATTCATATATAGACGGAAAAGAGACGGAAAACAAGGTAAATTTGTGCGAAAGAACCTGGGACGAGATTTGAGTGGTTACCTAGCTAGTACACCCGCGAAAAGCCCGCCAGTTTGAATATGAATTCCGTTTTATTTACAAACATCTTGCTGGGCTTTAGAAAACGAAGCATTTCCTATCGTTTTCGCCCACCGAGCTTGCAACTAATTCAATTTTGAAATATTAGCAACTGGTCGATCAGACATGCATTGCAAAATAAAAGAGTCTCTGTTGATCCGTGATCTTAAGCCAGCCTTAAATGAAAGCGTTGGCAGTGAGAAACTTTATGTCTATTATTAGGATATTCTTGTCGTTTTATGTCAATCAATTTCGTTAGTTCCCAGTCCGTACAGTTGTATTTTTGAATTTAAATTTATCTGGAACTGAATAATAATCACTTCTGATGATGTATGTTGTAACATACGAAACGTTAAGTTTATAAAAGTTATGCATTTCAAGCAAATGTTTGTAACCGCTGTTTGCGTTTTATTCCTAGTGAACATGAACACGGTTTCATTTACTATATTTTATATTTGTTTGCAGAAACATTCCAAAGCATCCTTGAAACGTTTTCTAAACAAAGCTTGCAAAAACTTGGGAAAGGATTCTAATTTCTTATGAAAAATCTTCTTTAAGGAGGCTCCTAATGCCTTTATATGTAGAACCCAACTTTTAACAACGTCAAGGCTGAATAACATAACAATATTAATGTAATGAAAGAGGTCAAAACAAAGGTACTCGATAGGTATCAGGCTTGTCAAAACAGGTGGTCGGGTACCGGGTGATACCACCCCCCTGTTTTTCAAGGTCAGGGTTGATTTTCCCGAATAACGCTTTAGGGGCACCACGTTTTAGTTTGGTAGAGCATAAGGGCAGCCTTATTTTATCCAAATGTTAATTATTTTCAATTGCGGGATATTTGCAGTTAAAAATCGGATTTTCATGAAAGATCGAAAAGGTGAAGGGTCACTGGTACCCACGCCCTAAAACTGGATACTTATGAAGCACCATTGTTTTGACCTCTGCCCAAAAATGAAACTTTTACTATACAGACACAGATGAAATGCACAGATTTCTCCAGTTACAAAAATGTGGTTTCTTCACTTTGTGTTAAGAGTTAAGACAGGTCCTTTTGCAAGATCTCATCAACGCCTATTTGATAAAGACAACACCACATGACCCCTTTTAGATATTAAATGTATCTTCTCATGTTGAAAATAGATGTCTTACTCATTTGCTGGACTCACTCATATTTTATCTAGTTTAACACTTCAATTTAGTGTTAAAACTAGATAAAATAAATTTAGGATCTGGGCGTGGTCATGACATAACAGCAACAGTAAAGTGGGTAAATTAACAGATTGGCCTACTGGCTACCTACAGTTTCTGATAATCGGGGTAGTAGGGAGATGAGAAAGCATCCTGTGATGATCTGCACTGTGGACCATAAAGGTCTGAAGCTGCTGCCCTAGCTGATGGTGGTGGTAGGTTTGGGTGTTGGTACAAAGATGCAGGACCATAAGCATTGCCGGAATTTCCCCCTGACATCATAACTTCATGAACATCATTTCATGAGCTCTGTTTGCTGCAGCCGGCTCTCTTTGGAATGTGAGGAACATTTCGTTCGTTTTTCGCTCAGCATCAAGCAAAGGTTTCACTTGCTCATCACTGTTCTTTTCTTGAACAGCAGAACTTTCTGTGATGGTCTCAACCATATCACTCATGAAAGCAGTTTGGGACTTTTAAAGCCTTTTGAACTTTATTCTTTCTTATGACAGTCTTCTTTTCACCCTTGACCTTTTTGGTCTGAGGAGAATCATCATCTTGGTCATTCTGCTCTTCATCACTTTACTTGGGTTCAGCAATGCTGCTTTCATCATCATCATCTTTATCGATTGATGACAATTTCTCATTGGAATCACTAGATAACACATCTTTAGCCTTGCTGCTGAGGTCGACCATGTTATCACAGCATTCTGTGAATATGGAGTCTAAAACTGCAAACCAATCCGGTGTATCTGTGTCTTTAGCAGAAATGCCGCTTCCATTTCTTATTTTTGGTACACAGTTCTTTCCAGGTCTTTAACCATTTGAACTTGGATCTCATTTGGCTAATCGCGAAGGAGTAATCTTCGGCACCACTGGCACTGGACGGACCTTCTGCAACACGTCTGTCCTCGAATTCCTCTGTAATTTGCGTGAATATTTTATTTTTAATTGTTTTTTTTTTATTTTTATTTTTTAAGTTAATTTTACAAGGAGACAAAACAAACAAACTAATTACAAACTGAATTAGAACAAAACTGCACCGAAGAACATTATTATAGCTTTTGGTTGCTGCTGTATGACTCGTGAATCTAATTACATACATATAATTAATTACTCCCTCTTTTTTCAAAGGTTAATTAAATATTTTGTCAGAAATAAAACAAGGATTTAAGTAAGAGCACATTTCTCAATTTGCCATTGCAATAAAATTTTACTTTGAAATTCCTTTAAGGTTGGTTTCTTCTCAAAGGATTTGCAAGTGTAAATGTATTGTTTTATTAAAATAACGAATAAGTGTAGTCTGCGTCTTGGGCAATCAGTTAAGAGTGGGTATATCATTGAAGGTTATTTGTTTATTGGAGAGGTATTTACATGGTCAAACCATATTAAACGCTTCAGAGTATTGCGTGAGAATTTGCGTGAAGATACTTTCATTTGCAGTTTCCTTTAAGGCTAGTGTTTCTAAAACATGCACCCAAGGTTTATCTCTATTTTCGACGGATGATGTTACTTCTACAAAGCAGGAAAGCTCCTTTTCGACCATGATTTGTCTTTAGTTTCAGTCTTCCTCTTCTCCTTCTTCTTCTTGGGCGCCATGTTTGTTACCCATAATTCGCTGTCCGCTCTCTAGTCCCAGTTTCTTTACCGCGCGAATTACGCAATTTCCGTCCAGTTCCCCGTCTTGAGCGTGAATTCAAGACGAGTTTCCAGTCTCGACGAAAAAATCGTCCACGAAAAATCTTCTGTTTCGAGGGAGAAATTAGACGGATAAATTCAGACAATCTCCCGTCAAAAATTCGTCTCGTCCCGGTTTCACACTAAGACGAGTTTTCCGTCTCAGACGAATTTTCCTTCTCTAGTGTGAAAACGGACCAAAACATCTACATTGATCGACAGTTGATTTCTTATAATATTTAAAATATGAGTCAAATTGGAACAGAAAATACATGTCAGAGTGTCTCAAAGATATTGAAAAAAAGATCTTTTGTCAGTTCAATGTAGTCCCATCATGAATGAGACCTCTCTTAAAGGGGAATTGAAGGCAAAAAGAAGCAATTTTTATGTACACTTTAGACCATGCACAATAATGTTTTCAACTTTTTTCCTGGCATATCCGTCGTTTTTCCACCTAAAAAAATGTTTTTAATCCGATTTTGGGCCATCAACATAGCGGCTCAGAATGGAGGAGTCAGCGGGCATTTTTGCAGCTTATGACGTATGATATAGGAAAGACATGCGAGAGCGCCCTATCTAGAAGCAATGTTTTGACTGATGTTTGTCGTGAATATTGAGTCCGCAAAGAAACAGCAAAACAACCAAGAAAATATCCACAACAGCACTTGTTTCTCTTGATTACAAAATCTCTGTTCCCCATATCATACGTCAAAGCAGGCTGAAATTTTAGTTTTTAAGCCCGCACTGAAAAGACAGAAACAACGGGAAAAGCCCGACCCCGAACGTAATTTTCTCGCAAACTGGATGCTCCATGAGCGTACACTGGACTGCCTGTAGTACGTGTTACTCAAAAACTGAAGGGAGTCAGTTGGGTGATATTGAACTGCAGCGTTCCAGGCCTTTTTGTTTTTAAAGTCGGGGGTCGTTAAAACAATTTAAGGGGTCGCCCAGAAGTCGCGCCAGCAGAGGCCCTTTGGCTCACACGTTTATACGAAGAAATAGATCTTTTTCTGAGGTTAAAAACCTGGCTACCAGCCTATTACTCATTTGTCAGAAAAAAAAAATTCCCATCATCTTTAGAAAAAGTAGGCACGCATTGCGTACTTGTGGTAGTGTAGTAGCACAGCGCTTTATTCCATATTGTCAACTGAGCTGCGTTTTGTCTTCCAGGAGATTCAAGTTGTCTTTGCGCAATATGTAGCTCTAATAGTACACGATATTGTTTTGGTATTGTATATCATTGTAGTGCCATGGTAGAAGTCTTAGGTAAATAGCTCCCTGAGAAGACATCTGCTTACTAGCAAAGTACTAAACCCAGAAAGATTGAAGAAAATAAAAGGGAATCGAGAACCATTGGCTTCTAGACTGACATGTTGATCATTTTCAAGTTCCCTCACAACTTCTTTTCACCACAAGCTTGAGGCGAGCACTCTGAGCAAGCACTCTGAGCAAGCTTGATGGCTCAGCACTCTGAGCATCTGACGGGATTAGTATCTGGATGGATTAGTATCTGGATGGATGACCTAAAAAGTACCACTTTTGTGACAGAAGCATAGGACCAAAAATTCTATTTTAACGCTCAAAAATGCGAACTAAGCAAGATACAGATTTTGTTAGCTTGCTTTATGCAAACCAAATATTGATGAAAAGTAAATGAATATTGATACACAGTTTTTGGGAAGAGCAAAAGGAAGTTTTCAGGTCGGTCGATCGAGAATAAAATATTTTGCCATCAGCAACAAAATTTACGACATAAAAACAACATTAATTTTGAACCGCGAATATAAAAAGTTGCCTTCAGCGAAAAACGTTTTGGGAGATTTTTGCTACGTTCAATTTTGTAATTGTACTTTTGGCTGCACAAGTAAATCGAGAAATCGAAAGTGACATCGAATTCACGGGCGCCGTGATCAAGTTACCGCGGCGTGTTTACTCGCGATACAGTGAAGCATCTGTGTCAAATGATGGCAAGATACCGTGTTTTTGTTTTTGTTAGTTTTCTTTTTCTTTCAATTGTTATAAAGTTTGACAAGCAATGTGCGAATTTAACACAAAGATCACAACCGCTCAACTCTTGAGGTTGACCATTGTTTCTGCAAAGTAAATAATTTACTCTCAAATACGAGGTTATTTATCAACAGGTAATTCCATCGTTTTGGAAATAGCAGCTACTTTATTATTCATCAGCGTCACAATATTTTGCTGATTTTGGGGCTCATTTTGTTGAAACTCAAGCACGCTTCCAACAGACCTGTTTATTTTCGTGACTTACGCACGCGCTGCTTACAGTGCACTATCACAAAAATCCTCCCGTATCACATTTCAACTCACGTATGTAAATTTGTTAAGCTCGAAAATTACACAACATGATATTAAAATTCACAAAGGCTGGAAATCACATAAGAACCTTTTTCAGCGAAAAATTTATTGAAATTTATTGAAACAAACAAACATATTTGCTATATATTAGAGGCAAAAAACCTTTCATATTTCAATAGGCCAGTTTCGTATTCTAACGGTTAGACTGGATCTAGCATGAAATGGAGGCTAATGCGGGCAAATTAATTTGCATTTGAAAAGATTTGCCCGTATTAGCCTCCATTTCATGCTAGATCCAGTCCAACCGTGAGAATTCGAAAATGGTCTATTGCGCGCGTGCAAATAAGACGAAATCAGTGTCACAAAGCAAATGCAATTAAATAAATTTCTGACAGTTCACATCAAACCCTTTTCAAAAGAACCTTGACCGGAAATAATGAAGCACAAAAGAGACAACAAGCCTTCATTCAAATAATTCTTCACTGTCACATTTCCAATTTTTTTTACCTTTGCAGAGTGGAGTACAAAGTAACTGTAATTGCCAGATACCTTAGATGCGACTTCAGTAAACACTGTGATGCATTCAGGGCGTTTGATTCCTTCAATGTTTGTTAAATCATAGTTAATAGAGGGGACTGGTTTGGAACCTCGGCAAACATTAAAGGAGCAACAAAGATGCCAAGATTTAGGTTGGAAAGTCCACGACCGTGCACAATCTTTTGTTTTGCGCTCATACAATATGCATGAATTACGTAACCAACACGTCTCTATTGGTTAGTTCCTCAGTGCGGAGTAAACAGCTATTAGGGAGCTTAAGCACGCGCATTTTTGGTTGTGTGAAGACAAGTTAAAAAGGAAAACAGCTCACTTCCGGTTGCCGTCCGCATCTCAAACACGCGCATGCTTAAGCTCCCTGTTGTTCTACATGTTTTGTGGACGGTCAAGGCCAAAAAAGAGAACAAAAACCTACAACAAAGAAATTTGTCGGGTTTCATAACCATTGCCCTCAATTAACTATGGTTAAATCCATAAAAAAATTGCCATTTGATTTCAGCGTTGTATATAATACCAAGTCAGTAAAATATTAGAAACAAAGCTCACTTGATATCCAACGGCGAAAAATGAAATTGTTGTCGAAGACCATTACTTGTCGCTTTAAAGATTCCACATATTTATTTTTCACCACCTATCTTGTTCATCCAATTGACGTTCCATTCTTGAGATACATGAGGGCATATTATGTTTAAAGATCCACTAAAACGCCATTCGCGTTACAATGACTTTTAGTGAAAATGATTTCCAATTGTTACCGGAAGACTGTATAGAGTTGAGTACAAATAAATACAAGTAGCCAGACAACAGAGATCACAGATCCACTTAAGGTGTTCGATTCCTTCTCTGTCTTTGTTGAACCCATAAGTTACCAGAGCATTTTCCATTTGGTTTCAGTGTTGTATAGAACAGCACACTTGGCAAAATATTAGAAATACAGCTCATTTTGATTTCGGCTCGACGGGCGAAAGATTGTTGTCGAAGTCCATTACTCGTCGCTTTTAAACTGGCAGAAAAAGTTCATTACTCTATTTCTTACTTAACTACCTACAACGGAAAATAACAACTCTATAACTAGTCAACGAGCCGATAAATATTGGTCTTAACATGATTTTGTTTGGAGAAAACCGGCAAAACGAACCGTAATTAATCTGTTTTTACCTCTGCATGAAACGGGAAAATCTTCCACCTAAATGAAATTTTTGTAGGTAATAGAACAATCAAACAAAATATCCCAGTTTTTTAATAACATCGGAAAAACACAGTAACAGTTACAAGCCTGAGTACACGTGATCTCTGCGCGAGACGAAGAACATTATGCAAGTTCTTCGTCTCGCGCAGAGATTACTTGTACTCAGGCTTGAAGTCACGCACATACGCAAATATGAACCGTTGAAAGAAGCTGTCGTTTTTTTGTCAAATTCAAACCGAGGATGACCGAAGGTTTTCGGTCGAAACGTCTTTATCAAGTTTTTTGAGAACGTCGTTTGACGTTCAAATAAGTCTGTGTCCAACATTTCTTATAGTCATTATGTTAATTCCGGACTGCAACTTCAGCATATTTAGTTACTAGAGATGTCATCACCATTATGATGTTTATAGCTCTAAACGTACATTCCGAATCTTTGAAACAATACTGCCTTTACAGGTGCTGGAGTAGTGGGAGGAACAATCAGTTGAGTCGCTGAAAAGTGGGGATTGTTTCTTTGAACACACTGGAGAAACATGTGGTAATATCGGTTGGACTTGCGTCCTAATCGCCATGCCTTGGACTGCTTGTCGAAATACCAGTCAGACTCGACACCGCGGACACCGCGGCAAAATGAGTGCGCATGCTCCGCTTCGAACACATTTGATTGTCCATTTGATTCATTTGATGCGAGCTTTTGAGCTCTTTGTTTTTGAGTTTATTTGGCGGTGAAGGAAAAGTTCTTTCGTACCTTTTGATGATCAAGATCCCACGCTCAACATGGACTCGACAGAAAAACTAAACAGTAGTTCCGAGTTGTTTCCAACGAGAAAGTCAAAAGAGGTAAGCTTATTTTAGGCATGAAATATTTATTTGTTTATGTCGTTTCCATGAAAATTATCTTTGCCAAACCATGTTTGCTCGTGTTTCGGTCACACCGTTGAAGACCTAAAAGTTATAAATTTTAAACGGATAACATTTTTCGTTTACTGTTTTTCGCTTAAGGGCAATTCCTCTAAAAACGCTGAGGGTTTTGACACAACAGACGTTTAACTTTTAACCTCTGACATGTGATACGAGAGCCATGGATTTTTCTGTGACCTGGTTGTCCACAGCAAGAGCAATGGTTTGTTTGGTAGATGGTGATGTTCTCTCTTTTCCTGCTCTGTGTTGCTTTGCAGGACACACCAGGTTGTGGTATGATTAAATTTAATTGATCTCTAGATTTCGGTTGATTTCATTGTCCCAGTCATCTGACCTGAAGAATCTTGTGGAAAGTGTTGATATCTGGCTGGCTGTCATTTTGACTGTCATTACTTTCAAGATGTGAGCAACTGTTTTTATCTGCATTGTTTGACAAAACCTCTTAAGGGAGTCAGTTAAGTTGTTTAGTTTTTTTATAAAGGGATCTTTGCAAATAAGGCACAGATTTCCATGTGACATCTGTGCATGAAAATGACCAAGTGATAATAATAATATTGTTTTACTTTGATCAGTTTCCTGTTGTTTCTTAAACATGTCATTTATTCTTATTCCAGTGCCTAAGTCTAAAATTCCAGATTGTTTTCAGAGATTGTGATGGGGAGTTCAGCGTTGAATATTTTATTGGTTTTGTGGTAAAAAAGCCAGGGTTGTTATTCATCTCACATTTTTTCCTGCATGAGATCCTGCATGATGACAACAGTATTACTGCAAATTAAACATCACAGATGTGAGCATGTCAGTGCTTAATACAAGATGGTTTCCAAACAGCTCTTCAAAATTGTCTAGAAAAGGGACAATAATTATTCACTTGCCACACCTTTTAAGTCAATGTTTGACCAAGCAAATATAATTTGGTTTTTTTATTCAAGTAAACTGTCTTGCTTTCATTAATACAGCTGTATGTTATTCTAGTCTTTCTCTTGCTGAGCATGGGTTTGGATATTAACTTCTGAGAATGCTCCTACTTGTAATAGTATTAATAATGAATATACGGTACTTACAACAATAAAATTAGAGGGATATTTGAGTTACTGTATATTGTGTTTTGTGGTAACACATACCATAGTAGTTGTTGTGGTTGTTGTTGTTGTTGAAAATGAATCAGATAGAGTCATTGTGGGTCCAGATAGAGCCATTGTTGGTATATCATTGGGTAGTGAAACAGGATCAGTTGTGCATAATAAAATGTTAGAGTATGAAGCAGAATGCCTCTAGTCTTGCTGGATGTATGATTACATTAATCTCTCAGCGTCTTTACACACAGTGCAAAATTTAGGCTGGATTTTTGCTGGTGTAATGCATGCAAAAGTGAAATCAGTATTTTCCAAACACATTCAGGTGAATGTTTTCTATGTTTCATTATCATGATTCTCATGTCTCCCCACCCTCATCCCAGCACAGCTCTACAAGGTGATCGACGAAGCTGGAGAAAAAAATTACAGTTACCAGCCAGCTGCAGAAAAAATGCTGAAAAAATATTTTCAACGATGGACCACTACCAAACTCCAAGTAAAAGGGAAACATCAAGTAGCATTGGAGTCAAATTTATACTTAGTTTCAAAACTTTGTTGCGATCCTCTCTTAAAATTAAGACTTATTTTCTTTATTTTATTGCCTCGCTCTTGTAAAAGTAACTAGTGTTGTAAAATATGAGAATGGAGGGCAGGGAAGTGACTTATCCAAATTGCCGAATGAGTGGGATGCGGGCATGAAAAGAACTTAACGCCAGTAGTTTAATGGGCAAATCTAACACACGAGTCGAGTTACAATACAAGATGGCGACTCGAAAAAAACACACACAACGAATACGTGAACATGCAAAACTAAGTACCGCTGACCGGTACTGGCGTAATCTCTCTTTTCTCATGTAAAAAGGGACAAGGGATATGCGAAGCAAAAAAGGGTTAACGGGAAAGCAGAGAAACAAAACGTCTGTCCCCTTGAAGAACGAGGGACAGCTAGACTCAGTGATACTTAAACTATAGAAAATGAACGTAACGACGTGACTGTCCCGTCATGGGCATAATGGTTAACTAACAGAGTCAGGCACTAGGTGGCCACAAAGGAAAGGCTGACCACACTATGGTTAAGACCAGGCACTCTCAGAAGTCTGTAACATAATCATCGTAACGTGCGGGGCGCCGACGCTGGCGCGCGGAACGCCTCGGCTGGTTGACGACGAAATTGACAACGCCAAACGTCAGAGAAGAAAAGCTGAGCGTACCTGGAGACGAACAAAATCTCCATTTGATTTTGATCAATTTAAATCAAAACGAAACTATGCTATCTTTTTGATGAATCAAGCTAAGCGTGCTTTTTACACTGAATTTATTGCGGAGAACAGCAACGATCAATGCAAACTATTTAAAGCTGCAAAAACTCTTCTTGGTAAGAATGATGATCTATTGTTCCCTAACCATCAGGACAAAACAAAACTTGTGAATGACATTGGTCGCTTCTTTGTTAACAAAATTGATGCCATCCGTTCTGATATCGATGGGCATGATCTGGATTCCACCAATGTGCCAAACGATGAGGTAGTTGACGACTCATGTACTTTCAACAGTTTCCATCTTCTGTCGGATAGTGAGGTACTAGATCTTATGCATAAGTCAAGAAAGAAGTCATGCCCATTAGACCCAATGCCAACACCCCTGGTAATAGATTGTGCTGAGGTTCTTCTGCCTGTCATTAAATCAATGATAAACTCATCACTGTCAAGCGGATATTTTCCACATGACTGGAAGCAAGCTTTAATAACACCACTAGCAAAGAAATCTGGCGTGTCGGACTTCAAAAATTTACGACCTGTAAGCAACCTACAGTTCATCTCTAAACTTACAGAACGAGCTGTGTTTAATCAACTTCATGAACATCTAGTGCGCTTTGATTTATTTCCAAAGCTACAGTCAGCTTACCGTAAAAGTTATAGCACTGAAACAGCATTACTGAAGGTGCACAACGATCTATTAATGAATATGAACAATCAGAAAGTTACCCTGTTGGTATTACTTGACCTAAGTGCTGCGTTCGATACCGTGGACCACAAGATCTTACTGTCACGTCTTCAGTCAAGCTTTGGAATAAGGGGTACGGCTCTGGCCTGGCTCTCCTCGTACTTGTCTAATAGACGTCAACGTATCATCTATGATGGATGTCAGTCAGAAGATTTCAAGCTACGCTTTGGACTGCAACAAGGATCTTGTCTTGGCCCGTTATTGTTCACTATTTATTCCAGTAAGCTCTTCCATATAATACGCAATAACTTACCAGATGTACACACCTATGCGGATGATACGCAATTGTACCTTGCATTTTCACCCAATAACACCTCGCAATCACAGGCAATTGCATCAATGGAAAAGTGTATCGATGAATTACGGACATGGATGCTCATTGACAAGTTAAAAATTAATGATGACAAAACAGAATTCATGATTATAGGAACTAAACAACAACTCGAGAAGATAAGCCCACAAAATCTGACTATTGGTAAAGCTTCAGTAAATACTGTTACTACTGCAAAGAATCTTGGGACATGGTTAGATAACCATCTTACACTGCAGGAAAATATAAACAAAACTTGCAGAACTGCATACCTCCACATTCATAATATAAGACATATTCGGAAATATTTAACTAAAGACGTAACTGAAAAACTTGTCCATGCTTTTGTGATTGGAAGAATCGACTATTGCAATAGTATTCTGTATGGGCTGCCTGAGGTACAT
>OX421446.1:32525479-32542979 GCA_949126865.1 Montipora capitata | reverse complement strand
TTATGGAGCTCAATAATGGAAAGTCAGTTGGATAAACTAGGCAGGAATCTCAAAAGCGACAAGTACTGGACTTCGACAACAATCTATCGCCCGTCGAGACGAAATCAAAGTGAGCTGTATTTACCTGAAGTACATGGTAATTTGACACGATTGAGTTTCTTGTCTTCACGCACGCAATGAAATAGGAAGAGGTTTTCGCCTCTAAGAGCAAATATGTTGTTTGTTTCAATAAATTTTTCGCTGGAAAAGGATTCTGTGGTATTTTCTGCCTTTGTGAATTATAATATCATGTTGTGTATTGAATTTTCGAGCTTAAGGTTGAAATGTGATATGGGAGAAGTTTTTCAGTATTGCTCTGTAAGCAGGAAGGGTTCACAGGCCTGTTGGAAGCGTGCTTGAGTTTCAACAAAATGAGCCCCAAAATCAGTGAAAACTTGTGACGAAGATGAATAATAAAGTAGCTGCTATTTCCAAAATGATGGAATTACCTGGTGATGAATAACGTCGTACGCGTCTTGGAGAGTAAATTTTGACTTTGCATAAACAAGAGTTGGGCTATTGTGATCTTTGTTTTGACTTCGCTTATTTCATTGTCAAACTTTATAACACTTGACAGAAAAAGAAACTTACAAAAACCCGGTATCTTGCCATCATTTGACACAGATGCTTCACTGTTTGGCGAGTAAACATGCCGCGGTAACTTAATCACGGCGCCTGCTGAATTCCGGCCATGTCACTTTCGATTTTGCAATTTACTTGAACGTAGCAAAAATCTCCCAAAATGTTTTTCGCTGATCGTAACTTTTTATATTCTATATTCACGGTTCAAAATTAATGTTGTTTTCATGTCGTAAATATTTTATTCTCGATCGACCGTCCCGGAAACTTCCTTCTGCTCTTTCTAAAAACTGTGTATCAATAGTTATTTGCTTTTTCATCAATATTTGTTTTGCATAAAGCAAGCTAACAAAATCTGTACCTTGCTGAGTTCGCATTTGTTAGCGTTAATAGTATTTTCGGTCAGATGCTTCTGTTTTTTATGAGGGGGTTTATTGTTTTGGTCTCCCATCCTAACACTAACCCCGCTGAACAGGGCTTGACTTCAGTGAAGTTAAGTATTACAAAGCTGTCAGATGCTCAGAGGGCACACTTGTGGTGAAAAGAAGTTGTGAGGGAACTTGAAAATTATCAACATGTCAGCCCAGAAGCCAATGTTTCTCGCTTCTCTTTTATTTGTTATTCTTCAGAGACTGGAATGCTGTATTTCAATACCACACAATTCAGTGCCTTCTGATTTTCTGTAGCAAGTACCACAGGCAACCCAGTGTATGCTTCACAGAAGCATCTCGTTTAACTGTAAACAACGGGAGACAAGTTAACTCAAGCTAGCGACCACTCTTAGTACAATCTCATTACAATTAACTGTAATACTTCTCTACGCTTATCTGACCACAGGCAAAGTACTGTCCTTCTCTTTGACGAAATCTCGTGAAGACTTTTTTCACAGTATTGCACTCCACGGAAACCAACTGTAGACTTGACAGCAAAATGTCAGAATCACACACGAACGGGGAAATCCCTTCACTTGTCACTTGTCATACAATATCACTTGGAAATCACAGACAGAGAACGAAATCCCGAATCACAACAACAACAACAACCACCCGACTAGAGAGCCGCTTATATAAGTATCCGAAGAGAGTCTAGAAGTTTCCAAAAGTAACTATTTACAGCTATTGCAATAAACCATATTTTTAAACTTACGACTCACAAACTATTTTGAAACTGATGAGTCACAGTTCTAGAAAATTCTTGAAACAACACATTGAGCTTCGCCCACTTTCCAGATAATTCCAATCCTTGTAACACTCTCAAGGACGACCTCATCAAGGGGACTTTGTACCTTCTTCCATGCAAGAACTGGATAAACCAGAAGTTTGCAATTGGCCGTGGGAAGCGATTCTAACTCCTAAACTCTGAAGGGGGCTGCTGTCCCCTTGTAGCACTTGAAGCATGCTCAAGCCTCGAATTTTCCTAACATGACTCTCTCTGCTTAACCACTGATCAGTGCTAAGCTCAAGATGCGAATATTTCATTTGATACTCCCCGCGCCCAGTGATAGCCTTTACAAAGTCGTCATCATTTTCTTTTCTAAGTTGTTTCATGTCTTGAACAAACTGAAGTAAGGAAACTTCACGATAACGCTCTTTGTGCTTAATAACATGGTTGTTACTCTCAGAGCTGTGGGTGTAAAACTTTGCCGGTGGGGAACCCAAGCCTGCCGCCTTTCTGACATTAGCAAGCATCGGCTCTTTGATAGTGGGGATTTTACCATCAAACCAAGACACAAAAGAATTAGAAATCTCCCTCCAATCGTCCCTGACTGACTCATAAAGGCTTTGGAACAGCTCTGCCGAGTCAGCATCTAAGAGGCCTTCTTTGTAGATTCCATCACCATCATTTTGTCCAAACACCTGGTTAATAATTTTACTTTTGCTTTCTACGCTAACATTTTTCAGGTGTTCCTTTGTGTTGTTTCGAAAATGGCTCATGCACCTTAGCTTGACACTGTTGAGAAACCCTTCAACCAGCGCTTTTTCCAGTGCCTTTTCCCTGTCTGTACTAAAAGATCGCAAACCCTGTTTTAGGGCGGGGCAGTGCTTTTGATGCAATAGATAAAGTCACTGAAAACATCGTAAGTCAGGTTTTGGCTAATGAGCAGAGGCTCAATGCAAATAGGGTGATCCCCCGTTCTTTTTTAAACCAGAAGCAAATCTTGGTACGTCACAGGGGTAACACTGAGAAGTGCAATACGTTTCCAAGTTTTGTAATTGGGCTGTTGTTGCCAGCACCAAATAGAAAGGATTGGGGTGGGTCTGGACGCTTCTAATGAACGCATTATTTGGATCCCCCTGCTTTTCGTCATTTGCCATTGATAATAGGCTAGCCTAGCGGCCTAGAACCTATAGCTGCAGGTTTGGATTGTTTCATGTTATATGCCTCACGCGGCTTTCGGTTTCGTGGAGTTTGCCCTGCACTTGCTGTGGTCATTGCACCTCCTAGCTCTCTGTTGGTCTTTTGAAAAGCTTCTTTTGGAGTGTTCCCTTTTAGGTATGACATTAGGTGTGCCTTTGTTGATTCCTTTGTTCTTTGATAGGGGGCAATGAGTTTAGATTTTGCATTCCCATGTGCCAAAAGCTTAAATTTGTGTTCCCCTCCTTTAAAATAATACTGTACAAAAGCAAGTTGATTCAATATCTCTCCTGAAGGTGTAAGGCAATGTGAAATGGTTCTTACTAGATCTGTGGCGGAAGCACATTTAAAATACTTCCTCACTAAATAGTAGAAATGACTACCTTCGATTCTTTTGCTAGCTATTCGTTTACACCTGATCAATTTCTCAACAACAACGTTACACTCAAAAGTGTGTGTAGGTGACCCATTGTCATCTGCTTCAAGATCTTCAAAAGTCACATATCTTAAGTCAATAACAAAAGCAGCGTTTATTTGCACTCTCTGAGTTTGCTGTGTTTCATTGCCATAATTTTCATGATCTTCTGTCCTGGAAAGGAGCTGGTATTTCCTTTTACATAGATTGGTACATCACCAAAGACTTCAACTTCATCAGGGTCTCTGAAAGTAAGAAAACTACGCTATTTAATTGTGTCCAAAAAATGACAATTACCTCTGCCACATTCTACTTTCAGCACATATACTTTGTTGTCTAATCACTCTTCAGTGAAACGAAAACAAAATAATTTGTAACTTGGTATAAGTAAGAAAACACCAGTCATGTAGAAGGGGGCATCTCGTTTATTGATCAGACATAGATTTCCCTAGGATAGATATTAACACAAAAACGTAGGAACTAAAAACACGGAAATTTACGAAAACAAAATTTCCAACTGATCAAACTAGCGGAGATGCCGTCGAAGTGACAACTCCTAACGGACAAACTCCTTAAATATTAACTTCTTAGCATAATTACGTAACCTGCATACCAACGAATCTACATACCAGCACAAAACTATCTTACAATAACAACGTGAAAAATCTTATTTGTTGTCTAATCACTCTTAATCAGTGAAACAAAAACAAAATAATTTCTAACTTAGTATAAGTACGAAAACACCAGTCATATAGGAGGGGGCATCTCGTTTACTGATCAGACATAGATTGCCCCGTTTCGAAGATAAAGCACAATTTAAAGAGAATTACAGACTCATTGACGCACCAATACGACCCGCTCTATGTCGAAAAAATGCACTCCCATTTGCCTGGCTTTGTGTATCTCTCTCAATTTGTGCAATGTCTTTACTTGACAAGCAAATTTCTACATTAAAGCACTTCTTTAGTAAATCAGTGTATGTGAGGTTTAAATTGTCATTGTCAAAAAGGTCTGGGATTGTTTGGATACTGCTGCTTTCTGATACAAACTGGTCAGAGTAGGGCTTGATAAGACTTAAAGCCACTGGTTTAATTTTTGATTTGTCTAGACTTTCATAAAGGGTGTTCATTTCAGTCTCCGTGGGAACTTGTACTGTTAGTTCTCTTCTGCTGCCGGTGAAGGATGTTGCCTGAGCCTCTCCTAAGCTATCGATTTTTTCATCCAAATCCGCTTTAAGTTTTCTGGCGGAGGTCAAATTTATGTCGCGCATTTTTGCATATGGGACATCTTTTACAAATGATGGCAACAACCACGTACATTTAACTTGGGTACAGGCCAACTTACCGCGAATCCTCGTCCACGCTTCGATATAAAACAACACACTTGCAACATGCGAGCACGTTTCCGAGAGCCCCTCTTTGCACCCTAAGCAGTGGGCTGATTTGACTGTTCCGTCTTTTTTGGCGACAACCCACACATAGATCAAAGGGTCATTCATTCTTTGTGAATGTCTCACTTTTCCTGTAACAACGTGCTTTCCAGCGACAACACAGCCTTGAATGCCTGATAAAAATCCTGAAACCACAAAGTTGTAGGCTTCCAAACTCTTGTATGCTTTGAACTGCTCTTTCGTGTAGAAACTCGTTTCCAAAACCAAGTAGCTAAGCAAATCCATCGCTTCGATAGGTGGAAGGCACTCCGTGTCAAACTGTTCATCGGGAATGGTGACCGGATCGACTCCAATTTCGGCGATTTTTTCAACGTATCTTCGTTTTACGTTGTCGTCAAGTTTAGCACAATACTCCGACAATATTGGGATCTTACTACAAAGCTCGTCAAGCGAGGGGGCGCGTTCATTTTCCAAAGAACTCATCGTATAGTACACAGCGATGGCATATATGCATAATAAACACATGTAAATTTTACCCGCGGTGGAACCCCAACATGGCGGATACCCAAATATGGAAAATACAGTGACGACACGTGCAAGCCAAGAATTAAACCTAAAGAGTTCCTTTTTGGTCACCACAATTCTATGAATGAATTTGAAATGAAATTCCCTAACTTTATTTTCTCTACAAGTCTTTTGTACCGATTTGAATATATTTTTCCAGTTAGTTTTGTCCATGGGAACGGTTTGATTCCATCTCTTTGGACCAGTTTGTTTTTCTTTATACTTCTTATCAACGATTAACCAGTAGAAGTCTTTGGATTTGGCTCGCAGTAAATTAATAACTACATTTTCATCTAAGTGAAAGAACTCCGGGTCCTCATTGTTTATCATTTCAGTATTGAAATCGTTACTTTTCGCCTTGGTTAGGAGGTGACCTGGAATAGCAGAAGTAACTTGGTAAAAGTGAAGAAAGGTAGTTTTTTTCAGTGAATATTTTGACTGAAAAGCAGGAAATGATAGAATATTTTCATTCTTATCTAAAAGATCTTTAACCGTTCTAATTCCTTTCTCGAACCACTCCTTCCATAAAAAAGGTTTACCATCAATGCGTATTTCCTTATTATTAAATAGAATTGTATCCCGTGGTACATCTTCAAAGTCTTTTGCGTCGTAATTACATGATAGGAGAAAATAGAGGCCCCCGTATTTCTTAAAAAAATAGTCTGGAACAAATTTCCAATTGGGATGGCCTTCCCGTATGAGTCTTAGTATCCATGCTAGTCTCAGCGCTTTGATCATTGTTTCAGTATCCGTCATACGCAGCCCGCCCTTCTCATAATCCTGATATAGTCCTTCCCTTCTTATTTTGTCTCTTTTGTTTTTCCAGATGAATCTAAAGAGCCTACCTTTAACGTTACTTATAATATCCTTTGGAACATTGATATTTGAAGCTGAGTAAATAAGAGATGATACCCCAAGCGCCTTGATTATCATCACTTTCCCAAATAGTGTGAGATCTCTTGAATTCCATATATCCAAGTTTGTTTGCAATTTATTTATCTTAAGGTTGAAATTCATTTCATTGTTACCTTTTTCGTCATAGGAGAAATAAATGCCCAGAATTCTGGTCGGACTACTGACCCATTTTAACTGTAAAGGTTTGTTTTTCTTGCCTGACCACCTCCCCAGCCACATTGCTTTAGTTTTCTCTAAATCAAGCCTGAGACCTGAGATTTCGCCAAAATCCACTGCGATTTGTAATCCTTTTTCCACCGAAGAGAGGTCGAAACATAGCAGGTTGGTGTCGTCTGCAAATTGACTAATTTTAATTTCCCTTTCAAATATCGAAATTCCCTTGACAGCACTGGATTGACGAATTTTCATGGACATAAGTTCTGCGGCTAGTATGAACAAGTAGGGAGAAAGTGGGCATCCTTGTCTTACTCCGGTAGAAGGTTTTATCCAGTTGGTGGCATAGCCATTATTTAGTGCCGCACTTTGTATATCAGTGTAAAAGACCTTTACCCAGTTTCTTAAGCTGTCACCAAAGTTGTAAAGTTTTAGAACATGATGTATGCATGACCATTCTAAGGTGTCAAAAGCTTTCTGAAAGTCTAACGATAGCAATATACTAGAGCGGTTTAGCTTCTTTGTTTGCTCTATAACATCAGCAATGAGCCTAATATTCTCACCGATATATCTGCCTTTCACAAAACCTGTTTGATCCGGGTGAATCAACGATGGCAATATCGGTTCAATCCGTTTAGCTATTGCTTTGGACGCAATTTTATAGTCAACATTTAAAAGAGTTATTGGTCTCCAATTCTTCAGTTCTAATAGCGCTGATTCTTCTTTTGGTATTAGGGTTATTATACCTCTACGCTGTGAGATTGATAACTGTCCATTTTCATATGCAGCATTGAGACTCTATACTAAGTCGTTTCCAATTAGGTCAAAGAACTTTAAGTAAAACTCGACAGTAAAACCATCCTCCCCTGGGGATTTTCCATTGCCGAAAGAGGCCAAGCTTTCCTTACATTCTGCCTACGTTACGAGGCCGCCTAATTTCTTACTGTCCTCCTGGGAGAGACGAGGGATTTCTAGATGTTCTATGTAATGATTAAACTGCTCTTCGGTAACATCCATTTTACACGTGTAAAGATCTCTGTAATAATTTTCTATTTTTAACAAAATCTGTTCTTCTTCTTTTATTATCTCTCCCTCGTCGTCTTCTAATTCTGAGATTACCTTCTTGTTGTAATTTCTTTTCTCGAGATTAAAAAAATATTTTGTAGGTCTTTCGCCTTTTTCAGCCCACAAGCATTTGGATCGAAACTTTGCAGCTTCACCTTTGCTTTCATATATTTGTTGAAGTTCCTTTTTGAGATTGTCATACTTCTTCAACTCTTCGTCGAGAGACATAACATCAGAATTGCTACAAATGATATGGTCAAGTCTATCCATTTCGTCCTTAATTATGAGTTCACGTTTTTTCGCTTCCTTTGCTTTTCCTTTGGCGAACGAGATAGTAAAGCATCTAATTTCCATTTTAAGCAGTTCCCAGTACATTCTTTTATCTTGAATATAATTATACTTTTCCCGAAATCCAGAATACCTCTGTCGCATTTGTTCTACGAAATTATTATCCTCCAGGAGAGCATTGTTAAACTTCCAAAAGCCAGGTCCCCTAGGGACTACTTTTGTCCAGTGCAAAGATAGTAAAACTGTCCTATGGTCAGGTGCTATTGATGATTGAATATCAACTTTTTGGACATATTTAGTTAAATTTCTTGCTACAAGAAAAAAAATCTATCTCATTTTTAGGGCTTTGGATACGTATGAATAATTGTTTATGTTGGGATGTTTAACTCTTTGTATGTCTACAAGATCAAAAATATCCATTGTCATTAAGATTAGATTCCGGAAGCCGGTTGGTCTCCAAGGTAAACCACCCTTTTTGTCCTTCTTTGTTAGAGTGCAATTCCAGTCACCTCCTACAATCAGTGTCGTTAATTCAGATTGGTCTATCAAATAGTTGTTAAGCTCTTCTATAAATCGCAACTGCTCGGCTTGATCATTTGGCGCGTATATATTACAAAGTGACAATTCCGTACCATGAAGAATTAAATTAATTAGAACTATTCGTCCCAAGTTGTCGCTTAGGGAATTTTTAATTTTGCTGTCTTTGATTACGGGATTTAATAATATGCAAGTCCCTTTACTGTGTCGAGTGCCATGAGAAAAAAAAATTTCACCTCCCCATTCATTTTTCCAGAATGACTCATCACTTAATTCTGAATATGTTTCCTGTAGAAAATAGATGGTAGCGTTTTGATCTTTAAGAAATGTAAACATGCTGCTCCTCTTAATCGGATTTCTAAGACCTCTAACGTTCAGAGAGATGATTTTACATATTTGTTTGTTAGACATCACTTTTCAAAAGAAAAAAAAAAAAACAGACAAAGATATTTCAATGCAAAATAGGCTTTCTAGAAAAGAATACAGAGCCAAAAAAAATTCAAAACACTCAACACAAAACACCAATTGGGTACTGACCTTTTAAGTTCTCCCACCCTTTCCCTCCCCTCAAAATTGATTGAGAAAAATAAAAAGCGAGATAATACACAGCATTACCGAATAAACTGAATTATCTACAGCTAGTTCAAATACACTCAAAGCAGATAAGTTGTTTACAAAATTATCTAAATCATAATCGCTGAAAATTCGAACAGGATTCCCGCTCGGTGATGTTTTTACAAAGATTTTCCCATCCATTGTCCAGAAACTGGTCAAGAGTCTGTCTTTTTTCATTTCACTTGCCCTCGATACGAGTTCGCGTCGATAAACCGTCAGATTTTCATTTAAAAAAATAAGAGGTACATTAGAGCTTACCGCATTGGAATAGCCGGGAAACAAATCTGTCACTTTAACGTTTCTTAATTTCACTCTTTCCTTGTGTAAGTTCGTTTTCACTTTGTGGCTCAGGAATTTTACAATTTACAATTTTACAAGTAATTTAGTTCGGCTTGTAAGTGAATACACGTTCATTTGTTACTGTTTTAATTTGCTGAGAAAATTCTTTTTATCAAAAATACTCGGCTATAAGCCGAGACCCCTTGTACGGCTTCAAATTTGCCCAAATTTGCCCAAATTTGCGAACTACAAAATCGGTAGAATTACAATTCAAAGCAGCGAGATGAAAATAACGAGAAAGTATCGTATGGGGACAAGTGACAGTACCTGACCTAGCCAAAAGAACTAAAGAGCCATCCCTGTACAGGTCAGTCTTAACTGCTAGCGATAGTAATCTTAACGTATTCCAAATTATGGAAATTTACATCACAACAGCGCAACTTAGCTAGCTCATAAAAGC
This sequence comes from Montipora capitata, assembly GCA_949126865.1. Classification (NCBI taxonomy): domain Eukaryota; kingdom Metazoa; phylum Cnidaria; class Anthozoa; order Scleractinia; family Acroporidae; genus Montipora; species Montipora capitata. The sequence continues at coordinate 32,533,325 of OX421446.1, read as the reverse complement.
GTAAAAATGTACAAAAAGCAGTAATAAATAATGCTGCAATTCGGAGACTAGACAGGTTAGCAGATGGCGAGGCATACTTTGAGCAAATTGAAGAAATCATCTCAGGAGTAACTGGCTCCTTTTTAACCACTAGCTTAGCGGAAATCCGGGCACCGGCCTCGAGAAATTTCTTTACCAGAGGATCTTGACAAGGACCAGGGGAACCATAGAGCTTGTTAGCCCACGAAATACCACAAGAAGCATGACTAAGTACGGAGGCACTTGTATCACTTTCGATAAGATGCTCTAGGTAAAGGGCGACGTGGAGCGGCCTTGTAGGTGAAGCAGTGATCTCGGGAAAGCAAGATGCCCAGACTCTGAAACTCTGAAAAGACCTGGAATACTGATCAATGGTGCGTGGAGACTTGGACTGCGATGCACGAATCGGAAGAGAACTGGCAAGTCTTCGGAACTCAAGATTCTGCAGGGTGGAGCTAGTCCGCGCAAAAACAATATCACCTTGTGCAGAAAAATAGAAGAAGAACTTCTGTTCAAATAATGAAAAGTTAAACAGAAAAATAACCTCAGGTATAGGCAGATAGTCCAGTGGGGAATACAGCAAGTAACACATCTCAAACACGGACTACTGCAAGTAGCCGTGAAGCCCAGTGGCAACCAGAATAAAGCAAGTGTGCAAATGTCCAGCGGCAAAATAAATAAACGCACAAAGCCAAGTGGCAAACACTTTAATTCCAACAGCTGATAAAGCAAAAAAATACAAACTAATGGCTAAAATTTAACTGGCTCCATTAATACGCAAGAAAAGGACAGGCGAACTCAATTTAGCAGAACCAAAAATACAATTCTTATTAGAACCATGCACAAAAAAACTCGCTTCCCTTCAGCAACATAAAGGAAGTCAAGAATATAACTACGGAAAGAACGATCTTCATTAATAATGCATGGCCAAAAAATGGCAGATGGCCAATAAGGGACCACAAGCGCGCCTACGCATTTGCATAATTTGACATGCTCTATAACTTGGGTGACAAGGTAAACGGGAGTGATCAACCAACAGTTTTCACCTTCCCACCTATGACTAAGGGCATCTACACCCAAAGAGTTAGAACTGTAAAAGCGCGAATAGAACCTAGGCAACTTGGTATTTGCATAACTAGCAAAACAATCTATGGTGATGGGACCCCATCGAGAATCTATTCTACCAAAGTAAGCGTTGGAAACACACACCAGTAGTCAAAATCAACGATCTTACTGTAATCTGTAATAATCAGCTTTCTGATTAAGCGTACGGGGAATCCATTCCACTGACAACCTAATACCATGAACAGAAGTAAAACAGAAAATATCCTTGGCAATAGCATTCAAATGCGGCCTATTGCTCCCAGAATCTGTAATGAACGCTAGTGCTTTTTTATCGGTATAAAGCTTAACAGAGGAAATAAGCCAAATGGGAGCAAAACTAACAGACTTCAATTCACTCCAAGTGGAGCTTTGCTTCATTTCAAGATGATCAAATTCTTGTGGGCAACAGGAAACCCCTCGACCTCAACATAAATACAAGAAGCGCAAGCAACTTCGCTAGCGTTAGCGTCGGAATATACAATGTGATGAGGAACATTAACTGGATAGACCAAAGGTCTAGAATTAAGTGCTCAAGCATTGGCACGGCAATAATTTAACTCAGAAATAGCTTCAGTAGTAAGAAAAACCCTGGCATTGCAATATGCTCTGCTGTCAATAACAGAATGCAGTGCCTTCGTCATAATCTTGCAAATATGGCCAAAAACAAGCATACAGGAAATGATACGCCCGGTAACCTGAGCCAGCATCCTAGAAGTAACTATACGAAAACTAGAAACCTCACTTATGGACGCAAGGAGAACTGATACCTTATCTTCAGGAAAACCCCGAGCAAAATCCCAATGAAAACCAAGCCAGCGAAGGATCTGAACAGGGATCCACATACATTTATCCTTATTTGGGACGAACCCCGAGCTAATCAAATCAGAATGGACCAACAAAGAATGTCGAAGGCAATTATCTTTCGTACCACATACGCTTAAACCATCGTATAAATAAACTACAATGCGCAGGGCCTGACTACGCCAATGCTTGACGAGGGGGCGCATGACTTTGGTGAAAATGTAAGGGCCCGCAGAAAGACCAAAGGGCAGAATGACAAACTTAAAATATTTTCGAACCCCATTGAAAACCCACGAAAAACCGAGAAATCTTTGATGTGAGAGGTAAATCTCAACATGATGATACCCAGAGTTAATATCGAAAGAATACATACATACATACATACATACTTAATTGACCTCTCCCCATAGGGGCTTTTCAGGGCCAATGAATCAACGAAACAACAGAATACAACAACTACAACTGTTAAGAATCCCAACTGGCCGGAGGCAAACCAGTTGGCTATTTACAAGTGCAGCTGGGAAGTTGAATCAGGGACTACCAGGATCAAATTCAACGAGTGGTCAGAGCGGGTCTTGAACCCCGGATCTCCGGATCTCAAGGCAAGCGCCCTAACCACTGGGCCACACTAGCTGCCTCCTGAGAATAAGCCCACAAATTTGAAGGAGCTCACCGATGAAAAAATTAAGCATGGACTGGGCATCGTCAAACTTAATTTTCGACTTACTTACAAAGAAATTAACATTCCTGAGGTCTAATATGAGCCGCTTCTCGCCACTTGACTGTAAAGAAACAGACAATGGATTAACCACGTCAGGCGGGGAAGTACACGAAACAATAGAGCCCACACTAAGTAACTAGAATAGCCGATTCTGCAAAATCACTCTCATCCAAAGCTGAGCTATTATTAGTAAGAAAAACACTTGTATGTTCTCGTGAAATGGGAATCTTATAACCAAAACTTAAGGTATCTAAAATAAACTTGGATGCACCAATGCTTTCCCAAAACGAAATATAATATAAGCTCTAAGCTTAACCTTAACAATAACCTGACTAGAGCCTTCGAAATAATCAGCCGAGCTAGAATCAAGAGAAAAATGATCAAAGTCAAAGTCAAAGTAAGAGTACTTATCTGGATCCAAACGCGCAAGAACATTCGCCAAATCAGACGGTAGCTGACTTTGCGGACGTTGAACTGGTGCCAGTGTTGCTGAGACTGCCTCTTGTCCTATAGGAGAGAGGGCAGACTGGCGAATTAGCCCAGTGTCCTCGCTGATTGCAGTTAAAGCAGACGTCAGAAGGCTGGACTTGTTGGGCGGCACGAAAGGGCTGCCGAAAATTAGAGCGAGCTCGTCGGACTCATATTCCTCAACTGCAGTCCAGCCAGCGGGACTTTTGTCAGCAAAGCGGATCAACTTAATGCGTTTATCGAGGTCAGACTTTTGGAGATGTTCTTGAACATCTTCAACGTGCAGGTTTCCCTCGAACAAATTAGAGATAGCCAGATCAAGGCAGTCAAGGAGCTGTGTATAAAACTCAAAGTGGATTCTGTTACCTTCAAATTGAAGTGAACAAGCTGCCTTAGGCCCTCCACAGACTAGGGATTTAGTTGTCGACAACTATTTGGGATCGACAACTAAAAGTTATCGACAACTAAGTAAGTCCGATAAAGGGATTCCACACACTGCCGCTCAAATACTGACTTAGCAACCGATACGCAGGGAGGTTGGGCACCAAGAGCTTACTACACATGCTCACGTGTTCGTGCATTCAAAATGGCGGCAAGAAAGGAGAAAAACGGCAAAAGAGAACGCCGATTTAACGACGTTTCCACCTCCAAGAGCGGGATGTGGAGAAGGAAGATCAAAAAGAATGTTTCCTTTACCAATTATTTTACTTCTGCAATCCTCCATGTTTTAAGCCGGCGGGGAAAGCCGCTGACACAATAGCGCGGAGATCTAAAAGTAGTCGACAACTAAAACAAAAGTTTTCACACTAGAAAAACGCCAAAAAATGAGGCCGTCGACAACTAATAATTTGGGGTTTAGTTGTCGACAACTTGCGCCACAGACTACGTTTTTTAGTCGTCGATCACAAATAGTTGTCGACAACTAAATCCCTAGTCTGTGGAGGGCCTAAGAGTCTGTTTTTAATTTCTTTAGTTCTCGCCGAGTGTCAACCTCGCGTTCGTCTAAAGAGCGCTTGGACTTACCAAACGTTTTGTGCAACTTCACATCAAGGAGGGAAGAAATCAGCGAGATCGTGTCAGAATTAGAAACGTCTATCGACTGAGGTTGGGATGATGCAGTCTCCGGCGGTGGATCAGACATAGCACGAAATTACTAAAACAAAATTCCCAACTGATCAAAAGCGGAGATGCCGTCGAAGTCACAACTCCTAACGGACAAACTCCTTAAATATTACCTTCTTAGCATAATTACGTAACCTGCATACCAACGAATCTACATACCAGCACAAAACTATCTTAGGGCCTGTTTATATGGTCTCGGTCACCCGAGACAGCCCTCCTTCCCGAGACAACTTTACCGAGCGTCTATATGAGAACTGTGTGACCGAGACAAAGTTGATCCTACTTAATTATGCATATATTTTAAAACGCATCTTCAACAAATACCGTATCATCATTTGCCCTTCTCTCTTTCTAGTTCGTTTTTATTAAGTATATTTGCATTTTCCCGTTCAGAAAGTAGACTGACAATCTTAACGGAGCGGAAAGATGTAGTTTGAATAAAAGGGTGTTTTTTGAATCGAGAGTTTTCGCATCGGGCAGAATGAGTGGACATCATTAATTATTCATAATCACTGAAGCAGCAAATTCGAAAGCGAGCGCGCTTTGAAAACCCCAGAATAAGAGAAGAAAGGGCTCAAATCGGCCGAGTGGGCAGAGCAAAAGTGCTCGTATGACATCACAAAACTGCTAACCACCACTTCGGCTGACGGCTTTTTGAAGAGGAAGGATGTATCTACAATAATAGACAAAAACGAAGAAGTTTCATCAAGTGTAAGGTCTATCCATTTGCGCATGAAAATCAACAGAAATGAGCCAATTTTTGTATGGAAGCCGATTTCGAAAGAAATTTTCTTGAACCTAGAATACGCTTCCAAAAAGTGGCCAACGGCTAATAAAAGATCGCATTTTTGTCTCTTAAAACCCGCTTTAACTTCGAAAATTGGTGGACAAGAACCACTATCCATTTAAGTTTCAAAACAACCATTTCAATTTCGTTCGAAAATGGCGCTTCTTCCTCCAGCCAGCCTTTGTTTTATCACTCGTATGCATAACAATGGTTGTTAAGGTTTACAATTAACGTATTCACAAAACCACTCAGTCGTGACACAGTCGTGTGCCGCGAAATTTAAAATCCGGGAGCATCAGCTCTGATGATTTATTCAAACACGGAGGAAACAACAATGAACGAGGAAAAGGAAAACGAGCGCCATCGGTAGCTCTTCGGCGGGTAAAACCTTTTCATTCGAAAGCAAAAGCTAGCAACATGTATAAGCCCCCAAATTGTTGCTTCTTTGACTTTTATTTTATGCGTGCGCATTTAAGACTTTGCTGTCTCGTCTCGGGTAGTCGAGCCAAACTGTTTACATGCGAAAAAGTTGTCTCGCCTGCCAGGGTTACCCTACCTGCCGAGGCGAGACAACTTGCCTCCCCGAGTTGTCTCGCCCTCCCGAGTTGTCTCGCCCACCCCATGTAAACGGTTGATAGAATGTTGTAAACAATTGAGTGGAAAAATATCTCGCCCAGGGTAATTCGGGGGGAGGGTTGTCTCGGGTGCCGGAGACCATATAAACAGGGCCTTACAATCACGACGTGAAAAATTATATATTCCATTTACTGCCGGGGTATTTAAACTTTGGTTGTAATGCAAAGTAATTAGGATTCACTTTGTCTTCATGAATATTATAACTTAAAGGCGTACTTCACTTAGACTGGTTTAATCCGAAAAGGTAGAGCAATTAACTAGGTAAAAGGTATACAAAAAATATTCAATTAAGATGACAATCTTATTGAAACAGTACGATCAAATTTTCAAAAATTCAGCTTACAATTTAAAACTCCCAGGGCCTGGAAATTGGAAATTTTGTTTTGTAAATACCTAAAATTTTTCGAAGGGATTTCCAAGGGCCCTAGAAGAATGCTTTAAAGTTTCCGGAGTATTCCATAAACTACAGTAGTGGAAGCACTGTGATTGTACCCTTGTATGGCAAACAATGAAACAGTTATGCCTTTAATATTTCACAACAAAATGAAACTAATGAAGTAAGAAAGTTACATACTCAGGGGGAGGATCACTATCTTCTTCTTCAGAGTTATCAGATTCCGCCTCATACAGAAAGCGTCTCACATGCCTTGCTTTAAACCTAAAAATATTATAAATAAATATTACGCATTGGTCATTTTCAAATGGAGACATATATATGTTGTCCTGGAGTTCAAAATAATTATCTGAATTAACAGGGGATAAGGTTTTGTATAACTAACCTTTCTGTAGGCTCCTTTGTATAACCTTTATGCCCATCCGCAACTCCATACTTTTTCTCAGTCTGACTTCTCTGGAGTACTTTCTAGGGAAGAGCTACTCAAAACAGCGGTCACTTTTCTCAGTTCTTTCTGCAATGCAAACCGTAAATGACGTCGATTTATTTCTTTTATTCGAATTGTATTAAATGTTTATCAAGGTTTTTCAAAAAACGTATAGATCATATTAATTTCAAGGGGGTGGCACAAAGAAACATCGTGCAAAACTTGACTGATTTAGTCACCAGAGCGCGGCTGAAAGCTGCTAGAGAAAATATTTTATGTGCGATCCTCGTCTTTCATTCCAATTCACGTCAAGTTAATGAATTAAAACAGTAACTGTAGCCCTTGCAAAAAGTCATTCCGGTATTTAATATATCATAAAACATTTCAGAAGCACAAAAATGTCGATGGCATCATACAAGCAGTTTTTCTCAGTTCATCTGTACCAATGAGTATCTATACTTAAAATTTGGCTGTATTTTAGACATCTCGGCGCTTTCTTTCATTGCTGATGTTATTTTCACTGAAAAGTACATTGAATCTCGTTAACGTTGGATTCAAAGGTTCCTTTTGTTATAAACCGTGCGATAAAGACAAACTAACAGTTTTCGAAAGTCCACCAAATTTGCTCATGTTGGCATGACGAGCGTCAATCAACTAAAACCCGCGCTTTCGAGTCCGAAGCGTTTTTAATATTACAGGCAGCAGTCGCCGTCATTCACAATTTTTTTCTTCATTCGTACTCTGGTATATCTACACCTCTCGTTTCCGTCCGAAAATTAACCAAATCTTAGCAGAAAATTCTTGCATTACCTTAATTAAAAGTTGCAGAATTTGGAGACTGCTGGACTTCCCACACCGGCTCTAGATAGGTGGTAGACCTTGAGCTGCGTTGGAGGTGCGTCGTCGGAATCGTCTTTTGCCGACTTATTTGGTAGTACGCTGACCAGTATTTTCCCATTTTTCAATTTCCCATTCCCCATCCCCAATGGCATATTTTAAGCTGCTCTTTTTATTTCTGGAAAAATAATTTCATGAATCCAGCAGAATCATCGCGTTTATGAAGCAAAGGTCACGTGACATATTGTTGGAACTCTGTGTAATATAACTAAGGAGGTGTAGTGGAAGGTAAGTTGACAAAAATGTTCCTGTTCAGAAAATAATTCACCAGCCTTCACCACCACTACCAAGCTCAAACTGCAATCTTGTCCTATTTGAAGCAAAAAGAGTACAGATAATTGTTACTTAATTCCAGTTGACAAAAAAAATTCGATTTTCATTCCTAAGCAAAGGAAAAACCGATTAAACCACTTTTTGAAAATAACAAACGGTTTAGTGCCCAAGGAAAGAATTTGTGGAGTAACTTCTTCC
>OX421446.1:32505479-32522979 GCA_949126865.1 Montipora capitata | reverse complement strand
CGGTAAACTTTTATTTTACTTATGACCGAAGAGGGAACACGCTGGTTAATATAGTGGCTAACACGCTCGATCGATTTGGTCTCTTGACTACTGTATTTACTCTATGAGATTATTCACACTTCAATATACACAACAGCAGGAACTCACCATTCCAACACGTCTCAAGAAACTTATAAATGGACGACACGTGTGCCTGCACTTGATTGGCTATAAAACGGTCACACCACTCTCGTCACACTAAAATCTAACACGTCTTTGCATTCGCTCTCATGCTTCCATCGTTGCAATTGGCTCAAAACGAAGTCTCTGGGGAATCGACATTACCTGAGGGGTTCTTACCATTTAGCCAAAAAATCCGGAAATTTCGGTTTGAGGTCAAATGGAAAGGCAATTTTCCGGAAAATCTTTTCCGAAATTGTGGACAACCTCCAGAGGTAGTCCTCTTTTTCCGTTCGGAATGGAATTCGGGAGCCCTTTCTCACAAGATCGAGTAAATATGCGGGGTGGAATGCCGAGTAGTAAAGTGGTAAGCGCCATTCTCATCCGGTTGGTCACTAAATTCGATCATTACAGTAAGAACACCAGTGACACACTCGGATATCGCCTAGTGTGCCGCTTTTTTGTTCTTACCACATTTTGACGTCATCTGTGAACAGACGCACGGCAACATGGAATCTATTTGTCACCATCTCCAACCAGAAAAAGTTACCAGAGAATTTTCCTTTTGGTTTCAGTGTTGTACATAAGATCACGTGGTTAGCAAAATATTAGAAGGATAGAATTGCCTGTGGCAACCCAGCAACAAAATATCGCGTTTCTTATTGGTCAGTGACGAATGCATACATGAATGCATGCATGGAAACAAAGCGATGGAGTGATTTTGTTGAGTATATATTAAATAAAAATAGTATAAAATTGTTCGTGAATTTCGTGATTTATGGTCATTCGTGATGTTTTGAAAGTTCTCAATTTTGAAAACTTTCAAAAAATCACTCGTGCCCATAAATCACGAAATGTACTCGCGTTCAAACGATTTCCTGTACTTATTTACCATCAATAATGAAAAAGCAACAAAGATGAATGACGTTACGGTTGGCAGTTATGGCACAGCCAAATTACACTATTAACAAGGCAGCTTGCCGATAAAATGAAAGTGCCGAAGTAAAATCTTTCGAAAAGGCTATCGAAAATGGGTCAAAAAACCTAAAATATACAAACAGATGGAGCTGGCTGGTTTGTGCAGGTGTTATGGCCTAATTAAGAGTTGCCCCCGTGGAGCAAGATTAAATTGTAGTCTCCTGGTTGTCTGACAACCTTGTCAACTATTAATTCCCTTTTTGAATTGCAAACCCTCTATTATCTGAATATATTATCTGTAATCTCAAATACAATATTCTATTTTCGACGTTCAATCCGAGGCTTCGAATGAGCGCAATTTCCTTGGAAAAGTCTTCTATAGCAGGTATGCCTAGACTCTCCCTTGGTGACGGTGAAAACACACCACTTTACTGCCATTAAGGAAGGTATGACGTCCGTAAATTCGAATCATAAATCTTCTCCTGACGTTGCTTCTAATTTCGCAGCAATTTGCCGTGGGCTTTAAACCGTGGGTTTACAGCCAACTCAGGAATTAAGGCAGCTTAGAGCTAAGGCTTCCAGGACCACTAGTAAAAACAACCCTCCGACCTCCTTTGGAGTTGTGGTGTAAAAACATGGACATTTAGGCTTTAAAAAGTTCCCCCGTAAGCCTGTGCTCTGTGTTGCTTATGTAACTGATGGAAGATTTTAGATGCCACAAGTCTAAGCACATTTTGTTGACGTATTCGAGACAAACTTTCTGACGAAAACTTTACTGACAAAGTTTGTGTAAAAAAACTTTATTCACAAACTTTGTGGGAAATAATAAAAAAATGATAAAAGTCCAAGCGTTTGTCGATCTTTGTGATACTATAATGACACTCGTTTGTTAGAGGTCTTATTCGTTTTATTCATATTTGTAAGCCTTATTTACACTAGCAAGTACTCCTTGACAAGTTTTCCTAAAGCGCTACGTCAAGCCACAGTTAATGCATTGAGATGGTTATGAAACACAAGTCTTTTTGTTTCATGTTTTAGTCTGTCTTTGGAACACACCTCTCAATTAAATTATGCACAGCTAAATTGCGAGCCCATGCGAAACGAAAACAAAAGATTGTGCACTGTCACGCTCAATTCAAAATCGATTGCGACAACACTGTTCTCGCTTTTAAAGGTTTTAAAGTCTTATGGGCAGTCCCCAATTAACTATGGTCAAGCCAACGGGACCGGAATAAATTCTCGAAATCTATAGCCTTAGCTCGCGTACAAGATTATTTGCAAATCCCTTGGGCTTCATTTTGTCTCTCGGAAGCCCACGGGAGAACCTATCACTTTCGCTTATCCCTCTTATTTATTTATGTCTTTCCTTTTTTATCTCGTGACCAACTTGCAGCAGCAAAGCGTCCCCCAAACAAAAGACTTTCATTGTTCCCTTAATAAAAACGGCGCCATGTTTTCAATACTTGTCAAGGGCATTTGCAAGGAAAACTTGTTTATGTGTACAGTTGGCAAATTTTCCTTACTTGTCAAGGAAAACTTGCTAGTGTACATGAGGTTGTTTTCATATCTACCCCTCAATACGTTTACAATTTTTACATAGCCAGAAATTCCGAACCAGACAAGCTAAGGACAATTGACAGCTTGTCAATTAAAAACTTTGTCTTTCTTGCATTTGATTGGTCAATCAATTTTGAAAATCATTGTCGATTCAATATGGCGACTCGCGATCGTCCTTCAGTGGGTTTTTCGTGTTTTGGAACACGGTTTTTGCAGCAGATGCCGAGGTTTTTGAGTCGTCTCCCATGTCGGTAAAAAGAAGAAGGAGCAGTGGACCATTCTGGGACGTGGAGAGACTTGTTGACATGCGTGAGAGGAACGAAACGGTGAGTTTTGCAGCTTCACTTGACACGTGTTTTGTAGGTTCTGTGAGTCCGTTTGCCAAGCAAGTACCTGATTAATTAACAGTTGAAGGTGAAAAAGATAAGGGTCCAGAAGCTGAGGCGTTAGCTACTTGACTTTATTTTTTAATTTTTAGGTGGAATATCGTGCCCTTTGGAAGGGATTTTCCAAGTTTCGTTCTTTTTGGGAGCTAGAAGACATCACCCGAATGTGTTCGTAGCATGAGAAGTAAAGTGTAAAAAAATACAGTAAATTACTGTACATACGTTATGCTGATATTAAAAAAAATAGTGAGAAAAAGGCATATTTGGAAACAAAAACTATTGCACATTGCAAATCATTAGACAAAAAGTCCTAAAGATCTCATCTTTATTTATCCAATGTGTGTGTTTTGATGAAAATTTAATGTTGACCTTGTAATCGCCTCCAAATCAACCTTTTTTGATCTATTTCCCTGAATACCTCAGAGAAGCTCTCTTCCAAGGTTTTCCTGGCCTTGGCACCATTTATTACTGCTATGGTGTGACTTCCTGTGAAGATCAGACTTATTGGTAATATTGATTCAATTACACAATTATGGTAGTCACCTGTAGCAACAAAAAAAGCTGTGGTATTTTTGGCAAACTTAGATTTTTTAATGTGTATGAGATAATGCTGTATTTTGAATTAATACATTGCATTTTTTAATTTGAATTTTGTATTAACCTTTTCGTGACAAAATAATATGTCCTTGCTGTAGGATTGTAAAACTGTGGATGAAATTTGTCAACCTGCTCATTCTAGCCCCATCTTTCCTGACTTTGACTTTTGCTTTCTCTCCCTTCTTCAAGGTTCCATCATTTATCTGCACATCGTCAGAACATCAGCAATTTAAATCACTTAGCAAAGAATATAGTTAAATGGTGTTTTTTGGCCTTATTGTCTGGTTTGTTTGAAAAATCTGATTTACCCAGTATGAATACAATGTAGCTCTAAGGTAATATATTGATCATGACTGACTTTTGCATTTTATTCTGGTATTTTTAGCACATTTTGAAGGAAAAAATATTTGACAAAGCTTTATGTCATGAAACATGTAATAATTTGCTGTACTTATTGGTAATAAGTATCTGGTAAAAATTAGGACTGACCTGTTATGGCTATCAGGGATCAATTTTCTTAATAAATAGTTCAAAGTTTTTTAACTTTTAATTAACTGTCTTATATGGTTGTATTGCATCAAAGCTACCCTGGGTGTCAAAGGCTTTGGTTTGATTTTTTAGGCACTGTTTTATACAACTTTACTCTGCCCATAATTATTTTTATAGTGTAAACAAGCAATATTATGTTTCGCAGCTGTTCACTATTCACCAGTCCCTGGATCCTATCATAAGCTGGGTCATTCTGAGGTAGTCTATGGCACCCAGTGTAGAACTGAAGTGGTATTTTGTTCCATTTCATTATGATATTTTGAATATGTCTCAGGTAACTGACTTATTCTTTTCTGAATGAGGTACAGCACCTACCATGTCTTAGATTCCTTCTTTCAATACCGATTTAAAGGAGTATAATTGGGCTCCTGGGGCCAGTCCTGGTGTTGCAGTGATGTTCACCTGCCTGTTTAACTCAGCTCTTCATTGCTTAATAAGATATAATTTAATGGGGAGTTCAGCCGCAGACAATGACAATTCATGAACAAAGTCGTCACCAACTCCAAATTACGATTAAATAAAGGATGTTTTGTGTTTATTGCTTAACTTGTCATGTTGGGTTAGGTTTTGATCACTAATTCTTACTTGAGCACTTATGTTATTGCTATTAAAATTCACGGTGAAAGTGTTGCTACTGCCTGGGTCCTTCATTTTTAGGCATTCCAGCTTCAAACCAAATAGCTGTACAAAATGTAATTCTTTTTGGGCTCTTGTCTTTTTTATTGATGGGTTTTCAAGTCTGGAAATCTAGCTCCTCGGGGAGGTTCCCCTAGTGATTGATTTTCAAGTTTTGCGATGTATTTCAGCAACTGCTTGTTTTCTTTTTTCCATTTATTCGACAATGTTATGTTCATTTACATATTTACTTGTGATGTCTGCAAGCGTTTCATTGTATAGTTCTTTTTCCTTTTCAAGGTTTTGGAATTTTTCCCTCCAACGGTCAATTTCGTCTTTTGCCTATTTCAGTCTTCTTTCCATCATAGACTTGCCTCCCACTTTTCCACCGAAATGACATCACTTTTAAGAATAATAATATTAATTATTGAGACCTCCATAACTTTTTCTTCATCCTCGAACCTTTTGAAGCGGATCCACCCCTGTTCCCCGGGTCCTGTTCAAATTAGCTTTCCTACTTAATTCTTGAGAGCAGTGATAAGTTAAACGTTTTCAAGGACTCTCTAGCTTTCAGGGTCGATTTTAAATGTATTTCCAGGAATGTTCCCGTTGACCATGTCAGCATATTTAAGACCAGGAGTTCTCTTTTTTTAAGTAGCACCTCATCCTTCACTTTTTCTTATCCCCCAACAGAAAACTACCTCAGCCCCTCTTTGCCATTGTTCTTTGAAATAAGTAAAGCGATTTTCCGGAGGATTGCATATCGCTATCAACGGGTCGCGTGCCGGGTAAACCTCTGAGATTTTTCAGGCTATTTTTCTCGTATTTTCCCTTAAATTTTCGTGCAAAAATAACACAAAATACCAGCCAAAAACTCTTGGGTACCAAGCCTTTTAGTTACCAGCTCTTCCGGGCTAATTTGAGACTTTTTTTTTTCAAAATGGCGGCTGTTATTGTAAATGTTTTGCAAAGTTCCAGAGGGATCGACTGCGGTTTGGGGTATCCTTCCCCGCGTGATTTATGTAGTTTGCCCTGTATGAACATTGTCAGGATCAATGAATATTTGGCTATAAACTTAGGAAAAATAAGATATTATTTCTGGGTAACTGAAGAACTTTATTCATCGTGATCGTGAAGTTCAATTCTACGCGCATCACGGATGTTATGTAGGGGAACTACGTACGCGTCTACTTGAAAGGTCAGTGGGATTCTCTCTTAATGTATTGCATACAATGTTCCTTGTGTAAAATTTTGAAAAACTGCTGAGAAAAACGCAATGACTCTTTCAAGTACAATTCGTGATGATGTGGTAATTTAAAATTGTGTGCATAAACTTTTATTTCAACATCCGGATTCCCGCGTACTGGTCGAGATGAAAACTACACGATAGTTTTTTCCTTCGAGATAGTGAAAATCGTTGACGGTCTGTAGTAGCCATTATCCTAACAACTTCCTGGTCATTTGTTTCTCAAAAAACGCAAAGAATATCAGTTTGATCAACACAAATTGATGGGTTAAGTAAAGCTTTGGTGGCCGTCTCTTAGTTCCACATCCGAACGCCTTCGAATCGGTACTAAAAAATGGTGAAGAAACCATTCTTTCTTCGAAGTCATATATTTCTTTGTTGCTCTGTGGGAGCCATTAAAATTCTAAGTCTCTGCATCTATTGCGCACGCGCGTTCAGAATTCCTGGCCATGACATACTTTCCGCACGCTTTTCGCACATTTGCATTTGTATACAAGTTTTAAACTCAGAATAATCCCATTTCCTCAACGATGCCGTAGATTGGCGAAAGTTAAGTCTGGATTTTACACTGTACTATAATTTTAGCAGTAGCGATAGGCTTTATTTGAATCCTTAAGTTCTTAATTCTTAATGCTTCTGAAGGACAACATGCAAAACTTTGTAGAAACTGTTGTGTAATCATTTGATCGGTTGAAGAGAAAATCATGCGACAAACGCAAACAAGCCGAGAGTGACGGGATTTTTGAATTTCCAATTAAGGATTTTTGCAAGCTTGAAATTTATAAAGAAAGGGTCGTAGAAGATGAGATTTATTGTTTCTGAGGATGAAAAGTCAATAATGAAACTTTCAAAAACTTCTCCTGAATCTTTTGAAAAAATGATTTATACTTGTCAGGGTTAATAAATGTAAAGCTAAAGGAAAAATATTAAAAATGAATGAAAAAGAAATTACCGTATTAAAAAACTGCAACCAGAACTTTTGGTTAAGTTCTTAATACCAATTTTTAAGAATGGCTTCCTGTGAGAACAGACCCTTCCAACGGTTTTTGGCGCCATCTTGGTTGGGGGGCAAACACGGCTAAATTTACAGTAAACGGTATGGGATTTTGGCCGACTTTGACCCGCTGTGGCGCCGCTGAAAAGAGACTGATTTCCAACGTTTGCCACTACTTTAAATAGTTTTATTGATATCATTCATTCAACAGAAATTCGAATCATAAATCTTCTCCTGACGTTGCTTCTAATTTCGCAGCAATTTGCCGTGACGATTTTAAGAGGATTTGTATGGAATCTTAAAAATTCGTTTATGGTCATTGTAGCCTGAATCTGTTCTTTATATTTCATGAAAATAGTCTCAGTATAAATGTCTTTTAAAAGACAATCTCACTGTGGAAATCCGTCTCTTTTCAGCGGCGCTACAGCGGTTCAAAGTCGGCCAAAACCCCATACATTCACTGCAAATTTAGCCGTGTTTGTCCCCCAGCCAAGATGGTGGTCAAAAACTGTGGAAGGGTCCATCGAAAATCGTCCGTCAGCGACCATTTTGGCGGATCACTTATATTTTGCCCAAAGATATCCATTAGTGAACGATTCTTATTTTTTTTTAGAAATGTGCGGTTCATGTGCGGTTTTCTGTTTGACAAATTGTCCAAACTTTGCTGCGAGAACCAAGCAACGGTGAAGTCTTTAAATGAATTCAATTGGCACCAAACTTAACACAAAATAAGAACAACCATTCCTATTCATTTATATTTCGATACTTTTTACGGAAATGTTAAAATTGGGATTTTCTAAGCTCTTTAAAGAATCTTGCACATCCTCAAAGGCTGCATTACATTGCGGCGGAAAATGGGTGATATTTGACGGATAAAATATACATTCTTAAACTTTTTTACTTCTTATTCTTCAAATATTGCTATTAGTCATTTACTGTGTAAAACGTTTATGCTCGAACTCGGAACGTTTCCCTCCGAAAATATTAGAAATGTTTGTAACCTGAGTGAGCTAAATGATGACAAATTCAAACGCAAACTGATACGATACTAATTATTCTTATAGAATCGTTGAACTGACTAATTTTTGGCTTGAAGCTTGGAAAGCTTAAAAAATGCGAAGTAATCCTTAAGAAGTATAAAAAGTGACTGAAAATCGTTTTTGAGGGCAAAAATCCGCCGTTGAACTATACATTACTCAATTCAAGCACATTTAAATTAACATTGATTGATGCAAGTGACTTTTCTATTACGATTTTAAAACTGAACTTAATACGATATTAAATATGTTCAGTTTTCTGTCAAAATACATCGTGATTCACTCGATAAGTTAATATTTTAGGTACAAGAAATGTACTCGACTGCAATGTGAAAGGTATCCAGAATTATTTTTGTAACTGTTTACATTATTTTTTTGTTCGGGTCTTGACAAATTGCGCGCCAGGGAGCCATCTTTCAATAACTGTGTGACTCGCATGTTGACGCGCATGACTCGCAGCCATGGCTCGCATAGCTCGCATACTGTCCACACTCGTTTTTGTTTTTTGTCAAACGCACGTAGTGTCACTTTCACTGAAATGCATGTACATCTTCACGGACGATTTAAAGGGAAGTAGTAAAGCAAAAATATGACAGAATTACAAACCAAATCAGTATACATATGCTAAATAACGAAAACTGAATGAGCTTCAATTGTGCGGTATCAAAGATATGAATGATAAAAATTGAGAAGTTATCCTTTCTGGCGAAATTTCGTATGTGGCAAACGAATGGCCACAGGCTTGACGCAGAGGTAGTTTCACAAGATATATGCGACGCGCCCGTCGTACAGCTTGACCGTCCTTTGATCTACGATCAGTACAAACTTTGTGCAATGGCGGTGGATGGCATTTTGAACCTGGCACTGTTAAAATACATTACTAGCAAATCTACTTGCCAAAAATAATTTTGTCACTGCCTTTCCAGTTAATTTGGCCTGAACGGGAGAGTATGGAAGAGGGAGACTGAAGGGCTGGATCATGTCCAATCGTCAGTTACTGCTCATTTTATTTAAATACATGCGCGTAACCAGGTTTCTTTTTTCTTAACTACCCTCTTTTCACCCTTACTTGTTTGGCCTCCCATGTCTTTCGATCATCCCTATAACTTTTAAGAGATTACTGCGGACAAGTCAGTAAAGAATTCACCGCCCCATTAGGAGCCAACCATTTGAAAAGTGATGAAGGTGGCAGTATTCAGTCTGCAAATTCATTTCCTTGCAGGTATCAATTAAAATTTGCTTGAATTGAGTAATATATAGTTCACTTGCGGATGTTTGCCTTCAAATACGATTTTCAGTCACTTCTAATACTTCTATGGGATTACTTGCATTTTCTAAAGCTTTCCAAGCTACAAGCCGAAAATTCTTTGATTGCACTCACGTGATAAGGCGGCCATGTTGGTGCCAAACAATAGAGAAAAGTAGCTTAAGGCCCATTTTATAAGCAGGTAGGGTAACCCTACTGCAACATTTCACAGGTAGGGTTACTACGGACGAAATGATATATGAAATGAATCATATAAAATACAAATACGTTCTAATATTCCGGATATTGTTTTATTAATTATATCTAAGAATGTACTCATGCCGGCAATATGAAACGAGTTCATTACGATTGTTCAATTTCGCCATTTTGGGGTTAGATGCCACAAATAATTTCTTTGCTCTCGCTTTTGCCGGATTTTAAACGAAATTGCAAAATCTAGGTTTTGTGCTTTCCGTTCTGTCTGTTTAAAGGAAATCTTGGGGGAAAGGAAGACCCCTCAGCAATCTTGTTGTTTCACTTCTTTATTTGCATACCACGTGCACCGGTGGCTCTGTTGAGCATTGCGGTGCCATGCGGAAGGTTGTGGGTTCGACTCCGGCGGGACGAACACTCAAGGTCTCAAAATAAGTGAAGAGAAAGTGCTGCCATTAAACCCCAACATTAATCCCCAACTAACATTTAACATTTAGCATTAAACCCCAACTAACAAGGCGAAGCAATTTGCTTAAATAATCTTATTTATAATTGCAATCTTCATTATTCAGCGAGCCAAAACAATTTATTCAAATAAACGTAGCTACAATTTTTATCCTTTAACATTTCAATTGCCACAGATATTTGCTGAGCTCAATGTCATTCCGAGTCTCCGTTCTTTTCTCGGTGGTGACCGTGGCTTGATACACTATTTCTTTTTGCAAGCATTCATCTTTAGGGGGCACTCATTTTTGTCTGTTGCACATTCTTGCGCTTTGAGTTTCAGGAACTGGTTGTTCTGATTTCTGTAACATGGCTTTGTTATGTCTGGCTATTATAACCTGTTTCATGTTTGGTGTACCCCCTGCAGCTTAATTAATTTGATGGTGAGGTTGACTGTGCATGCGTTACAGCTTAGAGATATGCTTCTCTGCGATTTTGTACACTTAGAATATTCACCACCGTTAGTATGTGATGAAGATGTCATTTGACAGCCAAATGAGCGCATGCAAAAGCTTTTGGTACATTATAGGTAAGGTTTCAACATCAACATGGTATTTTCATTCCTTTGCAGCTTCTTGCTGACAAGTTAAAATGCTTGGGGAGTTAAATATTTATTGAATACAGTCAAGAATGGAAACCGTGGAGTCTCTTGCAGTAATCATATTTTTGATGTGTAATTTGTGGAGTAAGTAAAATACCTTTTAATTTTGTACTTTTTATCGAATTAATCTATACTAAGAGTGAGTTTGCTCGGTCAGTCGTGGGATGTCAATTTGAACAACTTGGGAGACCTTAATTAAAGACCAAAAGAGGCTCCATCACCACAGATTATTACGTGTTTTAACCAGTACGTTTTTCTCACGCTAAACAGGAGCAAACATGAAAAGAAAACGTATTGGGAGGCAATAATTTCATTTGATAAACTACTTCCAATGCTCCCTGAAGCGACGTACAGTACTTAGATAATTTGATTTTACCAAATGAAGGTAGAACGGAAGGTGTAACAAAATGGCGTAACAAAACAAGAAGTGTTATTCCGTGAAAGAAATTAGCAAAATGCAGCAAAATCATCATCTTAGCGATCATTGGACAAATAGGACTTAAATGCAGGAAAGTAGCAAACATAACTCCAAGTGAATACTTTCGCGCGCACTATATTATATATAGAACGACCTAGCGGGCCTGTCGTAAATTCATTCGTCCTTTAGATTTCCTTTTTCAGTCCAACTAAGAGAAAGAGAAACTTGCTTATTTTGCAAATAATAGAATGGTGAAACGGCTTTTCATGGCAGGTTATAAAGGTATAAACGTTAATTCATTTGCCTAGAGTAGACCATAGCATTGTTACTTTGCTATTTTCTCTGAAAATGACGAAGGAATTCAAATTTAAGCATGAAGCTGGAGACAGCTTTCATCGTGAGGAAGCATCGGTATCTTTACCTTCAGTGGGAAACAAATCTGGTCGTATCAAAATTCTGGGAGCCTCAACAAGTCATTAATAAGGAATAGACAAGGCACGGGGTTTCTTATGGTCCATTCCTAAATTCGCATGATGTGTGGGTGCTGACCAGTTAAAATGGAAACGCCTTCTGGTAATTCATCAGTCAGCGCATGAGGGAAGTTTGCTACTCACAAATGCATTTGTAGCAAATGCACTTCAGTTGAGTGAAACCTCACTACTTGCATGGATTCCTTGGAAATAATGAACTAAGCATTGAATGGATGGTAATTCTAAGAGGCACAAGTACCCTCAGGATGGCTTTCACCATTTGCATCTCTACCATGAGAATCAAAATTGTAAACTTTCCTGTATTAATATAATAAACACCAACAGCTATACTCCCTATTGTTAAGATGAGAGGCACATAATGTTCTGTATCAGGGATTCAAAAGCTCTATCCATGGGCATGCTTGTAGCGATTCAACTAGATAAAGCAAACATTCCGGCGGTATTTCGCTAGACTGAACGTTAACCTCGTTTCCTTGCTTGCTTACTACCTTGTACAGCTCGCTCTGGTACTGGAGTAAGACTTGATGTCCCTGTTCCAAATGACTTTCTTTTGCATTCCGCTGATGGTCGCGCGGCATAGTCTTTGCCTTTCTTTTTACCAACTGCATCATTTTCACGGGCTATTGTTGCTGTTGCTGTACGGAACCGTCCTATAGTTAGGATGGGAATTTTGGCACGAATCTCACGCTTCTTTTTCTGTCTGTGAGTAACTGCGCTCTACTACTGTCAGGTTTCTACTTGCATACGCAACAACACGTTTAGTTCCACCGGGCTCTTGAGTAAGGATGGCTCACAGTCCTACTGGGCTCGCGTCGGCCATAATCTGGGGCTTCACATTAATTATCGAATTATGCTAAGGTTTCCGCTTTAGAAAGCCTCTCTTTTAATTGAAACACCCACTGAAACACCGTGCCTTGGTGCGTTAGTCTCCTCAAAGGTTTTGCTGTAGTTTTCAGATTCGGGATGAAGTGGGCCCAGAAGTTTACCAGACCAAGAAAGCTGCGAAACTTTGCGACGTTGCTTTGTTCCCTCGCGTCATACACAGCCTTAAATTTCTCATCTGCTGGAACAATTCCCCTTTCAGATAAGGCATGGCCCATGAAGGTGATTCATGGAATTCCAAACTGGCATTTGTCAGAATTTACTGCGAGACCTTTATCTTTCAATCTTTTAAAAATTTATATTAACCTGCTGTCGTGC
This sequence comes from Montipora capitata, assembly GCA_949126865.1. Lineage (NCBI taxonomy): Eukaryota > Metazoa > Cnidaria > Anthozoa > Scleractinia > Acroporidae > Montipora > Montipora capitata. The sequence continues at coordinate 32,510,248 of OX421446.1, read as the reverse complement.
TCTTGAATATTTCAGCCGTGGACGATGATGTCTTGATATCGCCTGCAATATTGCGTGCCCCTTCGCAATCAACTGGATTTATGTGTTGATACAGTTCAGGTGCCGAACTGATCCCGAACATCAATCTCTTGTAGCGAAATAGGCAGCGTAATCTCACTGGATTCTTCAGCGAGCCAGATCTGATGAAACCCCTATTTGAGATCTAACTTGCTAAACTCTGTACTCTGATTCATATTCTGCAGGACTTCATAAACAGTTAGGATCGGATGTCTTTCCTTCAATACAGCTTGGTTTACCCTTCTCATATCAACACATAGTCACATTTCCCTTAAGCTGAAAGGAGCACGCCTGGGGCTCTGTGCCACTGGAAGGATATTCGGGTCAACATGGATTTTTGCTTGGTAGTCCTTCAACTTCCCAATACCACTGCCGAATCATTCGTGAAATCTGACTTTTAAGGACGAGTCAATACTATTCAATTGTCCAATCTTGAGTTCTCCAAGTTCAAGAGCGGTCTTCCTGCCAAGAAGAGACCTTCTGATTCCACTAATTACAAGGAACTCTGCTTCAGTATCCTTCTCATTGAGCTTGACAAGTGGCCTGAACTTTCCTAGTGTATTGAGCGGCTCCGTAGCACCATACCGGTAAACATTGTGCGTTTTTTTTTTGTGATGTACATTTGATGCCCTGTGTTTTAAGATCTTGCCATGTCTCCTTGTAAACAACATTGCACGATGCTCCCGTATCAATCAAAACATCCCTTAAGGTTGCCCCTCCGACATGAACTGAACAGTGCCACTTTCAACACCAGAGACATAACCTTCTGAAACAGAGGCTGCATACTCATCATTATCCTCTGCTTTATGTACATTGTGAAGTCGTTGTTTGCTGCTTGCTTTTAGTCGACGCTTGTTGCCTTTCCCAGATTCAGGTTCATGATTCAGGTTCATTGCCGTAAAGAATGGGACTCTTGAAGAATTTAATAGAAAATGGGGCCTTTTCCAACATTAAGCGGAAGTGCAAGGATGGCTCGCTACAGTCACTCTAGGATAATAATAGAATCTAAAGTTTGTTAATGTGATTAGGACAATGTGTGTGTGTGTGTGTGTTTGTGCGTAACCTATCACATTTATTTATGTATGATCAATTTATGTATTACAGTATGATCAATAAAGGTTATGAAAACAAAACAAAACAAAACAAAAAAAACAAAAAAAAAAAGGTTCATGCTTCCCATTTTTTTTCGTCTTGCACGTGCTCACAAAGTGGCACTTATTACAGGAGACCTTGCGAGATGGACAACTTTGATCTCGGGCGAAGTGGCCTTCCTTTCCACAACAGAGGCATCTGCCATTCTTTCTGTGAGTTTCACTGACACTATTTACTTCTGTTTTCGATTCCATTTCTTTGATTGAATCTGCCTCCGATTCCGATGAACCAGCGATCAGCTGAACCTTTTCCAGAAGATTTCTCCTCAGCTTACTTGATTGGCACTTGTCTATCACCTGGTCACGAATCTGTTCGTTTTCCTCAAAGATTACAGTTTTCTGCTTGTCACCGCAACCGGGTTACAAACTGGTGGACAGTTTCAGAATCCTCTTGGCGCATTTAACGAAATATATACCGTTCATACGGAATGTTGTCTTGCGGTTCAAAGAGCTCTCTCGTTCATATTAGAAGAATCTGTCCCACCGGCTGGCGGTCCTGGGTCAGTTAACGTAGCAAATATTTTCTGAACATTCATTCCTGCGGAATGTAGTAAAAGGGCTGTTTTCTGCTTTGCATCCTTTACTCCACATATAAAACTGAAGTGCGGTTCTCCATAGCTTCCAACGGGGACCGATGCTCGTCGGATCGCCATTGCAATCGAAGGGTGGAATTCCTCCAATCTCCAGATTTGTTGCCATGATTTTTACGCCAACTTGAAGTATTGAGTTTTAAGTAAATTCTCGTTGCCAATTGTAGCGATTGGGTCCCGATTCAACAGAGACTAACTAGATAAAACACCGTGTCAAAACACAACTCGTGGCTCTCTTTACGTCCACACACTCACTCACGTAACCCACTGCCCTCATGGGGGACATACATCCGCAATACATTACAATATTCCTCCATGGTAGTATCGTAATGTCTATCACCAGTATTTATGCTGACTGCCGTTCTGGTCACCAGAGCCTTCGATGTTATAAGTGTACACAAAAGAGAAGACCTCTGGTATCGAAAACAAAAAGTTAGCACCTGCGCAAATACGACGGAAGTGAGCTTTGCGGATCGTTGCAGATTTAGGCTCGTGCGGCCTAAGGCCTGGGCACGCGCAAAAAGGAGCCAACCTTTACAAGTTACAACTATTTTCTCATTTTAAGACATGTATTGACGGTGGATCCGTTAATTTCAGTGTCATGTGATGTCTCTTAACGATGTAACACCTTTTCAAAGTTTGCATATGGATACAGTTAATAAGAACGTCGTCCATAGTCGTAATCCTTCAGTCAAAAATTCTAACTTTCAGGCTTCCAGATTGTTACTTATAACTCCAAATGTCTCAAAAGTGTGGAAGCATTTGGAATTCTTTCTTGACATCTATGCACTCCACCCTGAACTCGTCAACCTTCTCTTGCAGTTCTCTATAGTTCTCTTGTCCACCAAAAAGTGTGTTTTTGTCTTCTCGAGTTTCTTGTGATATCCTTTTTTTTTACTCAGACAGCAAACCACTTATTTCTAGTTATTGATAAAATATGCATGCCAACTCTTTCAAACCAATTGCAAGGAGAGACAGGTTATTGGTCAGACTTTGGTGGCAACCGATGCTCCTTACCTTTTGTAACCTACACTGTATTTCCTGGCATCAACCTATTTGGGACAGCACTCAGGTGGCAGCTGCTGGGCTATCAATTCTGTGAAGTTCTTTAACCATATTCCTCGAAGTCCGTAAGGAAAAATGGGATCTCCAGTGTGCTGTTTTGCGAAGTGCTTTGCCACGCGATTATAATCTCCTTACTCCACGCCTTTCAATTCTTTCTCCTCCAATTCCTTGGCCCACTCTGCATCGTCATGCATTGTGGTTTTCACTCTTCCCCAATATTCCCTCAAAAGATGCCCTAATTTTCTAGGCAGCTGGCATGATGACGCAGTCCTCTTCAATTCGACCTCCTCAAATAGACTCCTACGGTTTGTCTCAAACATCGTGCTTTGCTGGAATTGACTTTCCTCATAAGCCCTCAGCTTAACAAATTGTGCGGTTACTCTCTTCTTAATGCCCTCAAGTATAACTTGCTGATCCTTCCCATCAACGTTATACTTCTTTGTCACTAGTCAACCTTCTCTCATAGAGGTGACAAAAAACTATTGTTGCTTAATATTTAATAGCTATTTAGTATTGTCTGTCAACAAGACAATTGCAATTTGCATAAGAAGCTTGAAATAAACATCGCCACACGCACACGCACAAGAAATTTAGTCCTTGATTTACCTCTTCATCGGGTTCTTGTTAATAATTCATTAATCGGGATGTTAAGTACAACACTGAAACTTAACGGCAAATTCAGTGGTAACTTTTTTGAGTTGGATGCCAGAGACGGAATCGAACACTCTGAGTAGCCTGTGTCTGCAATTTTCTGGCTATTTATAATTGTATTTATTTGTACTCAACTATGGACAGTCTTGAGGTAAAAAACAATTTGAAATTTGGCTAATTCTTGTAAGTCAAGAATTATTTGAAAGAAAGATTGTTGTCCATTTTTTGCTTTATTATTGGAAGAAATGGTTCTTCAATGAAGGGATTGATCAATATTGTTCCAGGTAAGGGTCCGGTCTTGGGTCAATAACCCGACAAAGAAGGCTTCCCGACCCGACAGATTAAATATAAATATTCAGTTAAATATTACAACAAAATTAAAAAGTACGTTGTTTAACTCTAAAAGCGACGAAAGATTAACATTCTTCATTCATTGTAAACAAGAACCTTGACACAAGTGTGATCACGTGCACCTTTGTGGTTGCCTAGCACGTGATTAATCTCTTCCTTCTGACAGAACATCGTGCCCTTCCCCAGGAATTTTAGTGCTTTTACGATCGATTGTCATTAATCTTTCGCTGAGAATTCGAAATTCAGAATTTTATATTAAAACTATGTTATTTTTTCTTCATATGTCTTTTGGATTGCCTTTTACTGTTACCGTGTAGCATGAGACTTTTGAGGGACTCTTAGGCCATGTCCACACGTATCCGGAAATTTTTTTTTCCGCAAATATTGTTTTGCGGATACGAAAATTTACGCGTCCACACGCAGCGTATTTGAATCGTTTACAGCCGTCCACACGTATCCGATTGTATCCGGAAATTTTCTGATTTGCTCTAGTGCCCAGTTCTTTTGTCGGAGAGAATCCTGAAATGAGCATGCGCATAATTGCGATTTGGCGTTATTTCTTCTGCGCCATAGCTACTGAAAGGTGTAACCAGTTAAAGCTTGTAGTTTATCACTCGAAAAAATGTCTAAATCTTCTGAAAAAGTCAAGAAAAAGTATGCTGATACATATAAATGGACCGATGATCATCAAAACATCATCTCAAAACATGCTGTCGATCTCTAAAGTATTGGTTGTGTAAATTTATCACAGCTGCATTTTTCTGAACGCATGATATCAAACTAGAAATCAGAACAATTAACAAAGAAGACACAACGTTGCTGTACGCCATGTTTGTTTAATGCTCTCCGTGAAGACTGGATCCAAGAGAATGACGTAAGCGTATTCGCAAATTTCCGGATACGA
>OX421446.1:32462979-32495479 GCA_949126865.1 Montipora capitata | reverse complement strand
TCAAAATAAACGATCTTTTTTACTCCACTGTATGTGGATTAAAAGCCATTTTTCATTATATTAACGGGAGTAAATTTTCACAGTTTTTAATTTTGCTGGTGTTTTTTTCTGCTAAAACTTATTTTTGCGGATCAAGTACTATCCGCAAAAATTAAATCCCGCAAAATAAAAGAGCAACACCGTACCTCCCGGCTTTTGCGATACCATTTGGTGCAAACGTAAACCAAAAAAATATTTGATCTGTCATCAGATTAGACTGAATCGAAGAGAAATTATGAAGCGGAACCAACATGTTCAGTCCTTTCTTAGTGTGTGCCATACACGTTAGCTTAGTGCAACTCTAGACATGCATTACATGCAGGAAAACGTCCGTCAGGGCAATTTGCAGTTAGTTTTTTAAAGACTATTTCACTTGAAGGGGCTATGTCACGTTATTTTAGGGTATTTCGGAAAAATCTTTAGTTTATCACTAGTTTAAAACTTGAAAAAGGTAATGTGGAATCCTTTACCGACAAAATTTTTCTTATATTTGTCATAATTTTAGAAAAAAATGGGGCCGACTTTTCTCAAGATTACCCAAATGTAATCCGTTTCAATCTTGTACATTTATGTCCATCCATGCTTGTCTATCCTTTTTCAGTAGTTCTTTTATGTTGTTCAATAGTTTTAAGTGGTTATTGCTACTTTTTGGGCATTTTGGGAAAACGTAAAGGAAAGGAAAGCAACTTATTAAGTGTCAAATCGTTCTAGCGCTGGGGCACTAATTGGGGACACTGTAAACTGAAATCAACAATTAACGGAAATGTTTAGGAGAGGGGAAAACCAGAGTACCCGGAACAAAACCTCTCGATTCAGAGTAGAGAACCAACAAACTGGACCCACATATGACGACGAGTCTGGAAACCGAACCCGAGTGCTCTCATCACTGCGCCATCACTGCACCCCAAATCATGGAATTACATCATTTTGAGACGAGTGCGTTTCACTCAAGAGCTTAAAAAAGTAAAAACCCCTAAACGGGACACGATATTACAAAATAATTCAACGTGTGAACGTGTGAGCCAAAGGGCCCCTCAAATGGTCTATATCACCCCTCACCCTCCCCCCCCCCTTTTTTTGAAAAAATACTGGAATGCTGCAGTTCAATACCGCCCAACTCAGTGCCCTCTGTTTTTGTGTAACACCCACAGGCAACCCAGTTTACGCTCATGGAGCGTCTAGTTTTATTTTAAATTACTTATCCTGTAAATTCTTGTCGAGTTGGTACAAATTCCACATCGGCCTTACGAGACGTCAGTGACCTCAACTCTCTAGAGTTATCCCCTTCGCTAACCACTGTCACGCCATCATTACCAATGCAAGGAATCTTATACATTTCAGATCGCCTTGATTTCGCTCCATTCTCGGTCTCCATAATAATTAAAGCATCCAATGTCACGTGTACGCTACTTTTAATCAAATTACACTGTGTAAACAACTTTACATGGAAATGCGGTACACAGAGTACACAGAGTATTGAAGACCTTCCTTTCTCCACCAGACACTATTTATAATTATTTGGCTTTCTAAAGGGTCTTCAAATGTATATCGCACGATTATCATCATCTTCAGACCACTACCCACTTTTTAGAGTACAAACCATGCGAACAGACAATGCTGTTTGTAACAAATTTATTTCTAATCCAAACCTGACCCTAATTTTTCTCTACGCTTAATTTAGGCTCCAAAAACAGTTTCTTCAATTCATCTGAGTATGTATTCAACGTACAATACCGGACACATTTAGTTGGAACTTATGCCGTCACCTCTTCCTCCGAATTCACTGTTGTGTTACAATTTTTCAGGCAACTGCTGGTAGTTGTGGTGGGGAGATCACAACTTCTGCCGTTTCTTCCTCCCCCGAATTCAATGTTGTGTAAGCATTTTTCGGGCAACTGCTGGTAATTGTGAAAATCAACATTGAAGGAGGGGGAGAGCGGGGCTGGGTGTTCCAACAAATCATTTGTGTGACGCGGAGTATTGTATTTGTTTGTAAGAAATTGGCAAATCCGAAGAGCCTGCAGATCTGAAGGCAAGTCTCCTTAGAAAAGTTTTCGGTATTATACATGGATATCAATTGACTTATTATACAAGAGTAAATAATGAAGAGAACTGAGTTGGGTTGAGCATGTTCGAATTCGTCGTAGTGAATCGGTGAAGACACAGGTCTGGAGGGTCCGAGTTCGAGTATCTGTATTAAATCTTTCTTTCCTTAAAACGACAGACTTAGGGCCGTGGCCAAATGGCTAAGGTTTTATGTATAGCTATCTGTTGAGACTGCAATGATTTTTATATCGGAAAAACTAAAAGACGACTGCATGACAGAAAACTGAGCATTATTCCTGATAAAGTTGGATAAAAAGTTAAACGAAATTGAATCACAACCTGGACTATTTGTTTCTTTACATACCAGTTTGTGTTGATAACGCAATGATGAAGCAATAATGTTCCTATTAAATTTGTACATATATACGCACAGTCAAACATCGATTATTCGGACGTTAATTGTCACGATTTTATTTTTCTGGTCATTTCATTTGTTCGTGCATATTAATTAATAAGGATGAAAAAATGCTACTTAAAAGTGTGTGTCACCTTGCTTTTATTGTTGCTACTTAAAAGCACTTTCCATCTGAAACTCATTGTTAAAGGTAAAGTACTGCAGATAATATGAAATTCTGACTCCGAGCTGTTTTGTCGCTTAGTGAAATCCTATGCTCTATTTACTAGTTCAGCCTTTGCATCGATTTATTGCGATCTTCTCTCTCAGTCGTTACATTTATTCGGCAATAATTTTCCAACATCACTGCGATCGGGGTTTTTTCTCCTCGTTTGGTCAAGACGAGGCATAATTTTGATGTTCTCTTTCCTGACACTGCAAATCACACAGTAATTTTCATATACGCTTTTTTGTCGGAGTTTCAAGGTTCCCTTTATTTACAAATCCAGCCTGACATCTAATGCAATATGATTGGCTCATTCCGAGTATGCGTCTGCAAGAAATACAGGACTCTCTCTTTTCCCGCCTGGGTTCCAGGCCCATTTTCAGGGCGGGATAAGAGGGAGTCTCGGAACAGGATTAGACCTTTGATCCAATCACTGTGTGAAATAATCATAAACCGAAGCAATTCGCTAATTACCTTCGACACTCAATTGAAAACCGCTGTAAGACAGAGCTTGAGGGAACGTATAGGTGTTCTCAATCCTTTACAGGGGTTTAATTAGTTAGAGTGCATATTCAACTTAGATCAAATCAGAGGATCACCAATTTAATCTAGGTAAAAACGGATTCAAACTGAGAACGGATTTTACCGGCAACATATACGCCCAGGAATGCTAAAACAAAGGAAAGTAGCAAGAGATAAAACACAAACATGCTTCGTGCGTAAAGAGTTTCCCCGAGAGGAAAGACTCGACACGATGTTATTTGAGATACACACCTCAGTGGAATTTCGAAAACAGGGGAAAGTGACAAACGGAAGAAAAGAAGAAAATGCCAGCTTCACAAAGCGTCTCCTTGAGATGGAAGAAATGCCTTGCATGCAGTCACTGTACACAAACGAAACTTCCTGTTTATTTTGCCCACTGGCTTTGGTTACGGGAAATTGATGCACTACTTTTTTTGGCGTGGTCGACATGCTGGTTGCCATTTTTGGAAGCTTTAGTCATCTCTGGGAACGAGAATGTAAACAGCTCGGCAAAATTGTCGCCTTTCGAACAGAAAGGGCGCAGTAATTTATCACTAAATAATTCTTAGCCAATAAAAGGATGTGAATTTTCCTTTGCAACCAGAGTCACTCGTAACTGTAAGTGAAGGCGAGTTGCTCTGTGGAGGAGAATGGGAGTAGATTTGCATCAACACCCTGATTTTCAGCAAAGGGCATCTTTAGTCTCTCAGACAATTTCACCTCTTTAGCCTAAACTTACATTTTTAATCACATTCCACAAACCTAAGATATTGGTACTTTCGACAGACGTTTTTTACCGGCATAAATGCTTCGTGTTCATGGCATCTCGGTTAGTGTAGTGTTTCCAACCAGCAAAGTTCTCCCAACGAATCGAACGCACTTTATATTCAATAATTATTCCAAGTATAAATCTCACAAGTTTGCAACCCTATTTACACAGATTTGTGCCGATTTGGCACATCAAGAATTCGAAAAGGCTTTTCAGATTTGGAAGTCAATAGATTTTGAGGGCAATAGCGACCCCGAAGAAATATCAGAAGCTACATGGATTTTCATTAGTCAATACAAAGCAAAACAACAAAATTTTGTTTTCCGACATGCTCTTAACAGAGGTTTACCTTCTTTTCAATCGTTGCAAGAAAACTTGCGACGAAAAGGCAAGATAACCACCACGGAGATTTAAATATCAACTATTTGATTGGAAAATCAATGATGTCCTTGAAATATTTGAAAGTAACGATGGCACTGACTTCATTAGTATTAATTTTGGGTGTAACTCTGCATTGATACTTCGTGGCTGGGAACAGAAACGCAGAAAATATTATTACGCTGAAAAGGGCAACCCTAAAATCCGGAATCCGGAATCCGGAATCACAGTACAATACAGAGAGTAAAAACTATCCTAAACATTCATAAAAGCTACCCTTGGGCCTAATTAGGCCTAAACAAACGTTTTTAGGCCTAATTAGTCCTAAGGTTAGCTTTTATGAATGTTTAGGATAGTTTTTACTCTCTGTATTGTACTGTGATTCCGGATTCTGGATTCCGGGTTTTAGGGTTGCCCTGCTGAAAACACTCTGTAACATAAACGCGTTTTTATTGCTAATTTCGTAAGACATTTTGTGAAATGACATCTTAATGAATACTTTACAGAATGGTATTTTAATGAATGTTTTACGTTATTTTGCTGATTAAGTGGGGCTTTCCAATGTCTATATCATTAGTGTAAATAGTGGAGACCTCTATTGTCTTCGTACGAGAGAACACACACCAACTATTAGGCAACATTACTAGCGAAAGCTTTATGGACGCATAATTTACTCGACATTTGTGAATTTTCCTGTATATCCACAGGGGTAGATTCCTCAGAACCATGCTCCTTCATGGTTAATGGCTCAAGTGGGAAGATCAATTTGAATTCCTCATTCATCATAGAAAATTATTGCAGCTGGCTTATTGCAGCACCGCCTCATCACAATATCATTTTAAACTTTACTGCTCTCAATATCTTAAACTACTCGAACTTTAAACCCAGTTCGGTAGAGGTCTACGACGGAAGGAACAAGTCTCAAACGTTGCTTGGGTACTACACTGGAAACAAGAGTCCTTTCATCTTACAATCGAGTGGACGCTATATATTGGTAGTTGCAACTGGCGTTTCAAGCTTTACAGCAATTTACACTTCTAGAACAAGGAAAGGTAATTTAAGAAACAATTCCTCATTTATAGTATCACCTGCATACTCAGAACTTATTCTTCGTGGATTTATTGCTTATGCGTTGAACTAACCACAAACAGATACGTTAGTAACACAGTTACTTCTCAGCAGGCAAGCACTACCCTGTCCGCTGGACTCACAAAATTGATTGGGATATGAATGGGCATGAAGCTTTCAGATAACATACTCAGATATGAGATATTCGTTTTCCGATAAAGTGAGATATGTCCAGGTTTACACGCAACTGCGAATTTTGCAAAAAAATCGCAAAATGATAAAATGCTGAAAAGATAGAAAAGACAAGTTCCCGACAAGACTCGCGATTTTAGCGATTTTTAACGATTTTTGCGAAAGTTGCAAATTTCTGCAAAAAGTCGCAAAAATCGTAAAAAAACTAAAAAGATAGAGAAGACAAGTGCTTGACAGGACTTGCTATTTGAACGATTTTTGCAGAAGTGGCAATAAAGTGAAAAGATAGAGAAGACAGCTCCCGACAGAGAAGACAAGTGCTCGACAAGACTATTGATTTTAGCGATTTTTGCGAAAATTGCGAATTTTGCGAAAAATCGCAAAGATCGTAAAAAATACTGAAAAGATAGAAGAGACAAGTCCTCAAGCGAATTTTGCAAATAATCGCAAAATCGTAAAAAAAACTGAAAAGGTAGAGAAAGACAATCCCCGACAAGACTTGTGCTTTGAGCGATTTTAACGATTTTCTCGAAAAATGCAAATTTTACGAAAAATCGCAAAGATCGAGTCGGCGACAAGACTCGTGATTTTAACAATTTGTGCGAAAATTTCGAATTTTGCAAATTTTTCGAAAAATCGCAAAGATAAGAGCGTGCGAACTTTATTCTTGAACTAAACAATATTGTGATATCATGTTTGAGTGAATGAAAAACTGCGAAGTATTAAATTGCATCTGTTATGAAGGGTTTATGCATTGAATTAAAATCATGTTTGGTAATCTCTATTACGCCTGAAAAGTAAAAAAAAAATTAAAAAGAGAACAATAAACTTCCATGATATTGATTATTTACAGCAGTACTTTGTATGCAGTTGTTGATAGAACGAGCCCAGTTGATATGTATACATCATGGTTACGCATTTGTCAAACCCGGTAGGTCTCGTAGTAACATCAGAAACTCATAAGGGTTGAAACGTGTAACGAGTGTTCACAGCTTCCGAATATTCAGTGCGAACTTATTGGTTGAATGTTTCAGTGCCTTTTACCTTTTTTCGCTCTTGTTGTTCCAAATATGGTACTTAGCAAATTGAATATTCAAAAGCTTGTTTCCCAGCACACAAGGGGCCGTTACACGTTTCAACCCTTATGAGTTTCTGTTAACATATGTATGGTTTGTAGCCTGTTGCTTTTGAACGAGTCCAGTACGATAGTGCACGCATAAGCATTAGTCAAGTTAAACGCAATGTTGGCGATTTTCACAAATTTTGCAAAAATTGCCAAAATACTGATTCTTGTCGGGGACTTGTCTTCTCTATATTTTCAGCTTTTGCGAATTTGGCGACTTGACGGTAAATTTCGCTCAAATCACAAAAATCGCGAGTCCTGTTGTAGTTGGGGATTTCTCCTTTTCAGCTTTTACGATTTTTGCAATTTTTCGCAAAATTCGCAAAGATCACAAAAATCGCGAGTCCTAGTTAAGGACTTGTCTTCTTTTTAGCTTTTACGATTTTTGCGAAGAATTGCAATTTTTGCAACTGCATCCAATCCTGAACATAAGTGAATAAAGTCGGTCGATAATTAGCACAATAGAAGAGTTGTTATTATCCCTTTTTCGTTCCTTTTTGTGAATAACATTGAAGTTAAAATGACGTTATTCAATAATATTACTCCAAACATCACTGTACCGACGAGCCGAAATCCCTTATACTTTTTTTCAGCAATCTGTAAGTCAGAACGATTTTTGTTTAAGTTGTTTGGCAGAAAGGGTGTACTATTATACATAGAGGATATTACACGGTGTTGGGAATCTATGAATTTTTTTTTCGAATGGCAAGAAAAATATTTCACGAGTGAGCGCAGCGAACGGGTGAGATTTTGATCTTGCCACGAGAACAAATCAACACAAAATTCATATCTTCGAGCTAACGCGTAACTTTCTTTACGCATAATACGCATAAATTTTTTTTAGGGCAAAAACATTTTTGGGTTGAGGTGCACCTTAAGTGGATTTACATTTTCCACTCTTTCGTTATGTACGCATTTATATTCTAATCTCAGGTACCGGCCCTCGTTCATTTCTTTTTACCAGTCGAAGACTGTAAATCGCATAGTCAAAAGCTCCTATTTTAAGAATATTAGCCGGAGAACGTTTGTAAAATTTCAAATTATACACTTTCTTTCAATTAGTATAGCTGGCACTTCAGGTGGTTGTGTGAAATACATCTTACGTAGATATGACGCTGAGGTGAGAGCAGTCGCGTTCCACTCAAGTGGCCAGGGTGACGATTCCCGGACTCGACATCATTAATGCGTTGACTGTTTTGATTCTCTAATCTGCTCCGAACACTTTTTTCAGGATATTCCTGTTTTTGACTTCTTATTTAAAAGCAACATTTGATTTGATCTTAAGTTGACTGGAGCTTCTCCAAGTTGTAGGACAATTGGCTCGGGGCGCTGCACAACATTGATTCCATAATAAAGTAATTCTAACGGGAAGAATAAATATATAGATTTAGTCAAAACCTTTAAAGCGGAGCTCCCTGGTTATTTATTCTTACTGCCTATAGGGTTAGTGAAAATAAAAGGTTTCGAATTGCCGGCGTTTTGATGTTTCCGGTTGGTTGCTGCTTTCTTCTAAAGAAAAATTCATTGCCTATGGCTAACTAGTGAATGCCACGGTAAATTTTACGCAACAAACCGATATCGCATGAATCACGAAGCGATGAGTACGATACCGGTTTTTCGAGTGAAATTTACTTTGGAATTCACCAGTTTAGCAACGAATTTTTTTTTTCCACATGAGTTTTAAAAGAAAACAACCACACCCTCAGCGAGCGAATGGAAGAGGAAAAAAGCCATTTCAGAGTCAACTGTCAATAGCCAGTGAAATTAATAGGAATCAGGCTAAAATTAGAAGCCATAAAAAAACTTTTTTATTTTAAGGTCAAAGAAGAGTTTTGTTGAAGTACTTTATTCTACTTTATCTCTGAAAATGAGATCATTCATTTCATTTAAACACGCCAGGTTGGCTTGAAACAAGCATCAGCAAAATACGGCAATGCAACACTTAAATAACGTCTAGGGGCTTTAAACAAAGTTCTGAAAACACAAGCCAGTGAGATTTCCCCCTAATTTTATGAGAACTCATTGCGTTTACGTGTTTATAACATAAGGGCAAAATTTCTTGTCACTGTCGAGGCACAACGAAAACCAGTTGGGCAAACGGATTAGAAAAACATTTGTTCGCCCGCATTTTAGAGCAAAACAAACAAACAAATCAACTTTTTCTTTCTGTCCAAAAGAGTACAGATACTTGTTATTTAATTCCAGTTGACAAAAAAAATCGATTTTCATTCCTGAACAAAGGAAGAACCGATTAAACTACCTATTAAAAGTACGCATCCACTTTAAATAACGCATCCATAAAAATAACAAATGGTTTAGTGCCCGAAGAAAGAATTTGTGGAGTAACTTCTTTCACTAAGAATGAGCTATTAATGATAGTCTGTTTGTCGTTGTCGTTCTCTTTCGCTCTCCTCTCGTTTCTATCCTAGACAGAGGTCCTCCAGGCATCATGTAACCTTATGAGAGCTTCTAAAGATATGCCAAAAATTGCAATACAGAGAAAAAAGCAGCTAGAAGCAAATTAAATAATAAACACTCAGCTTTAAGTTTATATCCCTCCAATGCAGCCACCAGTGTGGACCACAGATATCATGATATGTCAAAATGGATTGAAACCAGCGAAAAATGCAGAGAGAAAGCATCTTTCAAACCGTTTTCTACCTGAATACGAAAAGCGTTGACTGTGTAAGAACTAAAGTTCATGTAGTATGGCCGTGTAGCCGGGTCGAGCCACGGAAGGCGCGCGAAAAATGAAGCCTCATTTATGTTTAGGTGGGTTAACTTGGGTTGAGCCTGCAATCCAATCGAAAACCAGTACCTGGTCAGCGGTCAACTTCCAAGAAACAGTTGACTTCGGTGAGCCCGCGATATGGTCACGTGATACTGGTTAGCGTATACCTTGTTTTGACAGGTGTCAATTGATCAAAAATCAAAGATGTATGCTGTAAACTAGGATGATATTGGTCACATTGGCATACACGGAGAGGAGAGGTGAACGTACGTACGTACGGACGGTCGATGACGCCATGGCTATAAAACCATCGATGGGTTACCATATTTTCTTAACAAATGGTCCTTTTCTGTAAAAGAAAGGGAAGGAAATGATTTAAGTAGAGAATAAAGCAGTAACCCGAATTAACAGGAAACACCAAAACGGGGACGATTCCAAAACCTTTTATTTCCACTAACCTACAGCCAGGAAGAACAAATATTACCGGAGCTCCGCTTTTAGGCTTGGCTAAATCTGTATATTATATCCAAAGGGATCATTTTTGTAGTGCTAACGCGACAATCATTCTTGTAAGTAGCTTTCAAACAGATCCTTGGATGTTCCTGTTCGAGCCGGCATAATTCTTTTACTCCCGACGATTTGTTTTCAAAGCCCTGCGTGTGGACGCGCGTGTCTGAGTCTGGGTCGAAGACGTTTGGTAGAGGGTTAACTGTGAGTTGACGATATTTAAGCGGGGATTATTGTCTACCGGAACAAGGTAACAGGCCTTGGGTTGTCAGAAAATGCCGGCAAAATCTAGTCATCCTGGGATATTTCAAAATGCTAAAATTTGACTTTTCTGTCTCCACAGTTGTACTAGGACCACCTATATACTGGCCCCTCTACTGTTCATGATTCTATATCTGCACATATCTCCTGGCAGTTATCACCGTATTTTTCAAGGTGGTTTCCTTGTTTACCCAGGTCTCGCGCACTGTGTAAATTTAAAATGAAGCCAAATTTTGTTTTGTTCAAGGAGAGTTTGCTGCCGTAAATTTATGAGTTTTTGCAGCTACAGTTCATCTTTGTCAACTGACCCAGGGTTTCCGAGAGTAGATTCTGTTCTTTGCAAACCCCTCCCCCCCCCCCCCATCCCCCTTCCTTCCTTCATGTATCCCTTGTGATCGGCTAAAAGGCAGAAAGGTTTCCATGACGCCATGTGGTAAAGGGCTGACGTAAACTTTATGATAGCTTTATGTAAATAGTATCTAGTAATAGTTTTCATTACATCTGCCCCGCCTAAGATAATACGGATGGCAGTTGAGGTGTTTTCCAATTAATATGTGTTGCACTTTGTGATGTTTTCATGTATTTTTTTACGTGTAATTAGAAAGGTAAGTGAAAGTGAAAGATGCAAGGAAAGGATGGACAACAACTAAGTATTTACTTTTAGTTTATATCAACGTTTATTTTATACGTTATCAAGCCAATTTATAAACCCTTATAAATTCAAGTTAATGTGACAACCATGACCTCTGTAACTGATTTGTAATTGAGCTAAGGCTATTATGCGTTCTCTTGTTACAGAGCGACCTTGACTCACGCGAACATCACACCATATATGCATCCACATTATTATCCAATCACATTCTAGGTGCCACGTGCGTAAGGACTAGCATATTAAAGTCCATGAACTTCAGTACTGCGTCATTTCTGTTTGGCTTGAAACCAAAACACTTCAGTTCAAGCATCTGCACCGAAATTTACAATTATCAGTGCAAATTCCGTCAAATTGATACTTCCTGGTGTTTAGCAATTCGCTTGGAGACATCTTGTGCAACTCACGGAGCCATGCCGTCTAGACTTCGCAGAGCGGTTCGCACCCAGAATAACGTAAACATGGATCCGGCCGTATTAAACGCCTTGCCAGTTTCCGATCTTCGTGGTTTCTGCCAGCAGAACGGTCTATCATCGACTGGCCAGCGAAGCAGCTTGGAGGGACGGCTTACCAGGTTTCGGTCTGTTTCAGGGAACAACGCAAACTGTGGGCCCAACGGTGAAGCCTTAGGGCTCAATTTGAAGAACCATCTGGAACCCCCCCCCCCCTCCCCCGCACCCCCCAAGGATTGTAACAGTATTTTTAGCGAGGCTCAAATTGCATAACTTCAACGGCTTGTGAAGGGATCTGTCGCAGCTGCCTGTACGGAAATTGCTGGTGAAGCCGCTAGGGCCGCGGTATGCGCCATTCAAGCCCAATCAGTTATTCAACCGTCGAACCAAAACAGCGCCAAAACGTCCTGCGCAATCGATGTGGACACCCTTCCAGAACCACCCCCACAAGGACGTCACATTCACCGACCCAGAGCTTGAAGCAACGCCCTTCCAGGATCCTATACCCGCCACCTACGTGAAAGAGATCCAGTCGGGTGAGTTTTTTTAACTGTATAAACTTCGCCCAAAAAACCAATCGAATATGGAGGATGAGCCGCTCGTCTTGTCCATAGAGAACTCAGTCGTGACAGTGACCAAGAATAGGAAAGCCTCTTCAACTATCACGGATATTGAGCAATGGACCACGTCCTTTACCATTTACTTAAGTGTATTTATGCATAAATTCCCCCAGCGCTCACAGGAACTACTACATTATCTTAGCCTAATTAGATACGCCGCTAGGGTCCATGGCGGCTTAGGTTGGGCTAATTACGACTTCAAGTTTCGCCAAAAGGCCAGTCTTAACAAGTCTCTAGTGTGGTTTAATCTAGATCATCAGTTATGGCTCACTATTTTTACCGTCGCACCTTCTGTACTGAACGAGGAATACTCTCTTTTTTCTAAGAGACCCAACTCCAGAGCCTCTGACGGGGTCGCAAGCAAGGGCACATGTAATAACCTCTCCACCAGGTCTTGCTCTCGGGAACCCTGCCCGTACAAACACCTCTGCAACAAATTCCGGGGGGCCGGCCCTGAGTGCCACTGTCCCGATCGACCTCGGGTTGGCGGAAAAGGTAGCAGCGATGGGGAAATGGACCCAGTCGCCTCCCATCCCTATTACCCCCGTAGGCCCAAGTGAAGGGGCTGCCTCGGTCCTCCCAACCCCCGTTAATGTAGCAAGGTTGGAAAGTACACTCGAGGACCACCCTGACCAGTTTTAAGTCTTAACATTATGTAACACTTTCAAGTATGGGGCTGACATAGGCTACAATGGCTTACGGTTTGCACACTTTTCTAAGAACCTACCCACTGCTTTGGTACAGCCTGATATAGTACATGTCTAAGGCGGTTGCCCTAGGTCGTGTAGCGGGTCCATTCTCCACCCCCTTTAGTAAGTCCTCATTGGTCTCGTTCCTAAGAAACGTACAAGTAAATTTCGAACTATTTTTCACTTATCATTCCCCAAGTCTGGGATCACTAGTATTAATCACTCTATTTCCAAGGAGGACCATAGTCTGCAATACATAATCATTGACAATGCTATTTCGGGAATTTTAGGGTTCGGCCCGGGGTGCTTCCTTGCCAAAACGGATATTCAGTCTGCATTTGGACTCATTCCGCTCAAACCATCCGATTACGAATTTTTTGGAATGTATTGGGACGGCAAATATTATTATGACAAATGTCTTCACTTTGGCTTGCAGAGTCCCCCCCCCCCCCCCGCTCAAAAAAAAAAATAAAACCAACTTGCAGATGCAGTCGAATGGATTCTCCTCAATAAGTGCCTAATCTCATTTGCTTGCCATATCCTGGATGATTTTTTAATCATTGAACCTGCAGCATTCTCCTCGCCTTACAATCAGACCTGGCAGCAGAGCCTGACCAGTATGCTCCTAACCTTTAGGAATCTTCATATCCCTATCGTCGGGAACAACTTCCAGGGTCCCTGTGCTGCCCTTGAGTTCATGGGTGTCATTTTGAATTCCGACAAAATGGAGGCACTGCTACCCCCTGATAAGGTCGAAGGCATCCAGACCTCGCTTGCATCTTTTCATCTTAGGAAATCCTGAACCCTGAAGGAATTACAATCTCTGGAAATCCCTCACCCTGAAGGAATTACAATCTCTGATTGAAACTCTGAACTTCGCGTGTAAAGTCATTCACCCCGGTATGCCTTTCCTTCAACGCATGATTGCGCTCACCCGGAAGGTTTCTAAGCCCCATCATCACATCTTATTGAGCTCCGGTTTCTTTAAAGATCTCCACGTGTGGAAGAAGCTCGTTTCGGGATGGAACGGGTTTTTTCCTCTCTAACTCCTGGGTCGACTCGGACTCCCTCCAGCTATGGGAAGGCCACCAATAACTCCATCACCAGGCGGGGGTATTGCCTTGCAGGAACTATTTGCCCTGGTCGTCACCTGCTCCCTTTGGGGAAGGTACTTTTGCTAACAAGCGCATAATTATTTTTTTGCGATAACGAGTCGGTCGTTGGCGTTGTCAATTCTAAGCGCTCCCGCATCCCTAGAGTGATGGACTTAGTCCGCCACCTTGCTGACACTTAGATTCAATTTCTATGTGCGAGTCCAGCATATTGAAGGTAAAAAGAACACGATCGCTGACTCCCTGTCTCGCTTTTAGATGGACCGTTTTCGTCTGCTCGCGCCACACGCAGAACAAGATCCCTATAACTATCTGACAGGCTCTCATGGAGATCTAACTGCCGACATCCACCGGTATCTTAACCTCTTGATGGCAGCTTCTACTCAACGGTCCTACAGTTCACGAGAGAGGCGATTTCTGGATTTTTTATCATCGTAACGAGTCGATCTACCTAACAACCCACCGGCAGACGTGGACACTCTCCTTCGGTATGTCGCCCACCTAGCATGATCAATCAAACACTCCTCAATTAAGAGCTATTTAGCTGCTGTCCGGCACCTTCACATCTGCAATGGTTATGACCTCGACCTGAAAACATTTCTCCGCCTTCAGCTCATATGCCGGGGAATCAAACGTCCACAGCGCAGCAGCTGTCGGATTCGTCTTCCCATCACCATAGAACACTTTCGCCTCTTTTTTTTTATATCCTCGCGATCCCTTATACTTCGAGCAGCGACTCCACTATGATTTGGGCGGCAATGACACTAGCCTTCTTTGTTTTTTGCGGTTAGGAGAGCCTATATGCAACTCCCCCTTCTCGTCACATATTCACCTTTCCCCGGAGGATATAACCTTCTTTCCTAGTCAAGCCTCCCCTCATTACATGTCGGTATGCATAAAGATCTCCAAAACAGATCCCTTTCGCTCTGGTCACACCATTTATATCGGGCTAACTAACCAGTCAATTTGCCCTGTACAGGTATCTGTTGGCAAGGAGCACCAACCCGGGACCCCTTTTTCAATATGCTTCGGGACTGCCATTGACCAAACAAGCCTTGTCTTCCGAGACAAAGCAGCTTTTATCACTTGTCGGTTTCGACCCATCTAAATTATCGCACAGGCGCTTCTACAACAGCAGCCTCAGTGGGGCTCCCACCTTGGCTAATCAAAACCCTCGGGCGCTAGTCCTCCGACTGCTATGAGCGATATTTTGAATGCCCCAACTCCTTTCTGTCACAAGTTTCCGTTAAATTGGTAGGGAACACTCAAATTTAGCCTTTGATACTCCACATGGCTGTCTGTCACCTAACTGGGCAAAATTCTAAGGTATATTTTGCTACATTTCAGTATTTTTGTTAGTTTGTGGTTCTTCAAGGGGGACTACACTTCCTGTATTTGTGGTGTTCCCATGTGGGTCACCCTCTGCCTCATAGACTCACCGTCCTAGGGGTACGTGCCTTCTGATCGAGCACGGTTACCATAGAAACCGGGGGACGCAACCCTAGATAGGATAAGGGCTTTGGTTTTATCAACGGAGTTGATAATGTAAATTGGCCACCGTAAAGGGATTCTAAAAGCTGACGTTTCGAGCGTTAGCCCTTCGTCAGAGCGATTCGCTCTGACGAATGACTAACGCTCGAAACGTCATATTTTAGAATCTCTGTACGGTGGCCAATTTACATTATCAACTCCGTTGATAAAACCAAAATTCTTGTATACTACTTCCCCACCGACGCAGCACCAGAGTTTCTTTAGAAACTATCCCCTTCATTCCTAGATAGCATAAGGACCTTTCATGTTAGGGTTGTAACCCTCTAGAGAGTATTGTGGCCTTGGGGATTGTAACGCCTTGAAGATGATGGCGACCCCTCTTTGCCGGGCAACTTAGTTAACCTGCCTTTTCATGACCTGCTTCATCTCCTACCCCATTACCCCACAAATTGTTGTCTGCTTCACTTGTTGTCATGGGTTGGGAACATTAAATTGAAAATCAATTTACACACTCTTGGAAAATACCTTGAAAATATGATAGTAAAACAGGAACAGGAACATTCAATGACTAGAAGGCAACATTTTGTAACCATCTTTCGTCGTCATCTTTTTTATCCGCGTGGTTCTTTTCACGGTAACTTGAAATACAATAGAACAGAAACAAAGCTCGTCTATTATATTCGGATCGCTGATTATTATTATCTGTGAATAACGTTTACGCGGGGGCTTCTAGGTTGCTTCCTCGTGTTTTGGCCTTTGGGCCAAAACCCTGCTGGGGCAATAAAGTGGAATTTAACGAAGTGCCGAGGGACTGTCACATTTTGTTCTTCGCAGTGTTAAAACGTATTCTTTGCACTGGAGTTTTCATAATGATGCGGAAAAGTCCTTTCTACACTTATCGAATTTTATGAACGCATTTAAACATGAAAAAAAGCTGATGTTAGTGAATGAGTGTTATTTATGCTCAATTATGCTTGTTAAGCATTTCTTCTTATTCGTTATATAATCTCGTCTGACCAATCAGTAGAACGAAGATCTAGAATTTAAGGAACAGGAACTGAAATATACCCCCAATGTTATTTTGAAGGTGGCACTGATTTTCGTTTACAATGTCCTATATATAGTTAAGTTATGGATAAAATCTGTACAGCGTCTTTTCTTGCAGCTAAACCAAGGGTAGTAATTCCTTTAAGAGTGGTTCGAACAGTCAAGGAGCAATATGTGTGGTGCTCGTCTGAAGGGACACCACCGATCAACATATCATTGATAAACTCATCTACAACCTTGGCGTTCGGAAAAGAAAAGGTGTGGAGCAAATTGAACCAGGATGGTAACTATACCTGCATCGCTACCAATGAAGTTGGCTCTGAATCAAAGACGTTTTACGTTTCTCTTATAGGTGAGATGATAGCTAAGTTATGCAGAAGCTCGCAGTGATCGACGTTGGTTGGTTTTCAAAAATTTGATGCAATCTTGTGTTGTACCAACTAAAGAGAAAATCTTAATATATTCGCACGCGTAAGAATTACAGTTTTTTTTTTAAGATAACAGCCCCCAGCACAAAAAAACAAAAATCTTCCCCCTAATATAATCTTATAACGTGATTTGGCCATAAACTATATTTTCCGAAATTTGAAATTTAAATCAAATCCCAGAGAGGTAGGGCTATTTCTTTACTTTCTGACCAAGCTTTGATTGTCTTTCACAGATTTTGGCGTTTGTGTGGATTTGTGTGACTGCCACAGCTATACATATGAGTCTCGAATTAGGAACATATTTCGCTGCTCTGGGAAATATTCAGTTCATATATTGAACAACATTCCAACAACCACGACACGGCTGTGAGTTACTAACTGATAATACCAAGAGAAAATAAGGTGGGAAGAATGGACATCCCCCATACATGCCCTTTTCCATTGGTAATTGTCCCAATTTATTTTTAGATCGACTCTCACGCTGTATAGATCCCAAGGGCATTATGCAACAACTTATCATATGGTGGGTTTGAATAGACGACGCTCAGAGACACACGTCCTTCACGAAGTGACGCGAGCCGAAGTGGCGGAAGATGCTGAAAGCAAGATTGCTGTTCGTTTTGTCAACGAAACTGACTACATACAAGAAGATTTCGACTGGAACTCTGTTTGCAAAACAAGAATTTAAACAGAATCGACTTTACTGGCTTCTTTCAAAGCAATTTTCCAGTGATTCCAGGGAATACAAAAGTTGTAGCGAAGAAGAAGAAATCAGTGTTAGCGAAGAAAAGGAAATACAAACGGAAAGCGAGCTAGAGAGTGTTTGGGAAACATCAGAAGGATCCTGCAGATGAGGGGAAGGAGATGAAAAAATCAGACAGTTAAGGAAAACAAAAGCCCACGACATCGAACTCGTCCACCGGTGCAAAACCAAAGAGAGAAGGTACAAAAGAAATCAACAGAAAAATGGAAGAAATTCTTTCAGAGGAAGACATGGAGAATTTATGCGGAGAGTTGGAAGAAACGAGAAACGATCTCGACGTAAAAATATAGGAAGACGATAGGATCTTCTGACGATCTCGAATTCTACCCGTCCAGAGCAGGGTTACAAAAAGAATTGCTGGGAGATATAACCGCATTGTCTGAGTTAACTGGAGAACTAACTGACGAATTCATCGAAGGAATTTCCAAAATATTTCCACCAGGATAGCACCAAAAAACAAAATGGTTCTGTTCCATGAGTGGTCGAAGAAACTTGGCGAATTCCGTGACAATGCGGCTTGGAGAAAAAAAAAGCGGCGATGCAACAACCAACAACTAAGTAAGAATATCAAGCCTCCACGAAATATCCACGCAACGGGCGAGGTAACTTTATCCGCACGGAATCAAATTTTCTAAAAATAGCTTGAGACATTACATATGAAAAAGGGCATGTATGGGGGATGCCCTCTCTTCCCACTTTATTTTCTCTTGGTGAAACTGGTTTGATTCTCATATTCCGAATGTCCCCAATTAATGTCCCAGTGCTAAAACATTCATTGCACTGCTCTGTTAAAAACAAAAATACACTAAAAACCTTGCACAGACAACTGGAAAAACTGCTCTCGGTTATCACGGGGGAACTAGGTATAGTTTGTGCCGATGCAAGAGTCGTAGTGAAAAAAAATAAACAAATCCTGATCCGTATATACTAACAATTTGCATTACACTCATAGCGACCCCCCCCCCCCCCCCTCACATATAGAAAAGCGCCTGACTCGAACCAAAATTAAAGAGCTTTGCGATTCAATGAATGTCATCGAGGGGAACTAATTCGCACTCTAGGCCCCAAATCACATAGAGCGTAAATGCTCAACATCACTTGATCTTGATTTTTTTTTCTTCCGTGTGCTATTTACCACTTATTACCAGAATGCATTACGTCGTACATTTATCGTTAGCGTGGATACTTTTTATGTTTAGCATTTAACAGTTTGGAGAGTAATAAAGTCTATCTTTTGTGGGTGATTAGTATCAGGTACATTTCATGCAACTATAATTATCAAGTGAAGGCATAATCCTCGCAGTTATGAACGCAATTTTTGCAATTGGGTAAGGAAGCCTGAAAAATTCAGGACTTCAACGGGGTTGGAACCCGTGATCTCGCGATACCGGTGCGACGCTCTAACCAACTGAGCTATGAAGCCACTGACGTTGGGAGCTGGTCAACTGTGTATTCCATAGCTCAGTTGGTTAGAGCGTCGCACCGGTATCGGAGTTGAACTCACGACCTCCCGCGTGACAGTCCGGTGCTCAACCAACTGAGCCACTGGTGCGCGGTCTTCATCCACCAGTGCTTTTGCCTAAAAAGTGACCGCCCTGCGGTGGAGCCTTGCGATGGAAACTACTAAGAGTGTGGTCGAGGGTTTAACCGCTGAACACGAGGAGGCGATGGACTTCTCGCTGGCGATATGTGAGGACGAAATTGCGAGAGATTTGCGATGCCCTAGCTACAACAGCCGAAAGCAAATTAAGGCCTTTCATTGAGAAATATCGTTGTCAGTCAAATCCGGTCTCAGGTTGAATCCGTTTTTACCCTGCTTGAACTGGTGATCCTCATTTTAGCTAAATGTAAAACCCCTTATTCGAGCTTAGGACCCCTTTTTGTGATGAAGAAGCACACGCCAAAAAAAACAACAACAATGTAATCTCAAAACTGACACAAACAGTCTCCAGATTATAAGTATTGGAAGTGGCAAGATCTCGAATAAATTCGTAACAAGTAGGCACAAGTAACGATTTTATGATTCGCGCTTTGAATCTTTCTTATAATCAACAGTCAAGGAAAACGTATATTTAAAAAGTGCGTTTGGTCATGAAAAACGTTCATTCTTCGGTGAGAAAAGTTTTCCTTAGTTTGAGGACTCTTGATGTTATATAATTTGTTTTTGTTTTATTTTTGCCTCTTTTTTTAGACGTTTAGCATTGTTTTCTTTAAAACTAGCAAACCTACTGTCGTCCATTTTTGCTTTAATTGCTTTTACCGCTCTCAGTAGTCCGCGTACTCCGAACGAAAAAGTAATATTAAGATATGCTTTGAAGGACGATTAATGTAAATTGCTTTCCGTGCTTTAATTTCTAGACGGCTACATAACAATGAAATAATTCAACTCCCAGAAAATGTTTTCTCAGGACTCACAAGTCTACAAAAGCTGTAAGTATTTCCGACAAATGAACTTTCAGAATATTACATATTATGCGCCTGGTTACTCCAAAGATTTGCCCTACTTATAAGTGAATCCCACAGCTGATTGAAAGAAATGTCAACAGCGATTGATCTACACTTAAATTGCATTTGGACATTGGCCTTCTAAGATTAATAATATGTTATTCCGGTACATCTGTTTTGTTGTTTGTGCAAAACCTCTCACTTGACCCAAGGATTTGCTGTGAGGAACGCTTACCTTAGTCCATGTTTTTGTGATTTCACATTATTTTTTTCTCTTTTGCCTTTATCTTATATTTAGAGATTTTCAACTGTTTTCCTTAAAGGAGAAATTTGCTCCAAAATAGTCCTTGTTTTTCTTTTTACCACCAAAAAGCTAATACAAAGATAGTTTACTCACCAAAATTTCATCTACCAATGTGCCTTAAACCTTATGAAATCCTTCTTTAAACTATCCCGAAAATCGAAACTGGTCGCTGCCATCTTGGATTAATTTAGCAGCCTGGTGATCTAAGCATGACGTCAAAGAGCTCAACTTGAAGTTTGGCGGGAAGAGTGGATAAGATTCTTTCGGTTAGCTTTATTCTCACATGTATTCTTGTAGTCATGCCTTTTTGTTCAGCTCAATTTTGCTCTAACAGGAGTCCTAGAGATAGCAAAAGAAGAATTTCTTTTCACCGTTTACCAATTTCGAAAAAGAAAATTGCTAAAAAATGGTTATTGGGGTCGGATTCTTGGCCGGGACGAAAAATTCTTGCCACCAAAGCGATCCCAAATGTGTGTGTGTTCGGATCACTTTACGGACGATTGCTTTGAAATCGATCAACAATACAGTCTTCTGGGAGGAACACACAAAAGAAAGAAAAAAAACTGATGCTGTGCCCACAATTTTCAAGAAACCTAGCTCTGTAGCGAAAGTCAAACGGAATGCAAGCGAAAGGAGGCGAAAGAGTAAAGAAAGAAGAGAGGTACGTCATTTGAATGTACTCTAAAGTACTTCATAAAATAAACTGGGCTCGTTATTTTTAACAGTCACGCAGTTTGTTCTCGAAGTCTTAAGTTTTAAACATAGGTCATATATTTCTAGTCGCAGTCTCAGTGTCAATTCCACTACAGTCATCGGCAACAAGGGCACAAAATATGGGATAAAAAAACGGAGCTCACTCAGGGACTGTCGCGGCTTACGATAAGATCAAGAAAATAGCTCTCATTTCCCCCACTAATTTCTTTCAGACAGCGATACAATATTCGCCTTGAAAAGGCCACACACAATAAGTGTTAGGAATTTTTTTGTCATTGCCTTACGTTTTTCGTTCGCTGCCTTCTTAATAAGCAGTAAATAAATCGTTTCATTTAGGCTGTTGACAAAATTATGGAGAATGCCAGGATGACCGAGGAGGTGGAAGAAGGGACGGGCAAGGCAGAAACGCAAGAAGATATACTTGTCACAGACGCTGTGAAACAATTTGTTGATGTTACTACAAAAACAGACCCGATCATAGAAGCACCGGTAAAAACATTTGTTCTCATCGGGACGCAGACTGCACCGTCGGACATCTTTACGGAGTACCCAGCAATGGAATTATCGCCCGAGAGACGACGAAGAAATATGGCCGCAGATCACTCATATAGCTGCAAACCAAAACCGTTTGACCCACACAATGTAGTAGCAAACGAAGAGCCCCATTTTCAGCCAGTTGAAATCATTTCCGAGCTGTCTGATGACGATTCTGATGAGGAATGGAATGATGACTTTGATGATGCAAGCTCTGTCGCCCACTTTGATTCCTCAGAAGAAGAGTGGAACCCATTGACGAAGACGATTCCGATGATGAAAATGCAGATGTCTTTCATTGCCAAAGCAGTAACTGGCTCCCGAAAAACGAGAACCCGGGTAATGAGAGCAAATCAATTGTTTTTGACAGCTGCTTAAAGCAGTTATTTCAAATTTGCGGGAAATGTGGCACGATAATGAAGAATGCTTATCTCAGCCAACAGGGGAAGCTTGATTTGTGTAACCACCGAGTGCAAAGCAGGCCACATTGAGCCTTTATTTTCGCAACCTTTCACGAAAGGGATGGCAGCAGGAAACCTTATTTCCAGTGGCGGGATCCTCTTTAAAGGGAATCACTTTACTCGAGTCAATGCTGTAATGAGTGCTTGCAACATCAGATTTTTTAAGAAGACAACTTTTTGTTACATTAAAAGGATGTACCTTTGGCCCGTGCTGGCTGGTGACGGCCGATGTGACAGCCCTGGTTACAATGCAAAGTACGGGACCTACAGTTTGATAGAAGTGACGACAGAAAAGATCATTGATTTCTCCCTGGTGCAAGTGTCAGAGGTTGCAAACTCCAACTGTATGGATAAGAAAGGGCTAAAGAGGTGCCTTCAGTTCTTAGAAGAAGATGGTCAAGTAACCATGTTGCCGGCAACGGACAGGTATTGAACATTTTCTCGAGGCCTGCTCTCAATTATTTTGCATCTGTTTACAATGCACTTAAGTGTTTAACGGAGTAGATCTACCGCTGAAGAAGATACTTGGCCTAAAATCTGTATCGTTGCTAGATGAGATTATCCACACGTTGCTGGGTTTTAATGTCTTGCGCGTATTTTTACACGAGCGACCCATCTTTTCTCGTTATGAGCAAGCAATGGGTCACGCGAGCACACAGCTATTATCAATTATTCCTCTAATGTGGCCCTCAGTTGTTCAGTAAAAAATAAATGCTTATTTTGATTTCGCCTTACGTTATTTAATCTTGCGCTTTTTCTCTGCTTTGGATTGCACGGTTTCTTAAATATAAATTATAAACGTCTCTTGTCACCTCAGCTAAACAACTCTTATTAATCGCTAGTTCGATTACCGCTCACCATTCATATGGTCTTTTTATTGAATTCAATAGAACGGTAAAATCAGCAATGCCTCGATAAAACAAACCTAAACTAACGTGTTTTTGTTTCATTGTAGGCATCCGCAAGTTGCGACAGCAATGATGAAGGGAGAAAAGGCGAACATCAAGCACAGATTTGATCTATGGCACTTCGCGAAGTCTGTGCGCAAGGATCTTGTTGCTGCGTCTAAAAAGCAAAAGTGCTCAGATGTATCGCCATGAATCGCATCTGCAGTTAATCCCCTTGGGTGGTGTGCGGCAGCTTCCCTCGGGGATCAACTGCCTTGCCAAGAGAAGTGGAAGTCAATCGTTTACCACGTGGCCGGTATTCATGAATGGCTTGATTTCCAATTTATATTTGCGTGTGGCCATGACGAACTTACCCGTGAGCAAAGAAGAAACAATATATGGCTTCCGATGGGATCTCCCGCACACAACGCTTTAAAGGAAGTGGCATGGAAACTGAAACTATTAAAGGATGTCTTCCTTTCTTGCCGATTTTGTACAGACCGGATATCTAGAAGTCGTCCATGGCTCTGCGGCGAAGCAATACGTGAACAGTCGCAGCATTATTCTTACAACGGCATGGTCAACAGAACGCAGCTTGCGGTCTTTGATCACAACTGGAACGTAGGAGGAGACATAGCGACTACAATATCTGGAGAAGAGTGCCACGGGAGTGTGTATCCAAAGCTGCAAAAGAAGTGGGTCGCGAAGCCCATGTTCAAAGAGAAAACATATCAGTTTGTCCCCGATCTCCTAAGTGATTTTGCTTAAGAAAGGAGTGATTGAAGCTCCCCCTACTGAAATGCCAAACCATCCACAAAACATTGCACCAACTCCACGTGGGAACAAAGAAGATATAATTGCAAGACACGTGTCAGGATTTCAATAAAATGTCCAAGTTTCCAATTACTCCCGCATCTATTTCTTCATCAAGTTATGTAACAGATTTGTAACGCAGAGACAGTTCTTACATCATCATAAAATGGAATTGTTTGGCTAGCGGAAAAGAGCAAGGATACCAAAAGTACATCCATTATTAATATATTCACAATCTTTCTTGTGAACCACTGTTGGATGAGATGTCAAGTCTACGTGCTTTAAAGACTGTCAATCAAAGTCGCCCCCCTTTTGGGATCCTTGTTGTAAGAAATATCATAACCGCCCTTGTGTCCTGTAAAAGGAACAAGGTGAAAAAGAAGACGTTTACCTTCAACTCATCCTTCAGTGACTGAGATTGCCTCTGCATTTAATTTGCAACACATTTCTATAGTTCCACACTTGAAAGGAAATATTTTGATCATGTAGCCATGCAGTAAATTAAAGAAATGCTAACTCAATCTCAATAACTTAAGGATCCTTGAAGCCTGTGCAGTCGCCATCTGGTTCTGGAAGTTCTTTTCGTATGGCAGATATTACACAAGATGGAATGACTTTTCTTTGTTTTCTTCCAAGTCTCTGATAGATCCACCACACATATTGCCTGTATGCTGCATAGCGATAGTTTCTGAAATGCACACCATAATGTAGAATGGTTTGTGTTGCTGATAATCGTCACTAATGATTAATGCTGTAGTAAGTAGAATTGAATTGCCTGGCTAGTATTTTAAAATCAAAACCCAACAACAATAAAAGCTGTGAAGTTCAACTACAATGTAACCAGTAAGGAAAACATGTAATGTTTACAACAATTGCAATCTTTGGAATATGTACCACAGCTGTATTTTCCCAGACAAAAATTACTTTTGACTGTTGTTGACTAACTTATAGTCACATCGTAACTTTTATACACAGATACAAATCAGGATTTTTATTGAGAACTTGTAAAAAAAAAAACGTTCAAGATTTTGTCTTTCTCAATCTCCAATGTGATCTGGTGTTAAAACAGTTTTCAAGCCTCAAGCCAGAGCTTGTAGTAATGTTAACGTTTTCAAGTAGAAATCAACAATGATGAAATTTAATGCTGGTAAAAGTATTATGAGAAAAGAACTTTTCGTTGAGTGCATCCTTAGTATTTAATTTACATGAACTCATTTCTTACAGGCTTTGCATAGGTGAGGATACTGGTGATCTGTTTAAATAATGGAGCCTTACAATTGCTGTTCTTAAGACAGCCCGAGTTGGGCAAACGATTGAGAACTCTTCTTGTTCTGTACCACAACACATTCCTGTTTACGCAAGTAAATTGACAAAAACAATATCAATGCCAATCAATCCTTGCTTGCAGGTATTAGAAAACACGTGAGCGAGTTGGCTCAACACCACATCTAGCGACGAGGATTTAGCACTCTTCACAGTTGAACCACTTTGGTTATGCATTACTAGCCCCCAAACGATTGTCGTGGAGATCCGACGGCGTTTTCTCAGATTATTCAAGACGAAGCAGCTAGCGGCGTGTTTACAAACCGCATGGCGGTTTCATTACCAAATTTTCCAGTCTTTGACGTTCATGCAGACGGCAACGCAGGTCCCTGATGGCAAAAATGGCTTGGCAGACTAGAGCGCCTGCTCACTGGAATGAATATCACAGCTCCCAAACAAAACGAGCGCTTTTGCTTCATTATGCTGGTCATACGGTCGACGAAATATTTGACACTTTGCCCGACACTGGAGGCGACAACGATTATAACACCGCGGTCGCCAAACTTAACGAGTACTTCTCGCCACAGACGACCATAGCCTATGAAGTCTTCAATTTTCGACAGTCATAACAAAACGCAGATGAATCGCTGGATAGCTCGACTGCGGCAGCTTGCGAAAACCTGTGAATTTTCCGACATCAATAAAGAAATCAAGGAGCACATAATTCTCACGTGCACTTCAAGTTCTCTACGACGCCGTGCACTTCGGGAAAACCTTTCGCTAGAAAACCTCTTAAAGTTGGGACGAGCGTTAGAACTCAGCGAAAAACAAGCCAAACAAGTGGAAAAAACCGACTCCGATGTTCACAGAATCAAGAACAAGGGAAGCGATCGTCGTTCCCGGCCGCTAAGCACAAACTCCTTGCCCTCACGTTCAACCAAGTCACAGTCACGCAATTGTCATTACAGAAACAAGTCCACTAGAGCTCCCGAGAAATGCGATAATTGTGGTGGCTATGCTCATCATAGGAATCCATGTCCAGCTCGTGGTAAATAATGCAGAGCTTGTGGCAAAGTTGGTCATTTTGCTCATGTTTGCAGATCAAAACCTCGATCTTTGGCGTATGTGAACCCTAGAGAGCAAGAAGCCTCCAATGTGTCGAGTAGAAATAGATGGAACTTTTGTGGAGATGATGATTGATACAGGTGCATCTGTCAACCTTTTGGATGAATCAACATTTCGAAGAATGAGCAATTCTGCTAACCAAATGCTACAGCCTTCTCAGAACCAGATTTATTCGTATGGATCTCTCCCTGTGCTAGGAACTTTCACAGCATCTATAAAATCTAATACCGTCACCACTACCAGTCAGTTGTGAAGGGTACGACTGGAAATCTCCTCAGCTACAACACTGTACAGAAGCTTGGCTTGATTGTGATGTCTGTTAACACTGCCACCGTTGATGAGAAGACAGAGAACAGCCCTGACTCTCTCAAGGAAGATTTCAAGTCTTTGTTTGGAGGCGTAGGAAAGGTACCCAACAAGATGGTTAAGTTAAATGTCGATCCTGAGGTGATCCCCAGACAACAACCACACCGTAGAATTCCTTTTCATGTTCGAGATGCCGTGGAGAAAGAGCTTGAAAGGTTAGAAGAGCTTGATATCATCGAACACGTTGATGGTCCCACTCCTTGGATTAGTCCCATTGTCGTCGTGCCAAAGAAATCTGGAGCTGTCCGAATCTGTGTTGATATCCGTGAGGCAAACAAAGCAATCAAGAGAGAAAAACACCTAATGCCAACCATAGATGACCTCAATGCTGATTTAAATGGAGCAACCCATTTTAGCACATTAGATCTGTCTTCAGGGTATCACCAACTTGAAATTGCACCGGAAAGTCGGAATGTCACCACTTTCAGCACCCATATTGGCTTACGACGATACAAGCGACTGCCATTCGGAATCAATGCAGCATTCGAAATTTTTCAAGGAGGAATCAGAGAGCTCCTTACCGGCTTACAGGGATGTAAGAACATATCCGATGACATTATTGTGTTCCGGAAGAGCCAAGAAGAGCATGGCATGACATGAACCGTCTCAACGAAGACAAGTGTGAGTTCTCCAAAACCGAAATCAAGTTTTATGGGCACATATTCAGCTCCAGTGGCATCAGACCAGATCCTTTGAAGGTCGAAGCAATCCAAACAGCAAGTCCTCCGAAGAATCCCAGTGAAGTCAAGTCTTTGCATTGCTTGGCATGACTCAGTATGTATCACGTTTCATTCCGAACTATGCCACGATCACGGCCCCACTTCGTCTGCTGATGATACAAGACACACCCTGGAAATGGGAACAAGAAGAGCAGAGAGCGTTACTAGAGTTGAAAGAAGTTTTAGTCGGAGACCAAGTGATGTCCTATTTTGACCCAAAGAAGAAGACCAAAGTAATTGTTGATGCAAGCCCAGTTGGCCTTGGTGGTTTGTTGTTGCAAGAAGGCAAAGTTAGTTATGCAAGTCGAGCCTTGAGTGATATTGAGAGCCGTTATTTTCAAATAGAGCGAGAAATGCTTGTTGTTGTATGGGTTGTAGAACATTTTCATCTCTACGTCTATGGAGCCCAGTTTTCAGTCATCACTGATCACGAGCCACTCATTGGTATCTTTAGGAACCACAAGCAAGCCTCACCACGGATTGAAAGGTGGAAACTTCGCTTGATGCCTTATAACTGTAAACTTGTTTACCGACCTGGCAGAGATGCAGAAAATCCTGCTGATTTCATGAGCCGGCATCCCAGTTCAAAACCAGTGGAACAGAATGTCGCCGAAGATTACGTCCATTTTGTTTGCAACAATGCTGTCCCAAAGGCAATGACACTCGAAGAAATTAAGCAAGCAACTTAAGCAGAGTAGGGTTTCAAGCCGTGGTTAAAGCAGTTGAAACTGATCAGTGGAGAAGCCCAGATGTTCATCGGTACAAGCAACTGAAAGAAGAAATCTTAGTATCCAATGGCTTGGTCTTGAGAGCAAACAGGATCATTAATACCCACTTCCCTCAGAAATAAAGCAGTTGGTCTAGCGCATCAAGGTCACCAAGGGATGGTGAAAACCAAACAACTTATCAGAGACAAAGTGTGGTTCCCAGGAATAGATAACCTTGTGGAGGAGAAAGTGAAGAACTGTCTCTCGTGTCAAGCTTCCACAGTGAAGTCACCACCACCAGAACCTCTGCGAATAACTCTACTTCCCACTGCACCGTGGAGCGAAGTTGCAGTTGACTTTGCCGGACCATTTCCATCTGGTGATTACATAATGGTGGTAACTGACGAATTCAGTCGTTTTACTGAAGTAGAAATACTCACTTCAGTTTCAGCCAGCGCTGTGATCCCTAAGTTAGATGCCAAATTTGCAAGACAAGGCAAGACAAGACAAGACAATACCCGACGTTCTCAAGAGTGACAATGGTCCTCCATTTAACGAATCAGAGTTTAATTAAAAACTTTGCCGACTTCTTAGGATTCAAGCATAGAAGGATCCCACCTTACTGGCCTAAAGCCCATGGTGAAGCAAAACAATTTGTCCAGACTCTTGAAAAAAACATTCGCATCGCCCATTTGGAAGGCAAAAATTGGAAACAAGAGCTATACAAGTTCTTACGTCAGTACCATGCCACACCTCATTCCACCACCAACGTGTCGCCAAGCGAAGCTTTGAACAAACGAAAACTGAAGACCACAATCCCCGAACTCATCCAATTCAGACAAAATTCATCAGCAAACTTCTCTGAACGAGATGCGTTACAGAAACAGAAGATGAAGATTTACGCTGACCACAAGACAAGTGCCCAAGAGACACACATCACTCCAGGAAACATTGTGCTTATGAGACAACCCAAACAGAATAAACTGAGCACACCGTACAATCCAAAACCTTTTGTTGTGGAAGAGAAGAAAGGTTTAATGGTTACAGTGCGAAATGGATCTCAGACTATCACAAGAAATTCGTCACATTTTAAAGTTGTTCCTAAACATCTCATGAATGGTCAACACGAATCTGGAAGAAAAGGCGTATCAGATACACCTGTGGTGTAAGCAAAACCAGCAGAAGCTAGAGAGAAAATTCCTTTGAGGCGTTCGCAAAGGCAGATCAGACCTCCCGTCAGATTATCTGATTATGTACAAACACTCTACTTGAAATAGTTTAAAGAAAACTAGTTCACCCTGCCTAAATAGATGTCTAAGTGTTGATATTCAAGGAACTGTTTTTCAGGCGAACATGGTTTTGTTTTGTTAAGCATGCTACACTGTTGAGTGTTGAAGTAAGCTTGTTTCCATCCCAAGAAGAGGAGGGATGTAATGTCGTTAATCAGTCATAATTATGCGCATGTATTAGAAAACACGTGAGCGATTAAAATCACTGGAACACAAGCATGGTGTTGTGTTTACTGGATAAAGACCAAAAATACTTGATGAAAGGGGCAAGGTCAAATTACCTTCTGTGAACTTGTTTTTAGAGTCGGGCACTTCAAGACGGCAGATGCACTCTCTTGCTGTCGCTCCGCGCTCACAACGGCCGCAGGTGCACCAGTTTAGATTCCTTGACCTTTCATCCTCTTTGGTGTCTTAATCGGAACCCTGGTTTTCGTCGGGAACACTATCTGTTTCGAAGCGATACGGCTCCAGAGCAGCCATTTTAATTAATTAATTCGTTCTGAGCTCTTTCACGTCACGCATACGTCGCGTGGCTGCTAAGTTTAATAAAAATGGCGAAGGCCAGGTTTTCGATTTTGGGCTACATTGGAGGAGGATTTCGTTGGGTTGGAACGCACTTTAGAGGCTGAAATTAGGGTGAGTGGCTTATCTTTGTATTACCTTTTTGATGGTAAAAAGAAAAACAAGCACTATTCTCACTGCATATATAATGAGCGTATCACGCTAATGCGCTGCGTTCCGCTAATCCCAAGGGTCTAGGTTAGTGGCGTCTAGTATGATCCTTTGCGGTCTTTCTAGCATAAAATCTGGCTGCGCAGTGCGAAATCTCGCAGTTTGATGAGATTGCCGTGGGAACACGCTTTGTGCACTTTTCGTCGCGGTCACCGCCACCAGCCTTCCGTTCCCTGCTTGGATCAGCCTGCCCCGCTCTTTCCCGTTATAGCCGAACCTGTTTTGCCTCCTCTCCCGGACTCTGAACCAGCAGACAACCCGCTTGCTGCAAAACCAGCTGTTCCGCCCGCCGAAGCCGCCGAGCCCGGGGAGGAAAATGAGGTAATTGCTTCACTTTTGCCCTGTGTTTTGCGTCCCGTGTTTCGCTTTCCTTGCCAGCGTTTTCGGCCGCTTGGTTGCATTGTCCTTTTTTGTTCTGGTCGGTTTCGTCCCTGTGCGTTTCATTGCCTGGTTTTGGCTAGTTTGCTCGGATGGCGTTCGTTTGCACCTTGGTTGTTTCCCCTCACGCCCGGGCTTTGCTTTCGCTCTTTTGCTTTATTTTCTACCTTGCTTCTTCGCGTAGTTTTATGTGGTTGTTTTAATTTTGGTTTCCGGGACATTTTTCTTCCTCGTTAGCGCTGCGTTCCGTTTAGGTTGGTTTTCTCGTTATGGAAGTGACGAAGTTGTAAAATTAATGGTTGATAGAAATTGCTGATAGAAAGTCGGAGATGATAAAGTTCGGATATGAAATAGGAAAGGAAGGGGATGAGGAGCGTTCATTTTAAAGGAGTAAGATTGTTCAAAGGAGGATAGAGTGGGGAGTGAAATCGTGTTGTGGAGGAAGGTGTACGCAGGTTTTGTGGTGCGAACACTGGGGAGGTTTCCACAACTAACGGAGGGTTGGTGTGACAAAATTTCATTTCCCTATTATTTTGGGTTTGGTTATTATGTCTTGGTTCTGTTCTAGTCAGCCGAACATCAGATGCGTTTCCCATTCTCCAGTCTTTTTTCTTGTTTCTCAGCCGGTCGATCGTATTCAAACCCTCGAGAGGAAGTTGAAAGCTTTGGAGGACGAGAGAGCGCGCAGGAGCACGGAGGATGCGTTGATAACTCTCCGTAGGCACCTAAACCGCCAGTTAAACATGTTTGATCGATACGAAGCAGTCGAGCTGTTGCAATCTTTGGTTCGTCTCGCCAGGAATGAGGCGCATGAGAACGCTGATACGTGCGCGGCGACTCTCGATGAAGTTAAGGCGAGGGCGGACCTACTGGATAAAGAATCGTTACAGAGGCTGCTCGTGGGCCTTTTGGGGGATCCTGTTCGGGCGAAGGTAGCGAAGGAGGCCACCTCCATCCTGAAATCCTCCTCTGGGGCCTCAGCAGCTCCATTGCGCGGATTTCGTTACACACGACCGAAGCCTTACGGGAATACTCGGTGCTTTAATTGTAATCGCTTTGGCCACATGGCTCGCGAATGTTTTTTCAATCAGCGCCCTTCTCAGTTCACTTATCGAGCGCCCCGTGGGGGGTTCAGGGGCGGTAAGAATTAGCTTAGTAATTTATTCTCACTGCATATCTATTGATGCGATCACACTAGACTAAGTTATGGGAGGAATCCGCTCCCAGCCCCGACAATCGCCATGCCCCGCCGGCACCAAACACTGTTCAAACCGATGCACATACACAGGGAAAACACCGCAATACGCTCGGAAGTGCTAAAGTTGCTGTATTCTACAAACTTCCTTTCCAAAACTCAGACCCCCATACTCCCACGCGTAGTTTGCAAATAAATGAACGCCGAAGCGATCAGGCTATTGGTCGGATATTTGCTGGATGAGAGACCGTGGCAGTGACAGTCGAAGCCCGAGGCATGACAGACTCCAAAAGGGTAAGAGTGCTAGCCGCTTGAGAGACACGCGCATAGTGCCTGGCCATGTCGCTACTTTTCCATCCCAAATACTGGGCTATCTCTTCCGGAGAACAGCCCAAAACGCTAAGGGTGTTGGAAAGCCCGACCCTGAAACTATGGGGCGTCTCCCCGTTACAAAGTTTTGCTTCGGACAGGTACACACGTAAACGATTATAAACTGCCGAACCAAGAAATGGCCTTCCCCCGACCTGCTTCCCACGGTCGGATGCTCGGAAAAAATATCCCCCAGACAAGGAGACCCCCAGCGCTTGGCAGGCACGAACATAATAATCCAACCAAAGAACAGGACAAACATCTGGGTCTCGAAAAGGGACGAGGACAACCTCACGAGGAGACCCCCTGCGAACTGTTTTTGTGAGAGACAATCTTATTATAAACCCTTCCCGATCCCTTAATCTGAAAACCTGGTTGCAAGAGAGCCGCCCTAAATCCGAAGCCCTGTCCCCAGTGAAAAAGTCTACAACAAAGAAAGCGGCATCCCTAACAAGGATATATTTGCTAACAAGGGAAAGCGACGCACTTGCAGCTATTTTCTTCCTAAAGTGACCGATGAGTGACTTAAACTTCGTAAAGAAAAGAGGGACCGCCTGCTTCGGAGTGACCGCCAAACCCGCTTGCTCTTCCCTAGTAAATTTTAAGTATTCCTTTATCAGCGAGTGCGAAACAGGGTTTACGTGACCGAAACGGCCTAACCTGTTATAAATCGCACGCAACTTCCCGATAAG
>OX421446.1:32442979-32457979 GCA_949126865.1 Montipora capitata | reverse complement strand
AAGTATATTATTGCCCCAAACATAATGTGAAAAATGTATTTAGCTATGCACTTTGGTTTTCCAAAAAATATTTGCGTGATTTCGTTAAAACCTGCCTCACTTACTTTTTTTTACATTGGCCCAGTCGATACTGCACAATTAAAAAAACACTACGTGAAAATTTATTTTTTATACACTTCTTAAGTTTTAGGCAAGCACATTTATTTTTAAATCAACAAAAATAGGATTTGGCAAGCGTGCCAAAAAAAGTGAACGCTGCAGTAAATGTTTGTGAACACCATGGCAAAAGTTTGTCAACAACACTGCAAAAGTTTGTTGACATCACGGCAGAACTAGAAGTGAAATTTAAGTTTTTAACAATAACAGGAACTTTAAGAGAGATTCAAACATAGCCCTTGGCATAAACGTGAACCATGTATGACTATTATGTCCTACGCTAGTACATGGTAAAACCTGATGTTCTTTCTTATCCAGTAAACTAAAAGAGAAAATGCTGTTCATTACATCAGTTGAGTTCCATATGATTGATGTTTCTTTAGGTTCTTCTTGTCCCAGAGTGCAAACAAATGCTTGCCCAATAGCCCGGGGCTAGTGGATTTTATCCTTCACTTCCCTGATGGGCAAATGAAAGTTTGTGGAGGAAATATTTGATGAAATTATTATTGTGCTTACAAGGATTTTTTTGATACTAATGAAAACGACTGTCAGGCTAGTACATCCTGACTACTACATGAACTTGCCATAATGGCAAGCTGGAAAATTGAATTTCTTTGCCCCCTGTTGTCCTACACTTGGAGTTTGGCTGGTTTGAAGCTGAATTATTAGTACTAACTGAAAGTGCATTTCAACAAGCCTATCCGAGACCTTAATTGAAGGTCCGTCCTGGGTTGTTGTTAGAGGCTTCCAATTAACTGGACCTGGCCAATGTCAGTTATTGGTTCATGGCCTACCAAAAGACTGGCTTTTTCAGTAAGCCAAAATAAAGAGTTCTATGACTGATTCTGTACTCTGTATATGTTGAACTGGAAATGTAATTGACTTTGCACAAGTACTGACAACTGGAAAACACACAGAGTGCCTTAGCTTTTTCTTCAAACAATCGTGGTCAAAATAAACTGCTATTTCAAAGTTCCCTCTAGAAATTGGCTCATGTTGTGACGACCCTGTCAGCCAGCCCATGATCCCTGGTACACTGGCGCTAGGACTTTCAAACACTTCACTTTCATCTTGATCGGTACCCCCACCACCAATCTCCTCAATTTCCTCCTTGTAGTAGCCTATTACAGCCCATTGCTCAAAAGCAATCTCAAGAGGAGGCCATAAGAACAGTATGTGGAACATACGACTACTTCTCCAATAGAAATTTCAGGGAAGGAGATCAATTTCCTAGACACAACAGTATACGAAAGGAAAACGATTCGAAAAAAAATCCATTCTCGATATCAGAGCCGACTGAGACCTACCAATTCATGCATTTTCTCTCTTGTCACCCGCCCGGTGCCAAGAAGGGTTTTATGAAAGGAGAAGCTGTTAGTCCCCTTCGTACAAACTTCTCACCCGCCGTCAAGAGCAAAGCTACCCAAAACATTTTATAGTGACGTGAGCGCCTACTGGTAGCGCGCGTTTTGTGTAGCTCTATAATTTTAGCTTTATGCCCCATCTCCCTTACCCGTCGGACACAAGACATTCCTAGTGAGCTGCCTTGCCTGAGCTATTGGAATAGAATAGCTATGGGCAATAAACCCATAGCTGCCTTTATTTAAACACTGTATTAAAACTTGTTCTCTTGATACAAATTTTGGGCCAGTAAGGGAATTGAAAACGCAACAATGACTACCTGGAAAAACAGGAAAAAAGGAGTAGCTGGAACAGGGGGAGGAGGCGGGTCGAAAAAAGCGTCTGGAACCGTCAACAATTTGAAAGCGACTGTTGATTTTAGTGTTTCTTGATCACATAATTAGCATTAAGACCCTTGAGGGTATTTGCTACCATTCTATTGACTCCTTCCTTTAAGTCCCAGTACTTCTCATCTCATCCCCCCACTAACTAAGGGAAGATGAAGGCAGAAAAATTATATTTGCAAGCAAATATTTCCTTTATTCCCCATCTCCCTTATCTCACTAGGAAACTCTTGTGTCCGACGGGTGCCTGAGCTATGCTTACTAGTGGGCAGATAACAAACAAACATTGGACTAGAATGGCTATGGGCAATAAACCCATAGCCGCCTTTATTTAAACAATGTCCAAAAACTTGTTCTCTTGATAACAATTTTGGACCAGTAAAAAAGTGAGGGCACTGAAAATGCCAAAGCATATGTCTATGCATATGCAGCCCCACCCCAGGCAAGTGCATCACAAGAAGAGAAGAAACCACGACGTAAGGCCTATTAAGTTTAAGGTAATGAAAGCAACCCCAGGCAACAGCCGCCCATGCAAGCTGAAATCCTAGGGTTGGTGCTAGGATGAAAAAACTATTCAATGCAATGCCAACCCAAAACGATAGCCGCCCATGTAAGCTAGAATGTCCTGGGCTAACATTACAATCACACCAAGGCAAATGAGGAAAGGAAAGCAACCCCAGGCAATAGCCGCCCATGCAAGCTGAAAGCCTAAGGTTGATGATAGAGACAATTATTAAAAGGATGAAACAAACATTCAAAGCAATGCCAACCCAAAACGATAGCCGCCTATGTAAGCTAGAATGTCCTGGGCTAACATTACAATCACACCAAGGCAAATGAGGTAAGACATCCATGAACCCAGCAAAAGTTAAGGCAAGCTAACTGCTGTTAATTTGGAATAAGCGGCAGAAGACAGTCACACAAATTCCATCATGAACAAAAACTAGAGACTCTGATGTACTTCAAGAATGCATTTGATTTTCACCTTCCCAATAACCGTATTTGAACATCAGATAGCCCCCTATCTGCAGCATGGGAAGCAGCCCCAACCAGAAAATTGTGGCCTTTGTAAAAAGTCGGTGACAAGCCACACCGCCGTATGGCAGAGGCTAACTGATTAGAAAAGTAGTATCTAGCAACCGGTGCTCCATCCGCTGTACTGAAAAGGGGGCCTGGGCTACCTCCCCTAATCTCTAAGTACTTGGACAAAAGCTCAAGCTGGACAGGAATGATGTTGGCGGGACACGACAATCGAGACAGGGCGGTCATTATAACTGTGCTTATACTGTTTGAAAGTAATTTTGAAAGCGATCAGCGCCTGGGAACTGTTTACGAGCTTGGTGAGCTATGAGATTTGTAAAGGAGAACTGGAACTGCCACCCTTATATCTTGTTATTTCGCCGAGGCGTAAAAAGGCGTAAAATGCCACATAGCTTGAAACTGGCAAACCTGGTAGGGAGAACCTACCAAGGAAGTAGCAACCATTATCAATTGATCCAAAATAGGGAGAGTTATTGGCAGGCGACTATCCAGACGAGAGCCAATTTTGTGAAACCCTTTAAGCAGTTGGGAGATATAAAAATACCTTAGAGGGACTCGAAAAACCTTTGAGCTTATGACAATAACCAAGAGCAGATACATAAGTCATAATGGTGGATGGAGCATACCAAGAACGAAACAAGAAAGGTGAAAGGGGCAGAGCTAAAAAGGGGGATTGAAATGTAGTACTGAAAAAATGGTGGAAAAGTTTCCTGGCACGCTGGTAAACTGGTAATGAAGATGACTGAAGACTAGACCGAAGTAAATTGGAGGCTATGGCTGCCAACTGACAGGCTGAAAATGGGAAGGTATCACTCTTGGAGCTTGGTGCATGGAAGCTGATAGCAGCTGTTTGAAAGTCTGGAGCTGAAACCAAGATAAAGAATCATCCAATCTGTTCTGAAAACCAGGTATATGTTTGGCCTTAAAACAAATATTGTGCGATAAACACACTGGCACCAGCCTACGCACAAAAAAACATTAAATTCTTATCACGAAAAGACTGTTTGTTAATGAGATGGACCAGAGCCTCATTGTCAGTGAAAAATAACTCACGTTCATTTTTAAGTTCCTGCCCCCACAGATGTAAGCTTAGCACAATTGGGTAGAATTCCAAGAAGGCGATATTGCGGTGACATCAGTTCTCTGATCCGGCACCATAGCACCAATGCTTGCCAAAAAGTGCACCAAACCCAATGGTACCGGATGCATCTGTATACAATTGGAGCTGGTGGGAATTAATAAAAGCGTCAGGAAGAAAAAGTGAACGGCCATTAAATTCAGACAAAAATTGTTGCCAAACTGTCAAATCCTCTTTACTCCCACGAGTAAGTCGGATACGGGGGCTTTTTATACCCAAAGTCAAGTCAATCAGACGACGCACAAATGGCCGGCCTGGAACAGCCACAGTGCAAGCAAAATTTAATAAACCAGTTAGACAGAATTTCTCTATGGGCAACTTTACGACGTTTTTCGGAAATGAAGAAATTAAATTTTGGCATCTTACTAATTTATCAAGAGGGAGCCGAGCCTCCAAAAGTACCGAATCAAGTTCAATACCAGCAAAAACAATGGTTGTTGATGAACCTAGATTTTTTTCCGGTGCCATGGGGATACCCAGGTAATGGCAAAGCATTAAAAAGATATCTAATAGTTTAGAAAACATGAATCCCGTGGCCCTTCATAATGTAAAGGAAATCAAAATACTCTACCATCTCAGGAACATAGCCAGAAAGAAAAAGTAATAAACGATCGCGATTTACCGGCGTGGGCAACCCCCGCTGAAGTTGGCAATGTGGTCTGGCTGCTAGGGGGTTTGGGAGTCCCCCTTGAATGGATGCTGTGTGCTGACTTTCTGCAGAATGCAGGAAAATTACAAGTCACCGCCTGATGGGGAGCATCACACTTTGGGCAAGAATGCTTAAATGAGCACCCGGAACATTCCCCCTTTCATGGAATTTAAAGCAAAACCCCCGGTAACATCGGTAGGTTTAACCGTACCAGCAATTGGGAGAGGTTTTCTTGGAGGGGCCTGAGATCGTAACTACAATTCCCAATGAATATTCCTCCAAGAAATAGATGTGGCATTGGATTAGCGCA
This sequence comes from Montipora capitata, assembly GCA_949126865.1. NCBI lineage: Eukaryota > Metazoa > Cnidaria > Anthozoa > Scleractinia > Acroporidae > Montipora > Montipora capitata. The sequence goes on along the minus strand of OX421446.1, from coordinate 32,452,940 downwards.
AAAAAAAGAAAATTCTCATTGTAGAATTTCCAATTATGTCCCCTGGCAGCCAGATCTTGAATGGTGACCCCATACTTTATTAAATACATGAAAGGCTTGCAGCCAATGATCGAATTAATTTATACGCCTAACCTTGCTTACAGGCTCTAATGCTAAAGATAGGGGATGCCCCTTCACTTGAATTCTGAATTCTGATTTGGAATTTGTCTTCAAATGCAGGATGAACAAGCAAAGAGCCAAAGTCAACAAACTCCCCTTGTAGTATTTTGTTCCGTATCCTGGTTGGAACGCGAGCATTGATGGGAAGGTTTATAGATGAAAAATGTCATTTGGACGCTGATGCCTGGAAAGGGAGGTGGTCTCACCTGACAAAGTCGCTAATACTGACTGTACTCCTTCCTGGACAGCGGGCACTTCAACAATATCCTGAATATTAGTGTTGGACCCTCCTGAGGAATGAGCAGTTGAAGGACCAGGAGTAGACGATTGCACAGGCTGTGCACAGGTCTGAAGTTGAGAAGGTAAGCTGGTTACCTGAGCTAAAACCGGCTGCAACTGCCTTGTTATTTCTGCGGTGACCCTGGAAACCAGCTGATCCAACACCGCCTGTGGTAAGAAAGAACTGGTGGCATCATCACACGATACAGTGTTTGATGGAGCAACTGGGGCACTTGGTGATGATGATGATGATGAACATCTGGTGCTTTGGCATCTGTGTAAGGAAAGAAAGGAACCAAAAGAACCCCACACTAACTATTCTTATAAAGGAACAAAGTTCCAGGGTCAGAGCAAGCATCGCTGACCAAAAGTTACTGTAGTTGCCAGTCTGAAAGATCCCAGTCAAGATATTAGGCTCATTGGCAGCAACGAAGGCTCAGTAATCACTGTACCAAGCAACAAGGGCTCACAATAAATGTACTGAGCAACAAGGGCTCACAATAAATGTACTGAGCAACAAGGGCTCAAACTAAATGAACTGAGCAACAAGGGCTCACAATAAATGTACTGAGCAACAAGGGCTCACAATAAATGAACTGAACAACAAGGGCTCAAAACTATTACTGAACTTAGCAACAAAGACTCAAAAGAAATATACCGAGAAACAATACATGACCTGAGCAATAAGGACTCAACTAAATATCTTAATACCTAGCATTGAGGGATTCATAATGAAATGAACTGAAGACATGCCGATAGCCTTTAATTAAGATGGCCCATCTATAACTGCAATACAAAGAATACTGACCAAGGGTATTCAAATGGACCCCATCTCGCAAGTAAGGACTGACTGGAGGATTACGAAAACCCCTGTGACGCCAACAAAAAGAATTGGGCCGGGACGAAAGAACAGTGTTAAGGTACCGATTAAGGATCGGTGCTGCTACGTTGAAAAATGGCGACCGAACACGTGGAATCACTTCGCAGATACCGATGATACGAACTGAGTTTTTAACTTTCTCGTCTTTCCTCCTCCTCTCATAGTCCTGCAGACTGTCTTCTTCAACAATCACTTTCTCCTTCAACGCAGCTTGAAGCATCCACTCTGTGCTCTCTCTTAGGTAGCCATGAAGGGATTTGCTCTCCCTTCTTACACAATCCTCAATGCCGATCAGTCCTCTTCCCACATCCTTTCTCGGCAGGTACAGCCTCGCAACATTACTCCTGGTGTGCAGACAGCCATTCATTTCCAAGATCTTCCTAGTTCTTCTATCCATGTTGGCTATCTCCTCCATTGTCCAGTCCACAATTCCCGCACTGTAGCGTACTACACCTACAGCCCAGGTATTGATGCCATCGATCAAATTTGCTCCATTGAGTTTTGATCTACACAACTTCTTGACTCTTCTGATATACTCCGATTATATCTTGCCTTTCATCTTGGTGTTGAGAGTCTGATCCAACTGTAAGATGCCAAGGTATTTGTAACCTTTCTCCTCTATTTCCCCGATATGCTGGTCGTCGGGTAGTTCTATTCCGCTACTGCTAACTTGTCTTCTCCTTATTATTTCCAGGACAGCGCACTCGTCTAGCCCAAAATACATCTTAATGTCTTGCGAGAAGATTCTTAGTACTTGAACAAGTGAGTCTAGTTGATCTTTGCTAGCTCCGTACAGCTCCAGATCATCCATGAATAGTAGATGGTTAATGGGCTTCATGTCCTTTGCCAGTTTGTATCCAGCGCTCATTACTGGGTTGCCAGTATGGCAAACCCAGTCGGAATCTGGGTTTCATTTCGTCGTTTTTTAATTTTTTTTTCCGTGTAGGGAAAAGTCTTGCCTGTCACTCCCCTGCTAAGTAGTGCCTTTGTGCATAGAGTCTCCTCTGCGTATTTTGTTAGGTTTGATGGGGCTGGGGTAATACGTAGATTTCCCTGGTGCACATAGGAAAACGTTTAATTATTAAACCTGCAATGGCGTCGAAAGTCGTGGTAAAGCGGATGGCGTTTTAGTGCATCTTTAAACAAACTATACCCTTATGGAGCTCAAGAATGGAACGTCACTTGGATAAATAAGACACGGGGTGAAATAAATGTCTGGAATCATAAAAGCGAGGAGTAAAGGACTTCGACAACAACTATCGCCCGTCGAACCGAAATCGAAGTGAGCTTTACCAAGTGTGCTGTTATGTAAAACACTGAAACCAAATGGAAAATTATCTGGTAACTTATGGGTTCAACAAAGACAGAGAAGGAATCGAACACCTTAAGTGGATCAGTGATCTCTGTTCTCTGCACAGTCTTCAGGTAAAAATAATATAAAATGTGACAGCCAAGAATTTTTTGAAAGAAAGATTGCCTCTAATAACAAATATGTTGTTTGTTTTAAAAAGTACTTCGCTGGAAAAGGTGGCCTTTATGAATTCATCATGTTTTGTAATATGCGAGCTTAACTGGATAGTTTTTATGGCAATAGTAAAGCATTTTCGTGTCAAAATGAGGTTGGCGTCTTTCTGTTCTGTTAACTTAATTAAATATACTATGCCTCGTGATTTCCACTCTCAAAATTACCTCTAGAACCTACTTTTTGCGTAGAATAAGCTTTTAGAATGATGTCCTTGTCTTCTGTGGTGATACTTGACGATTCGGGAACATTTTGTGAAAAACTATTTATAACGGGTCACACGCGCAACTTGATCGCCCGATTATGCATAACATCCACTTGGCCTTTTGACATCCCATTGAAAAAAACTCATAAAATATTCGCAGACCGGTCGATTTCTCTGAAAGGGTGATTGGTAACGAATAGAGAAAGATTTTCACAATAACTAAAAGTTCCTGTGTTAAGCATGGAAATTCGACGAAGCGGTAAATGCGACTAAATTTGTTGCGTGCGTTGCTATTTTTGTGTTTTGACAGATTTTGACAGAATATTAAAAATATCTACAGAATACGGATAAATCTTTATTTTTAGCGGTTATTTGAATATAAAAGATGGAACGCTTGACGAGAAATAATATTTTTTGTTGATATTTGAAGGAAGAAAAATTTCGCAGGAATCAGGACACGGTGAAAGTGAGTTAACAAATTTGCATACGTGCGTTGAAATGTGATCCGCTAGGAGATTGGAATTTTATTTCTCTGACAAATGATTTTGTCATTGTAGTGTAAAATGAAGTTTATTTAGTGAGGCAACAATATTTCTTTAACTTCCTGGTTAATCCAATTTATTGCTACCACTAACCGGTGCGAAGATTGTTTACATGGAACTCACGCTTTTTGCGAATTTTGAGTGTCACGAAATTACATAATTTGCGTGACAAATATCCCTTATTAACCATTTCTTCTGCTTTTGTGCTTGTCAGCATTGTGATTTGCGATGTTCGGCTCATCCTCGGGGTAAAAACCTGTGAAACTCGCAGATGACGTAACACAAAGGAAAACAAAAGAGGCAAAAAAACATCAAACAACTGAACGTAACCCTACCACGAGCTAACAAAACAAAGAAAAATTTTCACAGGTTTTTACACCGAGGTAAACCCAGATGTTCAGATTTTCAATTACATGGCCGCTCAACCTCGCGATTGTGTAAATAGTTCACCCTGAAGTCACAATAGATACGTTTCTCAGGAACCCAACAAAGAAGGCTTCCTGACCCGACAGATGAAATGTAAATATTCAGTTAAATATTACAACAAAATTTAAAAAAACCAAAGACCGAAGTTTCTTGGCTAAAAAGTACGTTGTTTTACTCTGAAAACAACGAACGATTAACATTCTTTCCCGTAGTTCATTCAGTTGACACAAGGTGATCACGTGCACCTTTACTCAAGACCGTGTTTATTATCTTTAAACTGAATTTATTACCAAAGCTTAAAAAACTAAAAGACCTCAAAATGGGACAGGATATTACAAAATAATTAAAGGTGTGAACGTGTGAGCCAAAGGGCCTCTGCTGGCGCGACATGTGGGTGACCCTCAAATGGTCTCAATGACCCCCCACTTGAAAATATTAATTGGAACCCTACAGTTCAATACCACCCAATTTAGTGCCTTCTGTTTTTGTGCAAGACGTACCACAGGCAACCCAGTGTACGCTTTTTTTAGAGCGTCTTGTTTTTCGTAGTACTAGGGTCAAGGGTAACATGATCACTATAAACAGTAGTGGTGACAGGGATTCACCTTGAAAAATTCCTCTCCTAATGTCCACCTGCCCGAGAGCCATTCCTCCTGATGTCAATATTGGTTTCCAGTTCACCATGCTGTTGCTGATTATAGAGATCATATTGATGAAATGATATATGAAATGAATCATGTGGACTGCGGATATGAAATCAAGTGAAGCTATGATCCTCGCAGTTATAAACGCAATTATGGCAATTGCGTAGAGAAGCCTGAAAATTTCAGGACTTCAACAGGGTTTGAACCCGTGACCTCGCGATTCCGGTGCGACGCCCGAACCAACTGAGCTATGAAGCCACTGACGTTAGGAGCTGGTCATTTGTGGGTTCTAATATTCCCGTGAGGAATGAATCAATGATGAAATGATACATGAAATGGATCATATGAGAACTGCGGATATGATGCAACAGAAGCCCGGAGGCTACTTTCGGGTTGCGTTTTCACGACCGGATTGACAATTATGGGGTTGCAATTTCAACAGAGTTCCAGAAAGAATGGGGTCGCAAATTGTCGGCATTTTGGGATTAAGAAAATTCAGGCTAGTGATATTTTAAAATTCCTTCATTTTTTACACCAAATGTGTCACTAGTCGAAAGGCTTTATGTAAAGTTTTTGCATAAACAGAAGTGACTAAGTCGGGGTCGTCAAAATAAGAATAATACTGGTGTGTACAGCTTGTACTTTACCTACTCTTTTGCTCTCTGCATTATTAACACAGCTAAGATTTTAATGTACGTGATAATGTGATAGACACCACCTGTTTTACCACAGTATTACTTAAGCAAAAAGCCTTTTTTCCGTGTTCAAATGGCCTCATCTAAAAACGAGGAGAGGTTGGGAGAATTCGAGACAGTTATGCAAACCCGAGATGCAGTCCAGGGTTTGCGTAACTCCGTCTGTCGAGAATTCTCCCAACTCCTCGAGTGTTTAGATGAAGCGATGTAAACATGAAAAAAAGTCCTCTACTGCTTTTATAAAATAGTTCTCCAAAAAAATTCGAAAAATGAAGGGAAAAGCTGGGTTTTTGTTTTTACTTCTTGATTAAAACAGATTTTGTTGATACGTAAGGCCTCTCTTGTAAGACCCTTCAAGTGGTAACTTATCATGACTCAACCTCATCTGTACAATTTTATTGTAGTTTCTACGAGTTGGCGAAGAAGTAATCAAGTCTAGCAAACAGGCCAGAAACTTAGGAGTTGGATTCGATCAATGTTTAGATTTCAAAGAACACGTTAAAATAACATGCAAGGGCGCATTTTTCCGCATTCACAGTATAGCTAAAATTCGGCGATACCTATCCCAGAGTAGTACTGAGACTATTGTTCATGCTTACATAACATCGCGTTTGGACTATTGTATTGCCCTACTGTACGGTCTCCTAAAGTATCTGATTAATAGACTTCAGCTTTTACAGAACTCAGCAGCTCGCCTTGTTACCTTGACTAGAAGGCAGGAACATATCACACCAATACTAAGGAGCTTACATTGGCTGCCAGTTCATTATATGATAGTTTTTAAAATGTTGTTGCTAACGTATAAAGCTCTGAATGGACTGGCCCCCGTTTACCTTAAAGACCTATTGAGGTATAATGACTCTCGTCGCACACTAAGATCTTCAAAAAATATGTTGCTTAATGAGCCTTGTGCAAATCTTAAAACGTATGGTGAAAGGACCTTTTCCGTGGCGGCACCAAGGCTCTGGAATAAACTACTACTCCAGATCAGGTTTTCGTCATCAGAGGCAGCTTTTAAGGCTAATCTTAAGACTTATCTTTTTAAGCGTGCATTTGATTTGTAGTTTTCACTTGTAGTTTTTTTACTTTTTCTTGACATTACATTGCGCATTTCATTCTTAGGACTTTAACTTTTAGGGTTTTAGAGTATTGTAAAGCTCCATGGACAATAAATGGAAGATGGCGCTATATAAATGTATATTTATTTATTTATTTATTTATTTATTCATTTATTTTATTTGATGTACATGAAAAGATTTTGAGTACTAACTTTGAAAACATGATTGACAAATCGCAGTTATGTAACGTAATCACAAATAATGAAATGTAGGTTATCATTTTCAAACCTACCTGGCGTAAACAGTGTCAGTGTTGCATTGTCATAGAGTGAGACATACTCTTTGGTTGTGTCAAATCGTCTATCAAACGCCTTCCACTTGGCTATCGCTTTCTCAAGTATTGTAGCATAAGTTGCATTTGTGGGGGCAGCTATGGGCAGATGCTTCCCACGGTAGGGCTTGAGGTCCTCCTCATCAAATATTTTCACACCAATATATATGGTTACTTTCGACATTGTCATCTTTTTTGCGAGCTTTCTTTTTGGATCGAAACTGAGATGCTTGCTTTTCGGATGCTTTGGCAGTAACATAGCTTTCAAATGACGTTGCCTTTGTTTTGTGCATCTGAGGTCTCCCGAAAGAAGCAGACTGACTTGTGTTACATGCACCATTTTTCAATTGATCATTATTGCAACTCCAACAGAATGTTGTCCTTGTTCTAACTTTCTTTGCTCAAGCAGTACAAAATCTGTGAACGGAATATATCCGTCTAAATATTCGGTGAACTTTTTTACAAAATCCCTTAGAAGTAAAGTTATATCCACTAGAGGCTCAAGACCTTTGTTATTAAGTTGGGGGCCTAAATAAAAGAAAGGGGGGGGGGGGTGGTGGGGGTTGGTTAGGAATTTTAAGAAAAAACAAATCAAATTAGACCCAGGTGATCGTCCCCTTCGAGCAGTTGGTTTCTCCTACGCTTCCCGAGAGAGAAACCACTGCGAGCAACCGTTAGTCTCTTTAAGTGAGCCGCCGTCCAGCACCAAGGACGAATAAAGTATATTTAAACCGGTAAAACGAGTTAGTAAACTTGTTTTGGCTCTTGCGCGAGCGTTCAGCTACGTAAAAGCTGCATTTGGCGAGCCTGCTGTGTAGGGATTTCCTGCGAAATAAGATGGAAAATCAAACGGTTGTTTGCAGTGGTTTCTCTCTCGGAAAAAAACTTAGGAGAAACCAACTGCTCGCAGGTAAAGATAATTTCTAGAAATCGCGACTTTATTTAGCTCTTCCAAACTAAACACTGAAGCATATTTTGTTTCTCAAGAAAGTTAGCAAAAAATTATTTCTGATTTATTGGCATTATGAACTTGAAAAGCGATGTATGCTTACAAATAATCATATTCTTCACCTTCTTTTCCGTCTTCCATCTTCTCTCCGCTCTGCAATTGCACAGGAATGATAGCAAAATGTCACGTGGTAATGTTCCTTGGCAGAAAACTGGCACGAAATGTACTTCCGCTTAAACTTCCACTTCCGCCGTGGCCGTGGTGTTCACAAACGTTTGCTGTGGTGTTGACAAACTATTGCCCTGGCGCTTTCAAAGTTTTGCTGTGGTGGCGACAAAGTGTTGCCGTGGTGTTCACAAACATTTGCCTCAGCGTTCACAATTTTTTTGTCACGATTCCCAAATCCTATTTTCGTCAATTTAAAAATAAAAGTGCTTGTCTAAAACTTAAGTAGTGTGTAAAAATAAATGTCCACGTAGTTTTTTAATTGTGTAGTATTGACTTTAAAACCTTTGCCGTGATACTTCTGGGCCACCGTATTTTTTAAATGAAATATCAGAAGTAATCGATGGCCCTCTTAGGTCTACAATTAAATTGCATTTGGACCTTGGCCTTCTAAGGTTAATGCTAAATTCCATACCTTTACATCGTTTTTACTTTTCTGCACAACCTCTTACTTCGCCTTAGGGTCCCCTTCCCTGTTAAGAAGAAGCACATAAAAAAGCTATCACTACTGACACAAACAGTCATTACTTCGAGTATTGGAAATGACAAGATCTTGAATAAATTTGTAATTAGTAAGTACAAGAAACGACTTCATTTTCGTCAAACAGAACTCCAATTTGAGAACTTTCAGAAAATCCTCAGTCTTTTAAGTCCAAATAATCACTTAAGAACATTTCGATTTTTCTTTATCAGTCCGTACAGCTAATTTTGTTTGATCAATGCTCCAGGAAAAAAAATTGTCTTTAAACTGCATTTTGTTTTGAAACCTTCATTCTTTCATAAGAAACGTTCATCTTAGTTTGAGAACTCTTAATTTCAGATTAGCTTTTTTTTTTCTTTTTTGCCTGTTGTTTTAGATTTTCGGCATTGTTTTCTTTAAAACTAGCAAACCACCGTCATCCATATTACTTTGATTTGATCGCTCCGAGTCGTTCGTGGACATTTGAGGACATTTGGGGTCAATCAGTACTGCTCTTCCCTAATCAAAATCGAATGCTGCAAGTAAAACTGCAACAAAAGCTAAAATGACATTAATTTCACCGTCTTCGTTCACTAAATGTTGCTGAGTATACTTTTAAAAGTAGTATTAAGAAGTATAAGGGCGCGTTCGATTGACCCTATTCCGAAATAAAAAATACGTGGAGCGATGATTAAAACGGTATGTTAGGCGCGTTTCGAAGCAGCAAGTATAACAAAAATATGTTTAAAGTAGCAGCTATTTGACAATTTTAATGTGAATCTTCCTAAAAACGAGGATTTCTAACTCATATTCATGTATTCCTATTCCGGAATACGGTCAATCGAACGCGCCCCAAGTACTAGTTTGGAGTAACTTTGATATACAGTGCGTTTCGTACTTTCATTTCTAGAGTACTTCAAAACAATGAAATAACTCAACTCTCAGAAAACGTTTTCTCAGGACTCTCAAGTCTAGAAGAGCTGTAAGTATATTGCCCTAAGTAAACTTGGCCTGGTCAATCTACAGATTTGCCTTATAATTACTTAATTGATAAGTGTTCACAAATTATGGGCCTGTTTCGATATTACCTAACTTTTGTAAATTCCTTGAGAAAATCATCTACATTCACTTACTTAATTATTTTGCTAACCTTTATTTCTCTGTGATAACCAGCTTGATTTCAGGAAAAATCACTCTACGACGCTTGCTTTGATTGATTTGCACGATAAACCTCGTCTGCTTTAGATAACGGCGAATTAGTAGTTGGGGTCTTTCTAAACCTCTCGAAAGCCTTCGACACAGTTAGTCATTCTATTTTAGCGAAGGCGCGCGCGCGCGGAGCACCATTGTTAAGAAAATATGGTAACCCATCGATGCGAGATATCTTGGTTTTATAACCATGACGTCATCAACCGTCCGTACATACGTAAGTACGTCGGTCCATCCCTCCATGAATGCCAATGTGAACAGTATCATGCTAGTTTACATATTGGACATCCATCTTTTGATTAATTGACACCTGTCAGAACAAGGTATCCGCTGACCAGTATCACATGACCATATCGCGAGCTTACGCTCACCGAGGT
>OX421446.1:32430479-32437979 GCA_949126865.1 Montipora capitata | reverse complement strand
TAGACAGATAAGGAGACTCATTTTTCTGTGCAGTGGATGGATTGCCTCTGGAAATGCGCGAAGACTCAGAAGATTCTTGGATGGTAGAAGGGAGATTGGTGGAAGAACAAGAAGGGATGTCATAATTGGGTACCATGATTGTGTTGGCCACATTGGAACTACCACTACCCCTGCTGCTTTGTCCTGGATGATTTTTTGAAGCACTCGAAGGACACAACTAAAGGGTGGAAAACAATAAAAGTGTTTATCAGAACATGAGAAGGTAAATGCATCAATGTAAGATGCATCTGGGTCTGGTTTGAAAGAGCAGTATATAGGAAATTGTCTGTTAAGCCGGGATGCAAATAGATCAATGTCTGGTTTGAAATTAAGTGCATCCAGTGCTTTGCCCAGTAGTGTGGGGTCAATCATCCATTCAGTATCCTCAGAGTGAGATCTCTAGATTCTTTGTCAGCTCTACAATAAGAGGAGCCTGGGATATGGGCAGCAGTGAGCCATATTATATTATGTAACATACAGAATTCCCAAATTTGAACTGAAATTGAGTTACATTTATCACTGTGACATGTGCCCATATTATTAATGACAGAGACCGCAGTGGTGTTGTCAATCATGATTTTCACATGCTTTCCTGAAAGTGAACTCTGAAAACAATTTAAAGCAAAAAGGGCTGCCAAAAGCTCAAAGCAGTTGATGTGATTCTCAGCCTCAGAAGGTGACCGTCTTCCCCCAGTTGAACTGTCATTCATGACAGCACCCCAACCCATAAGGAAGGCATCCGAATACAGTGTGATATCTACTGGGGGATGGCAAATGTCATTACAACTATCATCCAGATTATGTACCCACCACTTCATATCAGCAACTCCTTTCTGAGAGACGGACATCAGAGCATCAAAATCGCCCTTTGATTGTTTAAGTGCCCTAATCTTGTCCATTTCAAGGGATCTATAATAAAGTGCACCATATTTAACACCCGGGAAACTTGAAATTAGATCACCAATAATCCTTGAAGGTCTCGGATTTTGACTGAATGAGAGTTACGTATGGCAGAGAGCAAGACTTCTCTGGTCTTACGTATCTTATCTTCAGTAAATCTGACAATCATTTTGATGGAGTCAATGACAAAGCCTAGGAAAGTAATTTTCTGTTGCGGTATGAGAACAGACTTTTCTGGGTGGACGACAGGTCCAAGGTCATCGAACATCCTGGTAGAGTCAATAATATTAATTACACATCTCTGATATGTGCTGCCCTGCAGGTAGAAATCATCAATATATCCACTGATAATGTGGTTTAAACGCCTTAAGTGCGACAGTGGTGGCTTCATCATTTTTGTGAATTTACGAGGGCAAGTAGATAAACCATTAGGGAAAACTGCATATTTATAGAGCAATCCATCAAATGTGAACTTAAGATACTTCTGAAAATCAGAATGAATTTTCACACTATAGTAAGCGTCCTTCAAATCTAATGACACCATCCAACGGTTAGGTGTCACTAATTTTAGGATAGTGTGAATTGTGTCCATTTTGAAATGTGAGTTCTTTATAAACAAGTTCAAATGCTTTAAATTCAGAATAAGTCTTACAGTACCATCCTTTTTTGGCACAGTAAATATTGATGAAATGAATTCACCAGGCTCGTGGTTACATGAGACAACAACCCCTTTGTCTTGGAGACTTTTAATTTCTTTGTCAACTAAACTCATGTGATCTCTAGGTATAGAGTTAGGCGGATGTGACACCTGAGAAGGTGGATCAGAAAGAGTTTCTATGCGATCTCCAGAAATGATTTGGAGAATACTAGCATCAGACGTTAACCTCTCCCATTTATGACAAAAGGAAGACAACTGTCCTCCTTTAAAGGAGTTGACCTTAGCTGTAAAATAAGGGATGAGGTGAGAAACCACAAAAGGGGAGAACTCATTTACCTTGGACTTGATGTTATTCAATTCTTGGTGAATTTCTTCTTGTGTTGGAAACGGTTTAGCAGTTGGTTGGACTTGGGGGATATGAATTCCCCCCTCTGTTCACCAGAAAAGGTTTACTTTGATTTCCATGGAACTGGTTTCCTCTGAATTGGTTGTTACCATGGCTCTTTGATTTATTTGGTCCCTTCCTGTTATCAGGAGTTATGGAAGTCATTAACTTATTAGTTGTCTGAAGCTCCTGTAGTGTTTTGGGAAGATCCTCACCAAATAACAACTTTCCAGGCTTGAGAGTTCTTAAACAAGCCTGTTTGATCTCTTGGTTGAGGTATAAGGTCGTATTGCATCTCTTCGTTTAAAAGAAAGTTCCTTGTGCACATGACCAATCAAGGCAACAGAATCAGTCAGCCTGGGAATAAGAGTTTTATAGTTAGGGGACGTCTTCTTCTCCCTATGACTAAGTAGATCATTCACAGTGACAATAATGGCACTAGACACCTTTACTAAAGTGTCCTGTAGCACTGATGTTCTGATGTCTGACCTCTTAGAGTTTGCATTCAGTTTGGACCAAATCTCTGAGTTGACTTTAGGCACAAACAATTCATTGCAATTACTTGGTACTTTGTACTTCTGTAGTATCTCTTTACGTTTTCCAACAGAATATTCAGTCTGAAACTTGTCGTTAACTAGTTGGGATGTTCTGCTCAGTGTCATTATTGTTGCCCGTGGCGTCCATTTTTTCCTGAATGAAAATGGCGGGAAAAACGATAGAGCGAAAAAACTGCAATTCAGGGCTAAATATCTACTTAGTTCTTCGAGGAGATATGATGTTATACAATACCCCAAGGAGTGGGTGATTTGCTGTTTCGTATCGATCGCGTTCAGAGGGAATTTCGATGATAAATGTCAGATAAAGCAGTCAACCAGCCTTTTCTTGATACAAGGTCCAAACAACTGATTTGACGCATGCGCTACACTCTCTCGTACCACTCCGTAACGACCTATGGCTGATGACGAAATAGAATTGTGGGTTACGTGTAGTTTTTATAGTAGAGTAGGAGCTACGCTATTGGTGGTAACATGGCAACGTTCGCTAGCGTGAGGATTAAGGGTACCGATTTGGAAGATGAATTTTTGTTCCAGATTCTTGCGGCTTACCGTCGTACCTAGATGTAGGGAAAGGCCGCAGATAGCCTTGTGTTTTTGGAGTGGTTAGGGAGATTAAAATGACGAGCGGCTGGCTTAGATGCATCCTTGTCATTCTTCTCAACATCGCGAAGGTGTTCGCGGAATCGGTCACCTAGTCGTCTACCTGTCTCGCCAATGTATAATTTATTGCATAACGTACAGGTTATAAATGACATTTGCGGAGGTACATGTGAAACGATCGGTGATCTTAACAGATCGCTTAGCTCCCGATATCTTGCTAGTGTTAACAATGAAACAGAGACGTTTTGCATCGTGAGCGCGCGCATTTGAAAGTGCCGGGTTGCTCGTTAGTTTTGAGCGCGCTTGTAATTAAAACGTTGCCTACGTTTTTGTCGCGTTTGAATGAAATAAGTGGAGGTTGCGAAAAGATTCTACCAGTCTCGGAATCATTTTGGAGTAATTTAAAATTATTGAGAATGATACTTTTGACTGCGTGATTATGAGGATGGAAAGTGAGGGTGAATGGAATTCTGTCATTCTTATCTTTTTGTGACGTTTGTAGTGATAACTGTCGATCAAATTGAGAACTATAGCTAAAACCCAATTCTATGCACATACTGATCTTCATGTAAAATTTGATTGCAAATTTGCCCTTATGAAATACAAGAAATTCCCATGCTTTTCGCGTACCTTTCTGTCGGACTACCATCAAACAAATTTCCGTTTTTTATCATGGACCCAAATTTTACAACTGTTTTAGAGGGAGATGAATAGGGGTCAGCAAATCCGTCGATCTGTGGTATTTTTTTTTTCTCAAAAACCGCCAATCCGCAGATATTTTTACAAAAATCCGAATCCGCAGTACAAAAACTGTACTGATACAGAAGTGAGCACCTAAGAACATTCAGTAACTTAACTGGCGTTAAAGAAACACCTGTCATAAAATTAGCCTATTGTTTAACTGCACTTGGCGCCCAAATCACGTAGTCGTTCGTAACAAGAACGTGGACCGTCTATCGAGTTCTAGAACGTCAGTTTCCATTCCTCCTCATCAGAGCTGCTGTCATATTTAGTCACTTCATCGCCAGCATTGTCTGGCCGGAAGCCGAAATCCTAGGGTCCTAGAGTTTCTGGAGTCCGATTACATTGAAGGTCAAAGATGTTTTACACCGGTTATCACTTACACGCGCCCCTTTATGACTTTTGTTAACATTTGGAAAGTAAAATTTAGGTAGGCGTCAATCAAATGTTTCCATGTTGATACTCCTGTTCTCTTGGCGGCGATTGAATTCGTCATGGAAACATTTCATTGACGTCCACCTACGTTTTATTTTCGATTATGAAACATGTCTTTGTGGGGCGCGAGTTACTGAAAACCGCTGTAGTCTGGGTAGTCTAGTTCTAAGGTCAGGCAGAAAAAAATTGAAACAGACCGCCAGCTTAATTTCCGCGTTCCGCACTTAAAAACAAACAAAATTCACAATCCGCGCTGAAACATTGTTCAAAATCCGCCAATCCGCAAAATGTGTCCTCAAAATCCGAAATCCGAGTAGCTTTTTTTAGCCAAATCCGCCGATCCGCCAGCCTATTCATCCCCCTCCTTTCACTACTGCGATCGTTAACTCGTCCTTCCCTGCCTCATTATCATTATCTTTATATAAATGTGTTAAGTATTAAGATTATGCCAACTTTCCTTTCCTTTTAATTTTGTATTTTCCATTTATTAGTGTAATAATATATCCGTTACCATGTTGTCGTTTACTTTCTTAATTCTATTCTACAAAACTAAAACCGAAGAGGCCTAATTAAAATAAGTTTCATAGTTTTTTCTGGGCCTCCTCACCATTGTTATCTCTACTGTTTTTATATCAACATATATAATTTTATTGAAGCAGAAATAAATATCTAAATTAGAAAAAAGTGAATCCCACAGCTGATTTAAAGAAATCTCAACAGCGATTGCTCTACACTTAAATTTCAGTTGGACATTAGCCTTCTAAGATTAACACTAAATGTTATTCCACTACATCTGTTTTGTTGTTTGTGTAAAACCTCTCACTTGAATTTAGGTTTTGCAATGAAGAAGCACATAATAAAAAAAAATTAGAAACAAGTTGATCCCTAATAACTTTTCAAGTATTATACATGGTTCTCAAACAGTCCTCCAAATTTGAGAATTCTTAGAACATTCTGAGTCTATTGATTTCGAAAAATACACGAGAAAACCTCCAATGATTCTTTCAATGCTTGGTCATGGTCATCTTATTTAGGTTACAAAAGTTTACCTCAGTTTGAGTACGGTTGGGTTCATATAAGCTTTTCTTTTCTGTTTTTTGTTTTTAGATATTTCCTATTGTTTTCTCAACACTGGCAAAAATATGCTATCCTCCATTTTTGCTTTGATTTCATGGGTATGAGTCGTTCGCGGACTGCGCTCCTACAGCTCGTGTCTTATTTGAACTTAGCGGCTTCCTTTTCTAATGAAGGAGCATATAATAAAAAATTTCAAGTTGATCACTAGTGACACACACTATTTTTCGAGTAGTATAAATGACAGTATAGCGAACAAATTTGTCATTTTAGCGGAGCTCAGGCGCGCGAAGCGTGACAACGGAGCACCATGGGTAAGACTTTTTGGAAAGTCTATTCATGTGAAAAAGTTTGGTTATGACGTCAACGTACGCCCGTCCGTCCGCTCGTACAGAATGTCGGGCTGGAGGTGAGGGAGGTGTTTCATTGAAACACGCCAGCTTGGCTTAGAACCAGAATCGGCTAGAAAGGACAAATTTCAAACAAGATCTCCAACAAATTACCTGTACGTGCGCTAAACAAACTTTGAAAACACAAGCTGGTGATATTTCTCCTTACTTTTACGAGAACTCATTGCGATTACATGTTTAGAACATAAGTGCAAAATTTTCTTGTCACTGTCGAGGCACATCGAAAAACAGTTAGGCAAGCGGTGTAAAAAATCTTCTTGTTCGCTCGCATTTTAAAGCCAAACAAACCAGCAAAAGATCGATTACTTCTGTCCAAAAAGAGTACAGATGATTGTTATTTAATTCCAGTTAACAATAAAAATTCGAGTTTCATTCCTGAACAAAGGAAAAAACGGCTAAACAACTTTTTAGAAATATGCATCCACTTGAAATAACTCATCCGTAGAAATAGTTTAGTGTTTAGTGTCCAAGAAAAGAATTTGTGGAGTAACTTCTTCCACCAACTTTAAGCTATTAATTACTGGTGTACCGTTTTGTCGTTCTCGTTCTCTTTCTCTCTTCTTTTGTCTCTGTTCTACTGTCATAGGCCTTCCAGTATACCAAAAACTGCAATTCAGAGCAAAAAGAAGCACTAAACAAATTAAAAATAAACACTCAGCTTTAAGTTTATATCGCTCCAATGCTTGACCAGTGTGTCCTGACCACAGCTATATTATGTTAAACCTGGACTAAAACCAGCAAAAAATGCAAGAAAAGTATATTTTCCAAACCGTACCTAAAGACGAAAGGCATCGACTGTCAAGAGCTTTTGTTGACGTAGCGTGGCTGTGTAGCCGCGTCGAGCCACAGAAAGAACGCGAAAAATTAAGCCTCATTCAGGTGTGTGTGTGTGGGAGTGTCTGACCTTGCTTGAGCCTGCGATCCAATCAACAATCAGTACCTGGTCAGCGGTTAACTTAAAAAAAAAAAACAGCTGAGCTCGATAAGGTCCAACTTGAGCCCGCGATATGGTCACGTGATACTGGTCAACCTTGTTTTGACAGGTGTCAATTGACCATAACATTGATGTCCAATATCAAAGATGTATGCTGTAAACTAGTTACAGTGTCAAATGGAGTATTGCCTCCTGGAGAGCTCTAAACTTGAGCCTGTGATATGGTTACGTGTACTGGTCACATTGGCATACTTGAAGGGGCGGACATACGTACGGACGTTCATGATGTCGTGGCTATAAAACCAAATTTTCTCACATCGATGGGTTACCATATTTTCTTAACTATGTCCGCTCTGCTCCTTGAACAAATAAAGTATCCACAACACCTTTTCTTCTTAATCCGTTTATTTCCATACTGTTTTCAAAGAAATACAGCTCTAAAAACGGAGAAATAAAACTCTCACAGTTTCCATTGTCAGAGGGAATCGCGATTCTCAATTCTACTGGCGTAACAAACATGACATGAGGATACATGAACCTTTTTGATTCAGTAGTGTAGCAGCTGATCCAAAGATTACTCGCCATTGGTTTGCAACCCTTGCACGAAACAATGACATGTCATTCTTTCTATTGTTTTAGCTGTTGTTTGGGGTAAGGGTTGCAAACCAATGGCGAGTAATCTTTGGATCAGCTGCTACATCCCTTTTGATTGGCTATTTTTTTTAACTTGACTTCAGAACACGATAGAAGATTTTCTATGATTGGCC
>OX421446.1:32415479-32422979 GCA_949126865.1 Montipora capitata | reverse complement strand
CCAAGGTATATGAGCAGATAACCGAGATTGAGTGAACCAATCAGAGCACGCGAAATGCATTATCCGAGGTTGAGAATTTAATAACTTGTATTAATGCATTGATCTTGAGAGTAATAATAACAATAATAATAATAATAATCACGACGATGATGATGGTGATGAATGATGATAATACCATAATTATAAATAGTAGTAGTAGTAGTAGTAGTAGTAGTAGTAGTAGTAGTAGTAGTAGCAGCAGCAGCAGCAGCAGCAGCAGCAGCAGCGGCAGCAGTAGTAGTAGTAGCAGTAGTAGTAGTAGTAGTAGTAGTAGTAGTAGCCGCAGAAGCAGCAGCAGCAGGAGTAGTAGTAGTAGTAGCAGTAGGAGGAGGAGGAGCAGCAGCAGAATGTTTTTATGATGCTTTGTTTTCTCATTGCGTTACATTTTATCTCTACGAAAGGGTACCATGATATTATTTATATGCTCCACAGGTGGATATTACTCAGACAGTGTGGCTTCTGTCAGCGACAGTTGCCTGAGGTGTCCAAATGGCACGTTTGTCGACAAAACTAAGGCACCTGGAAAAAGTGCACGTGACTGCATTGCTTGTCCTCAAGGTTAGAGACTAGGCCTGGGTTGCTCGAAGCATGGTTAGCGCTTACCAGCATGAAATACCATGGTTTGCGCTAACCAGACTTCGAGCGATCGGCCCCAGAATGTAGATATGTTGCCAGTAAAATCCGTTCTCAGGTTGAATCCGTTTTTACCTTGGTTCAATTAGTTATTCTCATTTTACCTAGGTTGAATTCCCCCCCCCCCCCTCCACCTCCCCCTCCCCTCAAAAAGACTGAAAACACCTATACCTTGAAGCTCTGTCTTACACATCTCAACACATCTTCTTATTGTTTCGTAGTAAATCGAAAAAATCAATTGATATCCATGTCCATAATGTCCGTAATCCATGTATAATAACCAAAACTAATCCTAATCTGACCCTAATTTTTCTCCCGGATTAATTTAGGCTCCAAAAAAGGTTCGTCAATTCATCTGAGTGCGTACTAGGAAAAATGAGGATCACCAATTTAACCTACAATAGGTAGAAACAGATTTAACCTGAGAACGGATTTTACTGGAAACAGATATACTTAAGCTACATGTACAACATTAACATATCATCGTGATAAAAACAATATTAAAATAAATTTGAGACTCGTGAGGCAACCGAGGTGTGTTCTTCACCGTCCTTATCCATGCATGACGATACAATTACGTTACAATTAAAAAAAATCAAGAGGGGGAGGGGGATCCTTAACTACTAAACCATTGCCATGGGGAAGGGACTCCAAATGGTCATTCCTCGCGTCCATTCCATTCCACGATCGTTCTTTTTGGCCAAGTATGTACTATTGAACATCTCTTCCTCGTGTTAAAAGTGCAAACGGGACACAATGATTTCGCTGTTCCAATATTTACTACTAAGTATGGAAAAAACTTGCTAACAGATAGAGGGGCAATTTTGTGGAATCGTATAGGCGATGACCACGATTCTAATTTAGACCCTAAGCGTTTATTAAGGATTTTAATTTTAATGCAGTCATGGCCAGGTCTGAGAGGAGCGATTATGTATATTTTCGAAAAGCAAACGATGTCCCTTTCGTGGCTTCGGTGTGTTCCTTATTTTTGTGACCATCATAGATGAAGGAAACATGCCGAACATTAGAAAATAACAGTACAGGAGAATAACGACAAAAATTAAAACGAAAAAAATTGGAAAAAGAAGAGACACCCCGACCTCGACCCCGGCCCCGCGTTTTGGCTACCACCCTCACTTATCGCGGATTCCGAATTTGCTCCACGCCTTCTTTACTTCAGTCTACTCTCAGTGATCTGCCCATCTCTCCTTAAAAATGGTTACCCTCAAGGAATAATCACAAAGAACATCAACGATGTTCTCACCAAATTTTGTTGCCTTATCTAGGTTTAGAGAGTAGCCAAATCTCTAAACCACTTAAATCCTGTGTCAACAATTTTTACTCTTTTGAGTATTTTTGCGGGTTTCCTTTAGCCGTGACTACCATAACGACGTTACGAGGGCTGCTCACTGACCGCCATTTTGTTTACAAAATTTAACATCAAAATGAGGCTACGCATAATGTAAACGTGTCTTTGGTGTGAAAATGTTTGTAATTATACATGTTTTGTAAAATCGTGTTTAACGAAATTTTGTTTAATGGTTTAGTTGGTGTGAATGGGGTATTGGCCATTGAAGGTCTCGAGAGTATTCCAAAACAGTTTTATAATTCTTACATTGCTTTCAATTCAGTTTTCCGGAAAGAGATGTTAACAGCATCAGAGGCTTGGTTATATTTTTTAATATGAATGCACGGGAAAACGATCTTTCGTCATTTTTGTAAGATTTTTTAAATGAACAAGTAAATAAATTGCGCTGTCTGATTTTTCGCAGGGACGGATACCAAGTCGTTTGCTGGATTTCGGGCATGTTACTGTCTGAAGGGATTCTTTCGAAGGCACAAGTTTGACGACTGCGAGCCATGTGAACAGCGAGATGGATTGAGATGCGAAAATGATGCCGTTACTCTTCAACCGGGTTATTGGTGGAAATGGGAGAACGATACAAACAAAGAACATTACAAATCCTTTAGCAACCTCTTACACACGAATTCGTCTGTTGAAAACCAATCCATCATCGAGTACCCACACTCTCTTCCTCAACCATATAAGTGCCGAAGACCGGAATCATGTCTGGGAGGTATAGACTCCACATGTTTTGTTGGTTATGAAGGACCATTGTGTGAAGTGTGTAGTCGTGGATATTACAAACAGTTGAAGATATGCAAAGAGTGCCCAACTAAAACATGGATGATCGCACAGCTCTCCGTCATAGCAGCAGTAACTATTCTCATCACTGTTGTTGTGGTTTGGAAAGGCAGGAAACAAACCAACAACAAACAAGATCGCTCCTTAGTTGATATTATTCTTGGAAGACTAAAAATTGTTATTGGTTTCTACCAGGTAACATTTGGAGTTCTCGATGCATTTGCATACCTCAAATGGCCAGACTCTCTCTCCCTTATTGGAAAATATTCCGAGATGTTACAGCTGAATATCTTCCAGATTGCTCCAATCCACTGTCTCTTTCCAGATCTAAAAGTCAATGCTTTTGGAAGCTTGTTTACTGTGCTCGGTGTCAATGCTGCAGTCGTCATTTTTACATTCATTACTTATGGCATTAGGAAGGTCATATTAACCAGGAAGACCTTCCCGAGTCAAGTGGAGAAAGTGAAGAAAATTTCCGAAACAAAGCAGTTGGCCTACAGAACAGTCTTTTTCTTCCTTTACGTAACCTATCTAAGCACCTGCTCGAAGACGGCAAATGTTCTTCCCCTTGCTTGTCACAAACTGTGCCTTGACGAAAAAGGTGACAAGTGCGATACGTTTCTTAAAGTTGACTTTAACGTAAAGTGTTCAAACCAAGAATTCCGACGATCTGTAATTGTTGCATATTGCAGTATTTTGTATATCATATTTCTACCTGTAGCTGCCTTTGTGGTTCTTTGGAGGCACCAAAGGTCAGTGAAGATACATCCAGAGGGAGGTGACGATGAATCAACAAATTCCCAGCTTTCAAATCCAGAAATTGTCACAGGATTACAGTTTTTATTCGCAAATTACAACATTCAATCATGGTATTGGGAACTTGTTGAAACAGCTCGAAAGGTGACATTTACTTCAGGCATTATCCTGATAGGAGGTGAGAGCAGAGCCTATGTTGGGTTAGCTTGTGTTTTGTCAGGTCTCTATGGTATGTTCTTTGCGTACAAGCGGCCAATAGCGGAACCCTTTGCGAACAACCTGATGGTTTCTTCCCTTGCTGTCACGTTTGTCAACCTCGGAATAGGTGCTGTGAGTAGAATACCAGCAGAGGGCGCACAATCCTTGGTTGACTCATACATGGACCACATCATGTTCAAGGCATTGGTATTTGGAGCAAATTTTCTGGTTATTGGAATTCTTGTGGGTAAGCATTTTTCTGGTATTTGAAATTAAATCAAAAAAAGAGTTGGGGTCTAGCTTTTAATTGGCTAGCATTGTGCGTGGTCGTGAGCTCAGGGACAGATATGTCTAGCAACTCAACAAGTTAGATGCACGCGGATTTCAATACGCGACACCTTGCTCTTCTCTACAAATTAAATATCACTCGTGTCTCGGAATACAGACAATTAATGTCACAAAATATCCCCCAAATGCTGCTTCTCAAGTAAAGATAAACTACTGCATTTACCCTGACCTAAAAATAACGCAAATCCTTAACCTAACCCTGTTGTTAGAAATACGCAGGAAATACTTAGACTAAAAGGGACACTTCAGGTTGAAAATCAAAATAATTAGGCTTGCATGTAATTACTTGCATTTCTGGACATAAGAGAAACATACAGCAGCTCACTTCACTTAAAGATACCACGCTACGATTAAGACACAGAATCGATTTGTACTTTGCGGTCCCAATCCTTTTTCAACTTTTCTTCAGAAAGCAAACTAATTATTAAAGTGTCCCCATAACCCTATTTAGCTATAGATCTGGCACCAGTTGTTCAAAGGGTGAAATCTTTTAGTTCGCTTTTTTACATCTTGTGGTATAACAAAGATAGATTTGAGTTTCACTGCCAAAGTGAAATTTTAACTTTTTACCGAACTCGATGAGAGTGGCTACAATCCTGGACCAAATGGTTGTGAAGGTAGCGTCACTTTTGAGCCAAAATAGTTAGAATGATCGAATTAAGTGTAGAGTGAAGTGATGCGCGCAACCTTCCTAACAACTTTTGACCAGGATTGTCTGAAAAAGGTTGAGGGTCGCAATCTTCTGGACGAGCAATACTGCAGCTCAGTCGTTGTGGTCCATGCTTTGCCACCGAAATTTATCTTGGCAAACAAGAATTTACAGCTGTGTGTAGGATGATCAGGTTACAGTCATAGTTCATAGCACAGTTCTCCGCAACAGTACTCCATATATTCCAAGAAAAATGTTGCTATTTTGTTTGTCTTTGGGTTCAAATAAGCGCTTAGTAATAACCACTGTAATCCTAACTTTGTTTTTCATAGGTTTGCAGAATGTAATGTTTGGTTTTAAAGACCATTTACCACAGTACTCCATCGAACGAATATAAATAAGAACTTCATTACTCAATTAATCTTTAAGTTCCCGCAATAAAAGGGAGTACTGTTCAAAATGAAAGAATGTCTCTATTCCAGGGAACAAATTCACAGTCACTTGCTTCGCAGTATTAAATTCTATCCATAAACATTCAAGTCGTATCGAAATGTACCGCACTGGCCTCGAAATCCCCAAATACTTATGGAGTACTGTGTGGAACACCGTTTTGTCTTCATTTATTTACATAAGAAGAACATGATGTCATTGTCTGTGCTGTATAAGAAAATGCATTTATTTGATAAAACGGGAAAAACATAGTGTAACAACAAATTTTTTTAGTACCAAACACATGGATTACACATCGATTAGGAAACCCTTGCTATATTACCATTGTGAAAGTAACGCAAAGAACAATACATCGATCATTAACACTGAGGTCAATTGTCTTCTAAATATTTTGTATATTATACAGGAATTGTACCTCAAGATACCAAATGTACGCTGCAATAGATTTAACTGTTGGACTTCAAGAAACAGAATGGGAATTTACGATGAAAGGACTTTCAATGCCCATTTTTGTACTTCTGCGCAAGATACTGTTGTAACGCAATATTTTGTCACGGCAAATCCCTTCCTTGGAAAAGCGCCTTTGTGAGAGCATGCTCTTCCCCAAATAGTACAGCCAATAGTTAGAATAATCGAATTAGGTGTGAAGTGAAGTGATGCGCGCAACCTTCCCAACAACTTTTGACCAGGATTGTAGGTGGCAAAGCTCAATTATAATGTGTTTTCTTTTATGACCCATCATGCGAGCTGTATTCACCACAAACAAAGTAAGTTGTTCTATCGAAAACACGCCAAGATCTTGCAATAGGAGTGGAATACACTAACACAAACAAACATACGGGAATTAACAACCACTGGGGGAGAAACAGTCGGGAAAATCCGCATTTTGCAAAGTATTGACTAAGCTTCGTCCCTGGATACCACTTGCGATAACATACAAACGTATTTCTTTTCTTTCTTCTTCCTTTTTCCAGTCCAGTACGTCATATATATTTGCCGCTTTATCAAAGAGTGGCGTAAAAATCCACAATGGTCTCTTTCGTGTTGCCTGGCGTTGGTTTTGCCTCTTAATGACCTCCAGAATGAAATACGAGGAATGACAGGGAAAAATTTTCTGAAACAACAGGTGCAAACTGGCAAACTGGCAATATGCCATCAGTATCTAGTACGTTAAAGGAGAGTGGGGCAGTAAGCTTTGAACTTGTTAGTATCCATGAGCAGCTGAAAAACTCACTTGAACCACGATCAGTCAACTTTGGCTTTGAAGAACGGGAAAACGGTGGCCCTGAAGAAGATGAAGAAGAAGACGATGCTGACAAAGTGGCATTTGACACAAGAAAGAAACCGGACCATGTCGCCAACCCAAAAGCGATGTTTGATGCGCACTTCTAGCTGGCCTTTTTAAAGGGATTAACTTAACTGAAAGTAGTATCGCGGACAACGGCTGTCTATTGTAGAAATAAAGAACCTTAGTCCTTCAATGACGAAACCCGACAACATATACACGAGGGTGCTATTTGATCAGGAAGGGAAGATAAAAGATTATCTCCATCTAAGTCTCTAATAATGTCTCAATTCCTTACCATATACTCTTAATTTATCCCCCGAGATTCTGTTTTTGAGATTGTTTATCGTTCTCAGGAATAGACAAAGTCGGCAGTTTAATTTGAGCTTGCATCTGACATAATAAAACAGGGTAACTGAAAGGGAAAGCATTGCATGTGCAGCACCTTGTCATCTTCTTAAAAAGAAGCAATTTCATTGTACGAATAGTATTAAGGCTTCTAAAACTAGAATCGTGTACACCTGTGTTGACGAGGAGACTAGGTGGTGAAGATGGACTCTCCGGATTATGGACCGCTAACTTGTTAAAATATCAAACATGTGGATTTGTACAATTTGCTTCCATGATTAGTCTGCTCATCCTTACCATCCTTTGTGACTTTCACAAGCTTGGTAAGCTGGCAAGCTACCAAAATGTCGCTTAAAGGATTCTCTATGATAATTAATGTTAGAAATTCAGAAAGCATCTTTTCAATTTTCGTGGTAGTCCTTTAAAAAATCCGGTAGTGACTATGAGTGTATGATGGTTCATGGCGTTCTTTTGTTTGTTAAAAGTTGATTTATATTTCAGTGGTTTAGTTCATGTCTTTCGATGCTTAAGGTCCACCAAAATGGCTTCAACATCCGTTCGATTTTTTTGAAGAGCAGTGTCGAAACCGTTTCCCACTCCCTTTCAACCTTGTTGAGACATGTTAAATCGAATTTAAATCAATGTTTA
>OX421446.1:32392979-32395479 GCA_949126865.1 Montipora capitata | reverse complement strand
CACACATAGCACGTTGCCTCTAATAGAAACTTTGATATCTAGGAAAGCCAACGAAGTTTCCGAAATTTCCCAGGTATATTTAAGAGCCGGATGAAAAGAGTTGACGGAGGTTATAAATTGATCGAGTTCTTCTCTGCTGGATGAAATAGCGCCGATGCAGTCGTCGATGTAGCGGCCGTAGAGTTCAGGTTTGGGGCCGTTGTACTGATTAAAAAATTGTTGTTCAACATATCCTACAAAAAGATTGGCATAGCTAGGTCCCATTCTTGTGCCCATCGCTACACCATTAATTTGTTTGTAATAGTTGCCGGCGAATGAAAAACAGTTAAGCGTTAAAACTAGTTCGGCAAGGCGGAGGAGCGTTTCCGAGCTAGGTTCTTTGACAGTGCGTTGATCGAAAAAGTGTTTAAGTGCTTGAAGACCTTCGCTATTAGGAATGACTGTGTATAGAGATGTAATGTCCATGGTGAAAATAAGTTTGTCTTGGCCGGAGAAATTGAAATCGCGGAAAATTTGTAGTGCGTGTGTACTGTCTTTAATGTATGATGGCAAAGATTTGACGATAGGCGTCATAATCCTGTCTAAGTAGCTAGAAATGAGTTCGGTGGGGCAACTACAGGCAGAAACAATAGGGCGACCTGGGTTGTTGGGTTTGTGAATTTTAGGCAAGAAGTAAATGCACGAAGTTCTAGGGGTGTTGAAGATGAGATTAGTGGCAGTGTCCGGTAATTCTTGATTAACTATAAGATTTTGAATGGTGTCTTTGACAAGTTTTTGATTTTTGGAAGTGAGATCTTTAGGGATTTTGGCATAAAACGAGGTATCCGAAAGTTGCCGCAAAGCTTCTTTTTGGTAAAGGTCGGACCGCCAAACAACTACCGCGCCGCCTTTGTCGGCCGATTTGACAACTATGTCGTTGCGTTTACTAAGATTTTTAAGCGCCGCCCACTCTTCCGATGAAAGGTTGGAAAATTTAGTGTTGCGATTGAATTTAAGTTTGTGAATGTCGTGACGGCATTTTTTGGTGAAAAAATCTAAAGAGGCAAATCGTCCCTCTGGGGGAGTCCATTTGGATTTGCGAACTAGAAGTGTTTCAAAAATATCTTTGTTAGAAGTGTCCGAATCATCCTCTTGGACGACTGCATCGGCGCTATTTCATCCAGCAGAGAAGAACTCGATCAATTTATAACCTCCGTCAACTCTTTTCATCCGGCTCTTAAATATACCTGGGAAATTTCGGAAACTTCGTTGGCTTTCCTAGATATCAAAGTTTCTATTAGAGGCAACGTGCTATGTACTAGTGTGCACTACAAACCTACTGATGCACACAGTTATTTGTTGTATTCATCGTCACATCCATCACATGTCAAGAACTCCATTCCTTATTCTCAATTTCTTAGACTTCGACGTCTATGTAGTGATGACTCCGATTTTTCCAGCAATTCAGAGGAGATGTGCCAGTTCTTCGAAAAACGTGGCTATCCTGTCTCTGTGGTCAAAGCGGGCCATCATCGCGCCCAACAATTTGATCGACAGTCATCACTACAAACGTCACAAAAAGATAAGAACGACAGAATTCCATTCACCCTCACTTTCCATCCTCATAATCACGCAGTCAAAAGCATCGTTCTTAGTAATTTCAAATTACTCCAAAATGATCCCGAGACTGGTAGAATCTTTTCGCAACCTCCACTTATTTCATTCAAACGCGACAAAAACGTAGGCAACTTTTTAGTTAGAAGCGCGCTCAAAACTAACGAGCAACCCGGCACTTTCAAATGCGCGCGCTCACGATGCAAAACTTGTCTTTTCATTGTTAACACTAGCAAGATATCGGGACCTAAGCGATCTGTTAAGATCACCGATCGTTTCACATGTACCTCCGCAAATGTCATTTATTGCATAACCTGTACGTTACGCAATAAATTATACATTGGTGAGACAGGTAGACGACTAGGTGACCGATTCCGCGAACACCTTCGCGATGTTGAGAAGAATGACAAGGATGCATCTAAGCCAGTCGCTCGCCATTTTAATCTGCCTAACCACTCCAAAAAACACATGGCTATCTGCGGCCTTTCCTTACATCTAGGTACGACGGATAGCCGCAAGAATCTGGAACAAAAATTCATCTTTCAAATCGGCACCCTTAATCCTCACGGTATTAACGAACGCTTTTCATTTAACTAATATATTCCTATTTTTCACGTTGCCATGTTACCACCAATAGCGTAGCTCCTACTCTACTATATAAACTACACGTAACCCATAATCCCTCGATTCGCTCTGACGAAGGGCTAACGCTCGAAACGTCAGCTTTTAGAATCTCTTTACGGTGGCCAATTTACATTATCAACTGCGTTGATAAAACCAAATTTTTGTATACTACTTCCCCACCGACGCAGCACCACAGTTTCTTTAGAAACTACCCCTTCATTCATTAGCTAAGCATTTACCCGGGGAGGTGGTTGATAAGCAGGGATCTGTCACATATGGTGTG
>OX421446.1:32377979-32387979 GCA_949126865.1 Montipora capitata | reverse complement strand
AAGCTTTGAAAGCTAAATGAGAAACATACCAAAGTATCCCAGCAAAGGTGAGGGAGAAACCTCCAGGAAGGTAGAATTTCCTGTAGAATTTAAAAAAGCGAAAACAGAAATGCTCAAACCCAATGTTCATATCCTAAACATGTTGAACTTGTTTCATTCTGGAAATAAAATGGAACAAAAGTTGGGTCCTGATGCATAGACTGCTAACAGCAATTATACCAATCAAGTAGGTTAGGTTTTGAAGATTCTAGTAGTATACTAAAACCTTTCGAATTATGCAGACTGTGTAACAAATGTCACTATTTCATAACGACGACTAGACCCAGCCCATGAAATACCATCACTTAACTTTATGACAACTACAACATCAATGTACGCAGCCACAAACCGAAATCGGCAACTCACGATTGCAGTACAGTCCATAGTTAGCAAAGCAGACGTGTGTTGATAATTAACTAGGTAATTTTCCAGTTCTTCAGTGGAACTGAGGTCAAAATGCATTTTCAGCAAGTGCTGTTTTCTTACCTCAAAAACGGTCCTTTTGCGCCTTATTGCTGGCTATTTTTCCGTTCCATTCTCCTCTCGGAGCCTCGTTCCCAGTCCCTTCGCGTACAACGAAGACAAACCCTCGTTTCCAGGTCTCCACCATTTAGTTGTTTTACTCTCAAAACAAAACCGGAAAGCACGGTCGATGCGAAATATATGCCTGATTGTGATGAAACCGGAAATGAAACTAATAAATAAACATGAAAAACCTTACGGAGTGTCTTACTTTTTTAATTAAATTTTCTGTGACCTGCGTTTTGTGCCTGCCGGTGACAAAGTTACATTGCGTGTTACTAACAACTGGATACATCTGTGGCAAAAAACGACGGTAAGACATGGGATTGTTGTTTTGTTAGTTAACTTTTGTGTGGGATTTCCCCACTCTTTGTCAGCACCAGCGATATGGCTGGCTTTATTACTCGGGCCCGTAAGGGCACCGAGTCATAAAACATGTTAGATTTCTTTTTTTTTCCTGTGCAGCAAAATGCACAATAGAAAACATGTGGCGGTGTTTGATGGGGCAATGCACAATAGAAAGCACGTGGCGGTGTTTTGATTGGGCAATGCACAATAGAAGGCACGTGGCGCTGTTTACACTGGTTATTAAAAGCAATCTACGTAATCAACAATCATGCAGAGCACTGTGATGCGTTGTTTGGATTACTGAAGATCGAAGTAGCATTGGCTCAATCGATTTCTTCTTGGGGCGCTCAAAACACATACGCTTTCCACGGTAGATCCACACTAAAAGATGTCGAGCGTCAGCTTCGAAACGGGTCTTTCCGTGAACTAAATGAAATGGAAATGTACTCAAATGTGACTGAAATGGAAGTCAAAATACTAATTCGTTAATACGCAGCGGGTACTTTATTGAGAACTACTCTGAAGATGACAGTGACAAAGAAAATACCTCGACAAACAACATAGACACCATATTGGAACTTTCTGAAGACAAAATATAAACAATGTGTCACACATGGCCTTTTATCGATTTAAATATTTCTTCCTTATTCATCTTAATTTATTTCTTATTATATTTATTGGTATTCTCAATTTTTAAATTTTCTTGCCATTACATTGCTGCGATGGTCAGCATGACGTCTGTACTCAGCAACTGTCATTACAAATTTCCTATTTTTTTCTATTTCTGCAATTAAGTTCCTTCAATTCTATGATTCCCTGCGGATATTTCACGCTTTCATCAAGTTTGCTTTCTGAATTCCGTTCCATATTATTTGGATGTTGTATTTGGCATCTGTTGAACATGCTGCCTCGGCCATTCCCCCTATTCCTTGTCAAACTTTTGCATTCTGGTATTATGTTGCCTCGATTCCGTGTCCAATTTTTGCCTCGATCATTCCGCCATTCATATTCCATATTTTGTATTAAACATATAGTGTAATTATGTGAAGACAGCGAAGATTTTGTAGAGGGAGCCTTCGATTTCCGGTTAGTATTAAGATATGTATTAGTATTACCTTCTTGTTAATTTTGCTAGTTAAGTCCGTTGAGTGAGCTGAAATTATTGTCCGCAAACCCCCGAAATGATGCATATGGCTGCTTCTGTATTTGTACTAGGGCGTCCTCGCCTCCCCATGTAACCAAAAACTATTGTATGGCACAGTGTATTATAAGCCGACCAAGCAAATTGCAAGGCTCCGACTTTGGAAAGAGACCAGTGCCAGGTCTTTCCTTTATTAAGACCAAAAAGAAGAAAACCTCTTGATTAGTGAAAGATTTCATTTTCTCAGCCGTTAATGAAGAAGGGCAAATGGTCGAACGTTTTTCCATTTCAATTAACCTGACTGAATTGTCGGAGACGTTTGGTGGTCTCTCAGTCCCTGTCATATGTAATTCAATCGAACAGGAACTTCGCGAGCAAGGAGGGGCCAGCCTATTATGGATTTTATGTGCAGTTATGATTGACTCGAGTTCCCAAGTTTCCTTTTATTAGTTAAGAAAGAAATAAATTTGTTTGTATTCCCTAAGATCTCTATCAAGCTCATGGAGAGTTACAGACCTGGCACGATGAGCTAAAGGGAAATAGCTTGGGAGTCATGGTAACAGGTCGAATTGAGCCATGCATCCCTTTAAAATGTTGCTTTTGCTTTTTAATTTCGCAGAAGAATATTTTTGGGCATCTCAAAGGACATTCCGAGCAATGTCCCGCAAACTTTTAAGAAATGGAAAAAATTCTTGACACTTTATTTAAAATCAATTTGTGGGCGTGCTAGAATGTCTGAATCTTAGTTGATATGATCTGAAGTTATTTGCATTTATTTTTTCAAAATTTAACTTATTTTCGTATTTTTTTGCGTTGTACAGAGTGATAGATTTTTATATTGATTTTGTCGAAATTTATATGTAACCCGTTCGATGCAAAAACATTGGCTGTCAAAGAGTGTCCATCTATTGTTATTGTTTGATTTGATACCGATCCAAATATATATGAGTTTTTTATCAATATTCTCAGTGATGTTTTTGATACAACGTCTTTAAAACCAGCTGGACTGCCTACGTTGATGTTTGGTTGATTATTCATATCAATAGGCATATGCATTTTAAAATACTCGAGAGAACGTATTTCATAATATTATTCAAAATCGTATATATCTAATTTCAAATCATTTTTTGCTTCATGGTTTATGCCATAAATCAATACATATATTGGCAAAGAATTTAGACTTCTATTATCATAAGTAGCTTGAATGTTCACAAATAATCGTCTTTGAATCTGACCTCCACCGCCAGGCGATAAATTTAGTATTGTTCTATAATATTTGTAATCTGAATTGATTTTTTTTTGTTGCTTGGTGATCGATATTAATATTTATACCCTGAAAGCTTAGTTTAACACTGTCAAGTTCTTTGTCATAAAATGGAGATATTTTGAAATATATCTCTAATGCAATAGTATAATGGTTGCTAAAATTGTTTTGCAGTTTTCCGTTGAACAAATTATATCCATCTTGTGTTTTTATTACGTTTAAAACAAATGCTCTTCTGCTTCCTTAATGTGGCATATCGTGAAAATACGTAATGAATTTGCTCCTTCAATGCCAAAATCAATCATTAATTCGCCATTAACCATGCAATAATCAAAAACATTTTTACAATTTTCATGTGAGCTGATATGGCGGCTTTAACCTATTTTATTTTCTACAAATTCTTTGTTGGTTGCATCTTTGGATCAGATGCTTGTTACAAATTTACTTTTTTGTTATTATTAAGATTGAGATTTTCTGTGAGTAAATTTGTACCATCCTTTTTCAAAAATAATTTTTCTGTAGTTGCAGATATTACTGAAGCTCTTTCATTTAATTGTTCCAAATTAATAGCATCAAGATTATTTGTTGCTTTTTTTCAAATTAGTTATTTTGTTATTATTTAAATCAGTATCGTATGTTAATATTTTATCTATTTTAGAGTTTAGACCAGTATCCCCATATTTTTTTTGTTGTTGCATCATTCAGAAACTTTGGTTCAGGAAGATCAGTTAATGGATATAAACCAAGACTAAGCTCCCCTTGCATGGCAAGAGATCCATCAATAGGTAAATATTTACTTACATTTTTGGTCTACATAGGTTTTATTTACAAGTTCATTTAAGTCATTTGGGTTTAGATAACTGACAATTTTATTCCCACCCATATTAATGTCTTTGTTTTTATCTAACTTCTTATTTAGTTCATCTTTTACATATTCACGATTAACAGCAGACGTTTTATCCATTGAGGTTTTTATACCACAGAAACGATTATCGTTGCATTGTGAATCACCTCGCATTGTTCCACCTGTAAGATGTAAATAGTTACTTAACTCTTGACTTAAAAAGCTCCAATTAACAGCATTTGTTGAATTTTCTGGTGTTTTGAGATTTACTATTTTATGGTTTTTCATGTCAAGATCAGCTGTTAAACCGCTTTTTGAAATATAATTATTCAGCTCTGTTTTGTCTGCTTTTAACACCATCGAGTTATCAATGTAAAATTTTGTTGCTGCAGGTCTTAACCTAGTGATTTTTTTATTTCCCATATCAATTGGGTTTTTCACATCGATTTTTATATTATCATCGTCAAATTTCATGTACGATTGACTGAAATATTGATATGGAATAGGATCATTTTTACCATTTCGAAGGTTACCTATGTCCTCTATTCCATTATAATTCATTTGAAATGACCAGTCATACCAATTGAACCATCTTTTCTCAAATAATCGGTTAAGTCTATGGAAGGTCTACTTGAATCACCGCCATTTGCTTTTATATGATCATATATTTGCTTTTTTGTTAAGACATCGCTATCATCCATGCCAGGTTTGACATTAGTCAGCTTTTTGTTTCATATGTCGTAATTGCCATCTTTTGTTATCACAAATCCAATACCTGGGGGTCCGGGTATAATTTGAGGACCATAGGTTTGAGAAGTACTGTGTTCATTAAATATTCCCATATTTTAGATTAGATATTATCTTAGATCATTCCATAAAAGTTTCGTTTAATGATTTTTCTAGGTTTATCAACTTACAAAAAGGAATATGGCTTTTCGATCGCTTCGGTGTATCGATTTTTGCTGGCACCAAGTTCTCATGATATCAAACTTCATTGGTGCTTGGAAAATCATATGTACAAAAATGTGAACAATTTAATCTGATGTCTTTTGGACAACCATAATATGATGGAGTCAAATAAATCACAGAGCAATTTTTATGCCGTCCTCTTATGAAGTAATCAATGAATGGCTTTTGATTTTTTCAGTCACATAATCGTCAAATATTACTATTTTTTGGGAACCATCGTTCATTAGATTTTCCACAGGAGTGATGTTATCCTTGCTGTAAACCAATGGATCATATCCAATATTTTTTCCAAGAGAATCAAAAGCTTTTATCATCTGTTGGTACTTGTCCTGTTCAAGATTGTTTGCATACAAATGAATTTGGTCACAAAACTAACGGACTCATGATTACATGATAAGGCAAATTGTTTTTCCTCCTCCTGATGGAGAAGCTAATAACATTCTAAATGTTTCTTTTGGCATATACGGATACAGTTTTTCTTGAAATTTGTTGGTTTATCCTTAAAATCGTAATTTGGTATATTCATATATAATTTATATATAATTTACTTACATAAAAATGGATAACTTAAGATAAGTATTTTTAAGTTAACGTAAGTATTTTTATGTAAGCAGATTATATATGGACATCCAACGATTTAAGCAAATGTCTGATTCAAAAATCAAAGCAGGAAAAATGACAAACCAAGTCAAAGATACAATCAAGGAATACAGACATGAAAAGCAAGATATGCAACTAGGTCTTACAGAAACATTTCAACCAATTATCAAAGCCCAAGAAGAAGTGAAAGAGACCATTGATGAAAAACAGGATCAATTAATTGAACAACTTGACAAGAATCAAAAACCTCTTGCATCCAATTTGGAAGATATAGCAATATTGCAATATGTGTGCGATAAACCAGAAAAAAAAAAAGTAAATTACCAATCGATTATAAACCAACTATGCTGGAATCTGATTTAGATAAGTGGTTTGATG
Source organism: Montipora capitata (assembly GCA_949126865.1). NCBI lineage: Eukaryota > Metazoa > Cnidaria > Anthozoa > Scleractinia > Acroporidae > Montipora > Montipora capitata. The sequence goes on along the minus strand of OX421446.1, from coordinate 32,381,874 downwards.
TCGACAAGAAAAAAAAAACTTCACAGAGTATCAGTTATCACCCCTAAGCGCTGTTTTAGAAGCTGTCATCAACAACAACAAAATCACCGTCGGTGATTATGACCGTGTGATTGGTCAGTTGTTAAAAAAACTCGGACAACAAAAAGGTACTTTATCAAAAGGAAAAAACAAACAATTAAATATGGGCAAAATCAATGAATTAACCCAGGATATCAACTTGATACAAAAATATAGGAATCGTATTAAAATTTTAGAGGAGGGAAAAAAGACAATTGGTAAAGGATTAAAATACACCCAACCAAAAAGGAATGCTTATAAAATCAAAAGTAATGGACAAAACGGTAGCTTAATGATAGATATTCCTTTATTATTTGGACAGTTACATCTAGTTGCAATTAAAGATGGTAAAAGGTGATTGATAGTCCAATCGACTTTGATACAATTGATTTACTAACAAAACGATTCAACAGCAAAAAGCAGTATAGCCCTCTTTCCAAAATGGTTTTTGATGAACTCTATTAGGCTGAGTCAAATACCAATACATAGAACAAGCCGTAAGTATGAAGAATTAGGAAGTGGTGTTGTTTATTATAATAATGTTGATGATTTGATGCACAGGTTGGAATTGCCTGGTGGTTCAGTCTTAGCTGGTAATAACGGTTTAAAAAATGAATTCAGTGAAGTAGATCATACATTAAATAAGTTTGGGGCTATCGATAACCAGCAACTAAATGATTTGCTCAGAGAATATGTAATATAACTAAAAATATGTAACATATTTCTATAATGTATCATAGAGCAATTCACATTAGTTCTGTTAATCGGATTAAAATAGGACAACATAATCCTGAAAATTTTTCAATAAAATTCGATCCGGTAATACGGCTTGATAGAAATTCTCATTACGATTTGGCTCTTGATAGGGCAACGATGACGTTCTCGTTGCATAATATTAGTGACAAATACAACAACAACCTTGTAAAATACTCGGCAGATAATGGAAATACTTGGGAAGACATCAATTTTACCGATGGGATGTATTCATATGACGTTTTGAACGACTACATTCAAGAAGTTTCGGAACGTAATGGTGACGATAAAGAAGGCATAAAATTATCTTTCATATTATCAAGTTATATGGTCGTTATTGAATTGAAGAGTCGTTGGCAAATTGATATGAGAAATTTTAATTTCGGGGACCTTCTTGGTTTTGATCATAAACTGTTGCAAAAAACTGAGACTTCAGTAAGGCTTCCAAACATAACTAATAGTGTTGATTCGGTTGTTATTGGCTCTGATATTTATCTCACAGTCTCGTAGATGGTAAAAGAAGTGGTACGCTTGCTGTGATTCCGACCGATAATTTAACAAGATCGTACCCTTTTACTTTTGAACCAAAGAGGATCATATAGTCAAGTATCGACTACAATAATATCGGAAATGAGGATTACAGTGAAAGATGGTATTGGCAGATTTATCGATTTGAATGGTATCGATTGGTTCATGACATCAATTCTAAGGCAAGGAGCACATCACCATACCATTGAATAATGCAAAAAATGTAACTCAATAATGTAATGAAACGTGAATTCAAGTCGAGATACGATCCTTTATGGCGAAGGTTTTGTTTCTGATATGTTTGAAAAACCAGTGGTAAGAGCATTAGACGGAAACAGCCATGGAAGCTAAAAAAGCTGGTGATAAAATCATTTCGATGCTCCGAAAAAAACAACCAACTATGTCAAATCAGTCAAACAATTCTCAAATAGCTGATCGTGTAAATAACATGCTTTCTGGAGGACGTTTATGAAATAACAAAATGCAAAATTATATAATGTACTGATATAACCCAAAATATGTTGAAACAGTTCTCGACATAGGCAACCCTGAAATAAAATTGTTGATTGAATCTCATTTGTCAAGCTGCTGATAATTGTCGGGTTGTAATAACGAAAATGCAGTTATTTGTACCGAGAATAGTTTTCAGTTCTGAAGATCAGTTATATATGAGCCAATATCTTAAACCGCATAAATGGACTTATTTGAGAGAAAACATTGCAAGAAACAATTCTACACCGCAAAGATCAGGTCATTTTACCATATCTTCTGGTGAATCAAAGCCTCGTCATGTTTTTGTTTTCATAATCGATGATGCTAATTTGGATAACCAAGAAGCTAATCCATTTGTGTGACACTTTTTCAGTATCAACAGATCCAAGAACAATGACTGAATGCTATCTTGAAGTTGGAAATGGCATCGAATACCCTGATTTACATTACAATCCTACAGAAAATTTAACACGAGTATACGGAGATGTACTAAAATTTAGTCACACAAACAGTGAATTTGGCGAAGGAACGCTTTTGACAAGAACAAATTTTCGAACACTGACCCCATTTATATATTTCGATTTGACGAAGCAAAAAGCAAATATTAAAGACGAAAGAGTGAAACTAGTGTTTAGATATGAACTTTCGGGAACAACAGCAACGGCTTATTCCATATATGCATTAACACATAGTGAGCAAGACGTTCCATTGGTTCAAAAAGATGGTAAATTGTCGTTTAGATAAAGTGGATTTAATTTGTTTTATGTATTTTTATGTAGCGTATGTTATATACAAGATATGACTGTTTATTATGCACATGGAGTTAAATTGTCTGAAGGACAAAAAAAAAACTGGTTAAGAAAATCAATGATAAATCACCGCTAACATTACCATTGAGTTCAAATCAACTGTCAGGGCCTCATCAATTAATGCAAAAATGATCCAAAAAAAGCTATGAGAACTAAAACAAGAGCAGACATCAAAATATCGAAATCACAGATCAAAAAATATATAGTATCAATTGGAAAAGGCCTTCAAGTTGACACATCACGACAAAGGAGGTCTGTTCCACTATATGTACGAAAAAAGTTACCAATCCCATTTAGAGGCGGTGATAACATGTATTATTATACAATGCTGATGCTATCTCAATTTTGATTGGCTAAACGCACCCCGCTAATTCTAGATGGCGCTGTGTCATCGCGTCACATCTGCAGACACTGGCATTTATGCATGTAGGTATGACGCGTTTTTGCAGACAATGGTTTTCGTCACCTGACAAGCTAGCCGGCGGTTTGAGCAAGATTGTGCGAGGTGAGAGGTGAGGAAGTGGCTATTAATCCGCACCAGGTATCTCCTGTTATTAGCCTTTCTCAAGAAAAATTTATTGTACAGAACTCTCATTCAGAGATAACGAAAAATTTTAATTTCTTTAACTGTAATGTCAACATTCATTAAACGCAAATGAAGTTTTCTTTACATCTCGATATCGGGAACATTTTTCCGTACAGACCGTACAACTTAACTTCAGAATTTTGTTCAAAAGTTTCAGTTCGATTCAGTTTTTCCTGAAACGTTTTCAGATGTTTTAGGCTTAAATCCTTTCTGTAAACCTTTTGAATTCCGCTTTACATGTAATTCACGGCTGTCATTAATAAAGATGTTTACACTGAAACGTGTCATTGCGTGGCTTACTTTGTTGTTGTTCTGTGAAATGTCTCAACGCTTCTACATTTATCATTGTATAATAAAACAATTATTGGATTCGGTTTTCGCATGATAGCGAAATTATCAAGGCCTTGGTTTGTGTTATCTGCCTCAGCCTTCGGCTTCGGCAGATAACACAAACCTCGGCCTTGATAATTCTCGCTATCATGCTCAACCTCATCCAATAATTGCTTATTATCCGTATATGCCACCACCTCCTATATATGGATCATGGGCCGATTATGGCCAAACGAAAAAACGTTCATGGGTCTAAAATTCGCCAACAAAGCGCTAAGAAACTTTGATCTCATAGATTGGGTCAAAAGGCTTGGCATCAAAAATTTCCGAGGCATTTATT
>OX421446.1:32347979-32355479 GCA_949126865.1 Montipora capitata | reverse complement strand
TGTTTTACAACAAGTCACACAAGATTAATGCTATAGGATAAACTTGACTTCTTACAAGAACGGGTATTATACTTTGACACCGATTCAGTTATATACATCGACGATGGAACTAAAAATGTCAAAACAGGTGATATGTTAGATGAATTAACTGACGAATTATCAGGTAAAGCAATCACTCAATTCGTTTAAACAGGACCAAAATCTTATAGTTTTAAATATGGAGATATTCAACAAAAATCAGCTATTAAAGGATTCACATTAAACCATGAAAATAATAATCTTTTGAATCACGATAGTTTAAGTAAAATCGTAAAGAAACAAATAAGAGAAATAACAATTGCAAATGAAAACAAAATCACTCGAAACAACAAAGAAATAGTTAACTTTGGTTATGATAAAAAAGTTGTTAAATCAATCAACCAAGACTGTATTGACACAGTAACGTACAGTTATTAAATAAAATTGATGACAGTGCTTTATAAAGCATTTTTATAGAGTATTTCAATTAAAACAATGAAAACGAAATAAAAATGCTATAAAAAGCTGTTTAATGATTGAATAAAATCTTTTAATGATTGAATAAAATCAAAGATTTTATTCAATCAAGAAAGCTATAAACTGGCAAATAATATGTTTAACAATCGCTGCCTCCGTTTTTTAAAAAGTATTTAAAAGCCATCTTTATTGAGTGTTTTAAGCTAATATTAGTGCCGAATAACATAAAAACAGGCTAAAAATTAGCTATAATAATGAAGCACTAGAACGAAATACAAAACAAAATACGAAAAATGACGTCTTCCACTCCCATCGCAAAATTTGCTTTGCAAATTTAGCTCCTCCCACCGTCGTGGTCAAAATTCAAGGCTTCGCTTTGAAAGCGAAACCCATCCCCGCGTAAGCCTAAGCTTTGCTTAAGCTCACATGCCGATGTCGCTATTTTGGATTTATGATGGCGAGTATTGATATAGATTATTTTATTTGATGATGTCATTGAGTAGCTAGAACGAAATGCAAAAATAAATATTAAAAATATATATAATAAAAATATTTTGCAAAATACTAAATAATGTCGTTTATAACATGGATTAATAAAATACTTTATTAAAAAAATTGCATCTTCTCTCCCTGTCTCCCGAAGCTTTGGATAAGTTTATAGAGAAGATAATTGAAAGTGAAGCCAGCACGAGGTTGTTTAAATTTCTGATGATGGAACAGATCGAGTTTATCAAGCAAGTGGAGAGAAACATGGGAGAAGGTTCTGTGGGTGAACAGTTGGAACCATTCGTGGGAGAAGAAGAAGAAGGTTCGGGTATTGAAGTTACAAATGAAACAGAGTGATTTTTTCCTGGTGGAACACAGCTGTGGAAATGAATAAAAAAGAAGAACTGTTCAAAAAAGTTTTTGTCGATATTGAAAAGTCGCCAGTGGCTTTTAGTAATTCCGTCTATAATTTTTTAACCAAAGAATTCGGGATAAAGATTAATTTTAAAGACGTTAGAGACTTTGAAAGATAATACGTTCTTGCTAATCAGATAATTAGAAATCGAAAATTGAATAGGCAAAACGTTCATATGTTTACAATTTCTGTTAATAGATACATGAAATTGTCTATATCAAGACAAGTAACAATCAATTTTGATAGAACACAATATGCTATGAAAGTTTATATGGACTTGAATGGTAAGATTTTGTATTTATGGCTAAACAGTACTGTCGAGTTGTTAGAAGACAACGTAAAATTCACATTAGCAAAAGAAAACAAGAGTTGACGAGACGTTACAGATTTATGATGTAGAATTAGGAAATCTGGCATTGGAAAACGTTGTCATGGTCAAACTTTCGCTTCCTACCTTCACTTTGCTAACACTGTATTATACGGATGGAGAAAAATCAGACCATCTTTTTCTCCCTATGATAGTTTTACATGAGAGGGGTAGAACAGTTTTTGTTGAAACTCTAAGAGACAGGAATATGCATAAAATCAATGGGTTATTCACTGATACGATCAGTGTCGATGTGGAGGGTATAGGATCATTTGCTGGAAAGAGACCTCGATTTTATTACGGTGTGACTTTCATTAGTCTTTATTTTAGAAAAGCTAGAAGTAATTGGTTTAAAATCGAGTAAACTGAATGAAAATACACGACTTTTTACAACCCGAGAATTTACATTTTAACGGAAAAACAGATGAAGATGGTCGGTTGGAAATTAAGTTTCCATTCAAACCGTGGTTTTTTTTTCATCTAATTTCGAGGTAGCTCTTGAAAGTATGTGTTTAGACACTTCTACTTTTCATAATTTAGTAGACGACAGCAAGAAAGATCAGGAAACAGGATTTGCTTTTTCCGATAGAAGTACTAAGAAAAAAACTTCGTTTAATTTACCAAATGGAAAGATTAGTACGTTTGGCGAATTTGTTGTAAAAGTAAACGAAAATCAATCTAGCTTTAAACTGAATTTTGACGACAAGAGCCATCAATGTAAATTAAAGATAGGAAGTAACAAAATCCTACAGGTCAATATGAAAATGGCTAGGGTATTAGGATTATTAAATTAAAAAAAAACAAAGGGCATCTAAATTTATGAAAACATTAAACACATGGAAAAGTGATCGGTGTCATATTACAAACAGCATTCGACCGAACAGGAGAATATGTATTACCACGTACAAGCGATTATTTCCTTTAGCCACTCATTTCTCCTATTACTTTTCAATTCGTGCTTGTGGATTGTGATTTTGTCACGGAAGAATTTGTCGGAAGTGAAAAAACGCAAAACATAGCCATCGTGCCTTTCAATCCATTACAACACCATCTTTATCCTTCGCCAAGAAGATGGAAGCGTATAAATTCGAACGTCTTTTACAATTGTTTCCTTAGATTTGCCGATACTAGAGGAAGAGGATTCAAAGGTGTCGAAGCAACCGTTGAGTTGAAAATAAGAAAAAGACCTTTAACTTAATAGAATAAAAATGGGAAAATCGGAATTTTTAAGTCATTGCATTGTTCAAAAAGGAATCCGATCTAAAAGAGTAATTATTCGAATGGAAGCGATACTTATGATCAGATCGGCGGAGCTACTACTGGAGTCACAGGACAAAGTAGTAGGATAGCAAATCCTCAGAATCAACCTGCCCAGGCTTTGTTACAGTTGGCAGGCCCGGCCACTCCTTATTCGGGAGTGGATGTAGCTGAAAGAGCGGCTGCAAACGTGATTGCAAATCTCAGACGAAAGAGAAAGAGAATGAGTAATGAATTACCCAATTTTAGTCATACTTTAGATACTATTTTCTATCCACCCAAAAGGACGGGACCGAGAAGACAAATCGGTGACGATCTCCAAGGTTTTTTAGCTTCCATCATACCGGCGTACAATAGAAAGGGCCATTTTCCATCAACACCGTTTTGTCTAGAGTGGGAGCAAAACGAAAGGGAAATAAAAAAAACAGACCTGACAGGTTTTTGAGCGGATGGTGCATGCACGGTAAAAATGCGGGTAGACTGAGACCCGGTCGGCGTGCAGCCATGATCAGGGCGTATACCAAAAAAGCTCTGCAAATGTACAAGAGACCGTCCTCAAAGTCTTTCTTGGATTAGAGCTGGAAAAACTGAACGGGGAAGAGGATTAGCCGGTTTGATATTGCAAAGACAAGTACTCTCTGCGTTGGGGACAATGGGAAAAGGGACACTCAAAACGGCATTGCGGGCACCCACCCTTCCCACTTACAGATTATTGGCTAACAAGGGAGAAAATTTATTGAAAAACTACTTGGGGGCTAAACAACGGGGTAAAAGTGGAGAAATGTCGACAACATTCATACCGTTCATGAGTATGGTGAAAGCTCAAAGGGGAAGAGGATAGAAAGGCGGATTTCTGCCTTTGCTGGCAGCAGCCGAACCGACAATTCTCAAAGCACTGGGAACAGGGGCACTTAGCGGAGAGAAAGAGCAGAGGGAAGGAGACATTGCTCAGTTTAGAGCTGTGAATGTCAAATTGAGTAAGTTGTTGGGAATCGACCAATCAGAAGAAGTCGAATCGAATCAAAAATCGAAAGAAACGAGTGAAAGATCATTCAGTACCAAGAGGAGGACGGAAGAGGACACGCTCGATTCCCTTTTAGAAATTTTGAAAAAGAAAGGAACAAAAATAAGTAAAAGATTTGCAGACATTAAAGTTGTAGAATAAGAGATGTCGAAGGACCGCGAAGTGACAGCAGAAGTGACGACTGCAACCAGGCTGCAAGTTCCGTGTCATTTCAAACCTTTTAATTGTACAAAAATTCAATTGCACATCGACGACATGGCCATCTTCAAAAAAGGTCACATCAACTGGACGAATAATTTAACAAACAGACGCTACATATTGAGCACGCAATGCGACATTGTGGCAGAATACAGCGAACCGAATTGAGAAAACATCGGTCAATATCGCTTAGATAAGATTCAAAACGGTAGATATTTTGCCAATGTCGATCTGACAGCGAACAGAAAGAAAGGAATAGCCAACGGCATGAGAAAAATCGACGCGGTTTTTTCAGCAAGGTTGTGGCTCAGTGCCACGGACAATGTTGCCAGACAGCAGCTCATGATAGGCTGGTTTGAAAGAGGGGAATTGGTGTGTGTTAATTCTCTAGAAAACGGGTGGGCACCTAAAGAATTCAAAGAACTTCCGTACGTGGGTCAGACAAGGTTCAGCAATACCAGAGCGGTGGAAATAGCCAAAAAGATGCACGACACACACTTTGGCTTGTTCAAAAGACGAAGAAATTTCAAAGAATAATTTTGTAGGAGAGTTTCCGGCAGATAGGGTTCCTTCTCCGATACCTTTCTTTTGTTGTTTTATAACGAACACCAATAAAAGCAGCAAACCGGGAGAACATTGGGTGGTGGTATTTTGTGAAGGAGGAAAAGGTTTTTTTCTTTGATTCATATGGCGGAAACGATATTTACGGTAATGAAAACTGGAGGCAATTCTTAACTAAGAAAAGGAATAAAAACGGGGTCGATTTACAACAATTAGATAGCGACATGTGTGGGGATTATTGTGTTTATTAAAAAAAAGGCCAGACAGAACCCAGTCTAGATTTTCTCACGAGAGATTTTGACGAAAGAGATCGGTTTTCGAACGATTTTAAAATGTCAGAGATAATTCACTTTAATTTTCCAAAGACCTTAGATAGAATAGATCACAACTTGAATTTAGAGGACGTATCTGACGAAAAACTATTGACTGTCATTAGGAATAGTTTAAAAGAAAACAAACAGATCTGTTAGACAAGAAATCGAATAAAACGAATGTAAGTAGAAACAGAAAACATTTTTATTACAATCATGGATCTGTGGGAACGTGTCTCGCCTCCAAAATTCACTCATCTGACCAACATCGGAATTTATGGAAATACGGGGATGGGAAAGACCGTATTCTTGAAATGATTATTGTCCAATGCTAACGATTACTTTACAACGAAAGACAGTGAGAAAATAGGAAAGATAGTGTATTGTTATGGATCTGTTTGGGAACCCATTTTTAACGAGAGGAAAAAAAATGGGAATAGTCATGCACAAAGGTCTACCCACCAATGTGAAATCTTTGTTCGGAGAGAACCAATCTCCGGGAATAATAGTGTTGGACGATCTTCAATCGGAAATAGAAAATATTGACGAAAAACGCTCACCATTTAAACTTGAGTTTGATCATGGTTTTTCAATCCCTTTACCCAGCAGGAAAATATGCGACGGTCATGCGAAGCCAATTTTTGGTTTCAGAAATGAGGAAAACCCTCAGCGTTTACGTTTTTCAAATTAAGTTCCCTCAAAATCTTATATAAACTCGTTCATGAAAGTTCATCACTTGTGGACCGAAAGAAAAGGAGGATACATGATCGTAGACAACCATCCCATGTCTAATTGTCCTAAAATTTTCATAAGAACAATCATATTAAAAGAGGGCGGTTTGACCTTGAGTGCTTTATTCAAGTGAAAGAGATGGAACGGTACAGAACTCGTCCTTCCGGAGTGAGATCTTATAGCAAAGAAGCAAAAAATTTTCGAACACAAGGATCGATTACCGTACTTATCAAGACAGGGTAAAGGATTTTCCCGCCAACGAACGTATGAGAATACGCTATAGATATGGACCATAAAAGTAGATTCTACAAAAACTACACCACTATTCAACAATTCGTCATTTCGGATAAGGAGATCTACGACAAGACGAAGAAATTTTGGCTCTGTCAGACTTGCTTTATAACAGCAAGACAGGAAAAATCGGTAAGATAGTACAAGAGACGGATCCCGTCATAGAGCTTTTGTCGCAAACAAATAAGAAATACCGATAGAGGTCTGGTCAAAAGTAATAGAAAGAAGTAGAAAGACGATTCGGAAACTCGTTCAAGCTCTGTTATTATACCATTTATTGAAAGATGACGACGAACTTCTTCGAGAGACCGTTATATGAAGACCGTTTCATAATAGAAGTGTTTTCGTTAGGAGAAGACGAACTACAAAGATTGATACAACACAGGAACTAAAAAAACGACGTGGAAGCGAAAAACAAAACTCCAGACGTCAAAACGATCGTCGAAAAAACCTTCTTGAATTCCGTCGATTTGGAGTTTCCTTTGGAAAAAGCATTAGACAAATTCAAAGGTCTGGGAAAAGATCACGTGTTTAATGCGTACAATGTCATCATGTCTAAATGGGTGAGAGATTATCTGAGAGACAACAAAGCTTTCCCTAACAATCTCACCTTACAGGATGTATTACGATACATGAATCACTTCATGAGGAAATACAAAAAGGATTTCATGGAATAGGGTCTCATCAATTACAACAATGTTAATCCTACCACCACACCTCAATTCCGAACTGTGGAAGTCCGCATGGAAAACGATAGACGTTCCATTTCGGTTGGAACTCCAAATGGTAATATTTCTGGATCGAGAAAACGACAGTCGATTCCCCCCAGAGGCATCTTTCCTTTTCTCCATCGGAATATTCGAGAGTGTCCTCATCAGACTGATCTCTCGATTGGAACGGATCATTAGAAGTATTGTCTTCGATTTGTGACCTTTACACCGATCTGACCATGTCTTATCAAAGATCACCCGAAATTTTCCTTGACACTGCTTTCATCACGTGCAACCCCCTTCCCCCCCATCCCCTCTCCCTACGTTATTAAGATACATCAACAAACACAAAAGATTTGAAGCTGCGGAAGGAGGAAATGATTTTATTTGCGAGAGTGATATTACCGGTTTGCGATTGAGATATGGAAAGGTGTATAAATCACACCAAAGACCGCAACGAGAAAATGAAGAAAGTTTTAAAACCCTACTCCAATCGAAAGAAAGGTCCTATCAATCACCACACGACAGCATGATGACAGAGATATTGAAAAGACTTGAAGTGATACGGGGGGAGAACGGATCACATGGAATGATTCGATCTTTGGACCAATTGCAAGATTATCCATTTCCTGTTTTCAGCAAAAATGGGTGAT
>OX421446.1:32337979-32340479 GCA_949126865.1 Montipora capitata | reverse complement strand
GCATTGACATCGTGAAGTCACAGGTTCAAACCCCATTGAAGTTTTTCAGGCTTCTCTACGCAATTGCAAAAAAGTTGCGTTCATAACTGCGAGGATCATAGCTTCGCTTTATTAGAGTCAATAAGGTCTGATCTGTACATAGGTGCACGGTTAAGAAGTAAATTGAGCTTACCACTACCTGAACGCGATCTAGTTCTAATACGAAAATACGAAAATATCAGGAGATGTCAGAATTTTTGTCTGTGAATTTTTTTATTTGCTTGGTTTGCCGATCATAAGAAAACACCAAAAAAGCTATATATTTTGCATTTTTTCACCAGATGAAAATCTTCCTCTTGAGAGCTGGAATGAAGTTACATTTCTAAATGATATATCGATCCTGTACATTTAATATAGCGGGATAACTGATATCTTTCCTTCAGATGTCAACATAAGCTTTTAAATATCTAGGGTAAAATACATGATGTGTTAAACTCCCCAAAAGGTCAAAGAGTGAATAGCAAAACATATTGTCCAAGAAATTTCAAATGAGTTACCACAGGTTGTTAGTTTTTCAACTTAATCCCCCTTCCCAGTCTGGTTAAGACAAGGACCAAAAACTATTATCGACGTTTTTGCACTTTTTCTCAACGAAATTACTTAGAACGAAAATCTGTGCATTGGCTGTTTAAGAATCTTGCGAATTACCGGTTATTACCCTTAAAAGAGGACTTCAAACGGAAACAAAAGACCATTAGGTTTATGACATACCAACCTAAGTTTTGTCCGTAAATTAATTGATAGCAATGACTTAATGTTAAAGGGAAACAAAAGTCTGCAACAAATTAAAGACTGGAAAAAAAGTGTTTTTGGATCAGTCATCGTCGTCCGTTTGTATGACTTCTTGAGTCCCAGTCTGAAAAAGAGCAAGTCAGTTTTAGTCATGGGAAAACAAATGCTGCTTTTTACAGTGCTATTTCAACTTAGGGTTCACTAAGAAATTAGACAGCCCCTTATTAAAGATTTTGAGTTTTTTTTTAAATTCTGCAATCCACCCTGTCAAAACGTTTTAAGAACAGACCAATATATTTTACGATAAAACGCAAAAAACGAAATAGGAAGAGCACAGTTCATTGCAATTACACAGAATACGAGTTCTTTGACGATTTCTCTGGTGCGAAAATAATGCGTTGCCCATTAACTTGCAACAAAATTGTACTTAGTGTCTTATAAGCATTAGGGAGTTTAAGGTATTAGGACAGCGGGCTGGGTGGACGGCAGACCGGAAGTAATCTTCGACAAAATAGTATTTCTGCCCATGTGTAGGTTTTGGCGCCAGCCGTTCACACTCTGGCGACCTTCAGTGGACAATGTGAAAAATCGAATTTTGCCGGCCACCAGTGAACGTGAGTTGTTTGTCTTTTATTTTGCCTTTATCTTGCGCTCTAATCCTAGTCGAAATTCCTGCCCTGAACATTCTCGTTTTAGAGCACTTTGGCGTGAGGCAAAATATCTATACTGAAATGGGTTTTTCTTGGCTGTTGTTGTCAAAAAACATTCACAGTGAATTCTGAATAATTAACACCAACATAAGACAAATCTCTTTAATTCAACTGTGAACTATAAGTGGTTAGTCCCATATTTCCAGCATTAACCTTTCTCGTGATTTGAGCGAGTGAAAAAATATGATAAATGAAGTTCAACTGATAAAACCCAAATTTCGCCACCCTTTAAAACCACATTTTACATTTGAGTAACATTCTTGTTTATTATTATTATTATTTTTTTGGTAAAAATTGTAGCAATAGCAATGGAGTGGAAAGATGACCACGATGTTGTTCTTTGTAGAGAAATTCTTGTGGCAAAACCTTATCAGTTCAAAGCCCATACAGTTGAGAGTGGAGGTTGTTGGGGTAAAATGAATGAATAAATGAATGAATGAATGAATGAATGTCAGATCCCGAAATTCAAGGGCACAAAGCCTGCCATTAGCGAGCGCTACAAAATTCTCACCGACAAATACAAAGAGAGAGAAGAAAACGCCTCTGGTATCAAAGTTGAGCTGCAGTAACAGTTAGAGCAGCTTTTACAAAGTTTGATTGATGAGGAGGAGGAGGCAATGGAGAGTGCTATGGAGGTGGGCATGGCAAAAAGGAGAAAGATTGAAGAAGACAAGCAGAAGGCTGAGGATATTCGAATGAAAGCGATGGAAAAAATCGGGGCAACCAGAAAGCGAAAAGATGAAAGTGCGGAGGGTGGAGGGATGCCAGTGAAGAAATCAAGGCGCGGGAGCAAAGACACTAAAGAGTTTCTTCAAGAGAAATCAGAGCAAGACTTTGCATTAAGGGAGAGAGAATTGGAGCTAAGAAAGATGGAACAGGAGCAGAGTTCGTAGAGAATCAACCTGTTCATGCAGCAGCAAAGTCAGATGACAAAATTTGTTTTTCCCAATTCCCTCCTTGGCAGTATTTCATCACTTCATGTTCCGATTTCATTTATTGATAAGTGAAAACACTTAAGC
>OX421446.1:32315479-32320479 GCA_949126865.1 Montipora capitata | reverse complement strand
ATAGCTGTGTATAGCTGTGTATAGCTCTATATAGCTGTGTATACCTGTGTATACCCTGTAGAGCTCTGTATAGCTGTGTATAGCTGTGTACACTTATGTATAGGTCTGTAAAGCTCTGTATAGCCCTGTATAGGTCTGTATAGGACTGTATAGCGCTGTATAGCCCAGTATAGTTCTATATAGCTGTGTATGGGTCTGTACAGCCCTGTATAGGTATGTACAGCTGTGTATGTACCTGTATAGCTGTGCACAGCGATGTATAGCTGTGTATAGAACTGTATAGCACTGTTTAGCTGTGTATAGTACTGTATAGCTGTGTATGGCTATGTATACCTGTGTATAGGTCTGTATAGCCCTGTATAGGTATGTATAGCTGTGTATATACCTGTATATCTGTGTACAGCTATGTATAGCTGTGTATAGGTATGTATACCTGTGTATTGGTCTGTATAGCTGTGTATATCCTTGTTTTGTTGTGTATAGACCTGTATAGCTGTGTTTAGCTTGTATAGCTGTGTATAGGCCTGTATAGCTCTGTGTAGCCCTGTATAGTTCTGTATAGCTGTGTATAGGTCTGTACAGCCCTGTATAGGTATGTATACCTGTGTATAAACCTGTATAGCTGTGTATAGCTATGCATACCTGTGTATAGGTCCGTATAGTTCTGTAGAGCCCTGTATAGGTATGTATAGCTGTGTATAGCTATGTATACATCTGTGTAGGTCTGTATACCCCTTTATAGGTATTTCTAGCTGTGTATAGCACTGTATAGCTGTGTATAGACCTGTATAGCTGTGTATAGCACTGTATAGGTATGTATTGCTGTGTATAGCGCTGTATAGCTGTGTATGGGCATGTATACATCTGCGTAGGTCTGTATACCCCTGTATAAGTATGTATAGCTGTGTATAAAACTGTATAGCTGTGTATAGACCTGTATAGCTGTGTATAGCACTGTATAGCTATGTATTGCTGTGTACAGCGCTGTATAGCTGTGTATAGCTATGAATACCTGTGTATAGGTCTGTATAGCTCTGTATAGCGCTGTATAGCTGTGTATAGCTATGTATACCTGTGTATAGGTCTGTATAGCTCTGTATAGCCCAGTATATGTATGTATAGCGGTGTAAAGCGCCGTATAGTTGTGTAAAGACCTGTATAGCTGTGTATAGCTATGTATACGTATGTATAGGTCCGTACAGCCCTGTATAGCCTTGTATAGATATGTATAGCTCTGTATAGCGCTGTATAGCGGTGTATAAACCTGTATAGCTGTGTAAAGCTATGTATACCTGTGTATATGTCCGTATAGCTCTGTAGAGCACTGTAAAGCTGTGAATAGCCCTTTATAGGTATGTAGAGCTGTGTACAGTGCTGTATAGCTGTGTATAGCTATGTATACCTGTGTATAGGTCTGTACAGCTCTGCATAGCTGTGTATAGACTTGTGTAGCTGTCTATAGCTAGGTATACCTGTGTATATGTCTGTATAGCCATGTATAGGTATGTATAGGTATGTATAGCGCTGTATAGCTGTGTATAGACCTGTATAGCTGTATATAGCTACGTATACCTGTGAATAGGTCTGTATAGCCCTGTATAGGTATGCATAGCTGTGTATAGTGCTGTATAGCTGTTGATAGCTATGTATAGCTGTGTATAGCACTGTATAGCTGTGTATAGCACTGTATAGCTGTGTACAGCTATGTATAGCTGTGTGTAGGTCTGTATATCACTGTATAGCTGTGTATAGTACTGTATAGCTGTGTATATACCTGTATAGCTGTGTATAGGTCTGTATAGTACTGTTTAGCTGTTTATAGTACTGTATAGCTGTGTATAGCTGTGTACAGCTATGTATAGCTGTGTATACCCGTGTATAAGTCTGTATAACTGTGTATAGCACTGTATAGCTGTGTCTAGTACTGTATAGCTGTGTATAGGTATGTATACCTGTGTATAGGTCAGTACAGCCCTGTATAGGTATGGATAGCTGTGTATTATCCTGTATAGCTGTGTATCGGTCCGTATAGCACTGTATAGCTGTGTATAAACCTGTATAGCTGTGTACAGCTATGTATAGCTGTGTAAAGGTCTGTATAGCACTGTATAGCTGTGTATAGTACTGTATAGCTGTGTATATACTTGTATAGGTGTGTACTGCTATGTATAACTGTGTATAGGTCTGTATAGCACTGTATAGCTGTGTATAGTACTGTCTAGCTGTGTATATACCTGTATAGCTGTGTAGTGCTATGTATAACTGTGTATAGGTCTGTATAGCACTGTATAGCTGTGTATAGTACTGTCTAGGTGTGTATATACCTGTATAGCTGTGTACTGCTATGTATAGCTGTTTATAGGTCTGTATAGCACTGTACAGCTGTGTATAGTACTGTATAGCTGTGTATAGCTGTGTACAGCTATGTATAGGGTGTGTATACCTGTGTATAGGTCTGTATAGCTCTGTATAGCCCTGTATAGGTATGTATAAATGTGTATAGCCCTGTGTACTGCTATGTATAGCTGTGTCTAGGTCTGTATAGCACTGTATAGCTGTGTATAGTACTGTATAGGTTTGTACTGCTATGCATAACTGTGTATAGGTCTGTATAGCACTGTATAGCTGTGTATAGTACTGTCTAGCTGTGTTTATACCTGTATAGCTGTGTACTGCTATGTATAGCTGTGTATAGGTCTGTATAGCACTGTATAGCTGTGTATAGTACTGTCTAGCTGTGTTTATACCTGTATAGCTGTGTACTGCTATGTATAGCTGTGTATAGGTCTGTATAGCACTGTATAGCTGTGTATAGTACTGTCTAGCTGTGTATATACCTGTATAGCTGTGTACTGCTATGTATAGCTGTGTATAGGTCTGTATAGCACTGTATAGCTGTGTATAGCACTGTATAGGTTTGTACTGCAATGTATAACTGTGTATAGGTCTGTATAGCACTGTATAGCTGTGTATAGTACTGTCTAGCTGTGTATATACCTGTATAGCTGTGTACTGCTATGTATAGCTGTGTATAGGTCTGTATAGCACTGTATAGCTGTGTATAGTACTGTCTAGCTGTGTATATACCTGTATAGCTGTGTACTGCTATGTATAGCTGTGTATAGGTCTGTATAGCACTGTATAGCTGTGTATAGTACTGTCTACCTGTGTATATACCTGTATAGCTGTGTATAGGTCTGTATAGCACTGTATAGCTGTGTATAGTACTGTCTAGCTGTGTATAAATGTGTATAGCTGTGTACTGCTATGTATAGCTGTGTATAGGTCTGTATAGCACTGTATAGCTGTGTATAGTACTGTCTAGCTGTGTTTAGACCTGTATAGCTGTGTACTGCTATGTATAGCTGTGTATAGGTCTGTATAGCACTGTATAGCTGTGTATAGTACTGTCTAGCTGTGTTTAGACCTGTATAGCTGTGTACTGCTATGTATAGCTGTGTATAGGTCTGTATAGCACTGTATAGCTGTGTATAGTACTGTACAGCTGTGTATAGCTGTGTACAGCTATGTATGGGTGTGTATACCTGTGTATAGGTCTGTATAGCTCTGTATAGCCCTGTATAGGTATGTATAAATGTGTATAGCCCTGTGTACTGCTATGTATAGCTGTGTATAGGTCTGTATAGCACTGTATAGCTGTGTATAGTACTGTCTAGCTGTGTTTAGACCTGTATAGCTGTGTACTGCTATGTATAGGTGTGTATAGGTCTGTATAGCACTGTATAGCTGTGTATAGTACTGTCTAGCTGTGTTTAGACCTGTATAACTGTGTACTGCTATGTATAGGTGTGTATAGGTCTGTATAGCACTGTATAGCTGTGTATAGTACTGTCTAGCTGTGTATAAATGTGTATAGCTGTGTACTGCTATGTATAGCTGTGTATAGGTTTGTATAGCACTGTATAGCCGTGTATAGTACTGTCTAGCTGTGTTTAGACCTGTATAGCTGTGTACTGCTATGTATAGGTGTGTATAGGTCTGTATAGCACTGTATAGCTGTGTATAGTACTGTCTACCTGTGTATAGACCTGTATAGCTGTGTACTGCTATGTATAGCTGTGTATAGGTCTGTATAGCACTGTATAGCTGTGTATAGTACTGTCTAGCTGTGTAAAGCTGTGTAACCCTGTGTTTAGGTCTGTATAGCTCTGTATAGCCCTGCATAGGTATGTATAAATGTGTATAGCCCTGTATGTCTGTGTATAGCTGTGTATAGCTGTATATAACTGTGTATAACCCTTTATAGCTGTGTATAGCTGTGTATAGCTGTGTCTAGGTATGTTAGCTGTGTATGATTACGTTGTGTGCCTCCAGGACATAATATGTATGTAATGATACAATATATATTGGGTACATAATAATTCCCCATACATGACGTACCTACGGTTTTATGGTCATGCTCCGCTGACATCCAGTACAGTCGGCTTACATTCGGGATCTTTTGCATTTCCTTATTTGGCAACATACGGGACACGGAGTTTGGTTTGGCGGGAGAAACGAGCGGGCGAAAAGAACTTTTGTCTTGAGGTCGGTGAGTCGGTGACCCGTGGTATATTTGGCCTTTTCTGTTTAGATATTGCCTCTGTATTTAGACACAATGAGTAACACAAAGAAAGACAATAGAAGGAAAACAACACCATCATTCAAGTATGGTGAAAGAAGTAAGTGAATTTTCTTTTATTTCCACGAAGTTCCAAGTTCATTTCACACGTGAAGGTCGATGCATTCCTTGTCAGAAGAAGCCTAAAGGTTTATTGCATTTCAGTGGCTATAATTAACAAATTGAAATGGATTCAGCGTTGTCTGTTTAACAAATCGAAAGTGGTTCGGCGTTGTCTGTACTCTTATCGACAATGATATTCGTCATCACAGTGCTCAAAATGTTGTGGACTCACGTGGAGCAGTCGCGTGAGTCGATCGATCGGTACGCAACAAATTCTGACCACTGTGATGACGAATATCATTGCAATGGGCATAAT
>OX421446.1:32295479-32300479 GCA_949126865.1 Montipora capitata | reverse complement strand
TTAATTTTACAACCAATTCCATTGCAGTCACAAAGAACCCATACCTTCACAGATTCCCTTATTAAGTTTCAATTCAAAGTTCAATGTACATTGTTACGGTAACTAATTACCGGCAGAAAGGTAATAATCTCGCTCGATCGCCCGATCCTTGTAACAACATGCATGACAATTTGTGATAATAATAGCAATGACCTTTGTTCGAGTGTCAAGCCTTCTAGTGTTGGGGCACAAATTGGGGACAGTATACACAGAAATCAAATCAGTTTAACTCAAATCAGCTAGAGTCGCACTAGGCTATCGCCAACGACCGCCTCTATAGTGACTAAATGGTCCTACAAGAGGCCAAATCGAAAAAGAAGAACCTTGCAATGGGATTGATTATAAGAAAGCTTATGTTATGAAATCACATTCTTGGATTCTTGAATGCCTAGACCTATTTGGCGCGGCTCAAAATGTCAAGATCTTACTGAAAATTCCATTATGGGCTGGCAAACAGGCCTTACTTCAAATGGAAAGAGCCTAGGAAGTGTCTCCATCAAAAGGGGCGTCTTCCAGGGAGACTCCCTATTCTCCCTCCCCTTTGTGGTCTCCTTGATTCCCGTCTCTAGTTCTTATAAAGTGCAAAGCAGGATACACATTTGCAAACAAGGCAAAGGTCAATCACCTTCTTTTTATGGATGCCCTAAAACTTTATGACAACTGGACTCACTGATACAATCAGCGAGAATATTTAGCAATGATATTGGTATGAAATTTGGCATTGAGAAGTGTGCTATCTTCATCTTGAAACGCGACAAGATGGCACAGTCAAAAGAAATAAGACTAACTAAAGACACCACAATAAGGGCAATGGTAGAAATTGAAGGGTGCAAGTATTTAGGAGTGCTTAAGGTTGACAACATGCTTCATGACCAAACGATGGAGAAACCGGGAAAGAATACCTTTAAAATAGTTGCACGCTCGAAATTGAAGGCTGGAAACTTGATACAAGCCATAAACACCTGGGAAGTGTTACTCTTTAGATATGCAAGAGGAATACTTGAATGGACGAAACAAGAACTTCGGGACTTAGCGACTTAGATCGCAGAACAAGATAATTGCTAACCATGAATGGAGGGTTCCATGCACGGGATTGTGTGGCACGACTTTATGTGCCAAGGAAGCATGGGGAGAGAGGCCTGATATCTGTAGAGGATTGTGTCAATCAAGCAAAGATTTGCTAGAATGTCCGATCAAGTGAGGAAGAGCTGTTAAAAGCAGCCAGGAGAGAAAGGAATAAGAATAGAGAAACATCTGCCAGGTTAAAAGCAAGGAGAAGAACCGAAAATATTCAAGAATGTCAAGAAAGGAAAAACCGTTACATGGACAGTTTGCACGACAGGACTAAAAACAGAGAAGCGAGGAAACGTGGTTGGTTGGTTAAGAGAAGGAAAGCTCAAGAAAGAAACATAAGCTCTCATCATTGTTGCACAAGATCAAGCAATACGGAAAAATTATATAAAAACGATGATTGTCAAGTCTCAGAATGATCCCCAATGTAGAATTTGCAAACAGAGTAAGACCATGAACAAGACCATTAACCATATTGTAATATGAAATTGACGCAAAAAGAGTACAAAAGGAGGCATGGCAATGTGGCTAGAGCGATCCATTGGGACCTGTCAGGAAAATGTGGGTTTGAGCAAAATGAGAGGTGGTATGATCATGTTCCAGATAGTGTGCTCGATGACAACTACAAACTTCTATGGGATTTCCGTGTGCAAACAGACTGTGAAATTGGGGTTAGGAGGCCAGATTTGATGATCATTGACAAATTGTAAATGTTGCAATACCTGAGGATGGTAGAGTGAGAGAGAATGAAGATAAAAAAGTTGAAAAGTAATAATAATAATAATAATAATAATAATAATAATAATAATAATAATAATAATAATAATAATAATTTATTTCTTTCAGTCAACTTACAATATTTTACAACAAAATTAAAAATCTTAACCAAGCCTAATTAGACATTACGAAAATTACAAATTTATGTAAAATGTTATTTTTTATTAAAAACTGGATCATTGGATAATGCAATTCGAGAGTTTTGATTGGCTAAGCCATCATGGGTTATGAGCCATTATACCATGATCTACAAAGAAGGCAAGCATATGCGTGATTTTTTGGGCCTTTTTATTTTTATTGTAGTCTAGTTTTCTATATTTTGGGGGCTTTTTAATAAAACAATTATTTCACTCACGCTTGTTGGATATGAGATGATTATAGCCAACTCGGTGCTACCCGCCTCGTTGGCTATCTATCATCTCATATCCAACGCGCGCTCATGGAATAATTGTTAATAGACCACATTCGTATTCCCAGTATTGGACTGGAACTAGCTTGCAATGGAGGCTTATGCGGGGGAATAATATTAAAAAGTATTTGCACTTGAAAAGATTTCCCCGCATTAGCCTCCATTGCAAGCTAGTTCCAGTCCAATACTGAGAATACGAATATGGTCTATTATACCTGTGGTGTGTTAATTACTTCTACAATTCAAAATGCATTTATTTGGACTAAAAACTTATTAAAGAAATACTACTTAAGAATTTCTATTTAATAACATCTTCAATTCTCTCAATGTCAATAATAATAATTATCACTACCATTACCATTATTATAAAAAATATAGTAAAAGACTAACTTACTATAACATCAAAATAGAGAATGGGAAATGTTTCCATAATAATCTCAATAGGTAGACCCTGCTAGTTCGACCTAAAAGTCAGTGTCCTGAATATTTAACAGTTCGTGTCTTCTCCTGCGTGAGCCTTTCAAACATAATAGGGCGGATCTCAAGATAGCAAATGAATCTATGACATGGAGGTTGAGAAGTGGCGAACTCTGCGAGCCTAGTGACTTAATTTATCTAATCCTCGACTTTCTCACCAACATACTCCTCAAGATATGTCCTGGACCCAATAGCAGTGCCTAAGTGTTTGGGGCCGTTGCTTATGATGTTAACTGTTGTGTCTCTGAAGATCTCCCTAGAAGCATTCTCTTTCTCAGGCTTAGTAATCAGCCAACACTTTTGCGCATAAGAAGTATCCAAGCACAGGGGCACCAGTCGACAGCTCATCCCACCATTTGTTCACATCATCCAGTGACTCGGATCCTGTAGCATCCTCTGCGTACCAGCACTGCTTTGCTGAGGTTGGGGTGCTTAAACACGTCATCAATGGCTGTAGACACCATACAGGCTCATCGCTAGTGGGTCACCTTGCGTTATACCGTCCTAATACTGTTGTACCCTCCGATCATAAATAATTGCGAAGGTACTCTGTAGCACAAAGATTCGAGCTTGATTTCTTGAACAATTTAGTGGCAAGCGCAAGGATTCTCTTAAATCCATTCGCATCCATACTAGAAGGTCTCCCCTGATCCTTTAGTCCGTAGAACGGCCTCCTTTATCCTTTCTCCATCTATTTCTTGATATAAAATATCAGGAATATTCTCCACCGGACCAAACAAAAGGGAGCCAAGCTTAGCCTCCTTTGCTGCTGGATGTTTGTTGTGCAGTTGTGTCATAACATCACCCGTTAAGGGCAGCACGCCCCCACCATAAACATCGCTCAAAAAACGTATCGCCTAATTAATTCGACCTTCCATAAACTAGGTTAGCTTTACTTGGTGGATCATGTCTCTTTGCTTTTTCTAAGCGCCTTTGAATCATTCTCCGCTCACGCAAAAGACAGTCAATTTCACCATTTTTCGACAGCCGCTTTTCAAGACATTGTTGGTGTTCTTTTGCTTTGGATTTTTGGCAATGGCTAGGTTTTTGTAGCGCCAGAGCAAGGAGAACAATTGCCGCTTTGAATGTAATGTGATGCATTGTTGTGTCATTGTTCCAGTCGTTGACATGCTTGGTTAGTTGATCAATTAAATCCCGTCCCATTTTCCCATATGGGACCAAGAAGGTTAATGTTTTTGCGGCAAGTTGTGATCTCATTGTCCGCATCATCGCTAACTAAGATGACTTGCCCATCATCATTAAGGCCACAGTTAACAATCGGCTAAGTGTTGATCACTCTGTATTCTGGTAATTGAGCCGGAACATCATTACACACCTCCGATGGAATCACCTATTGATTCATCTCTCTCGAATTTGCTCTGTCCCTGTCATATAGAAATCAAGATCCCTTCCAGCGGACAAAGTATTTTCACTTTCCACATCTTCAATTCGAATATTTTGATTTTCGTTTTCAACCTTGGGTAGATTATCCTCGTCCTCACCATTCATTCCCGCGGTACTCACATCGCAGTCCACCATTGTTCATTTTTTTCTTGTTGCGAAGCCTGATCCCAAAGCTCTTTCTTAGTTCTCTTTCTTTCTATTATATATAACGTCCTCTCCTTCCATTTTCATTGCAGGGAGGATTCTCAGACGACACAAGATCCTCAGCTTTTCTCTTACAATCCAAAATATCCTTATTCATCTGCTCAGTCCATTTCACCTTCAGCTTTTGCGCTTGACTTGATATCCCTCCTACGAAAATCACTGCTTCTAAATGCTCTTGACTTTTTCAAGTAAATTGTAGTCTTGAATCCTTTCCACCTTCATTATAGATAGTCTGCATTGTTCATTAGGTCTGGTAGGTACAAGCCAGAGTTGAATTGACACTTCCGATGACGATAATAATAATAATAATAATAATAATAATAATAATAATAATAATAATAATAATAATAATAATAACCTGAAAACAAAAACTTTATTTCAACTATCAAAACAATTAGTAAATATTTACAATTTTAAACTATATATCGAAATTATTTACAAATTTTATAAACTAAATTATATGTTCACGATAGAAAACTATTTACGATATGTGAATAATTTATAAATTGGAAAAAGACAATTAAGCATTACTAAAGAAAAAGCTAATAAAAAAAAAAAAACTAATAATAGTAATAATAATTTAAAATAATGATCTAAAACATATTGCTCTAAAAACGTA
>OX421446.1:32267979-32290479 GCA_949126865.1 Montipora capitata | reverse complement strand
ATACATGGACTTTTACGGGATTAAATAAGAGTGGCCCTAAGAGGCTAGCTTGTGGAACTCCACATAGGACAGGCGACCAGTCAGACAGAACTCCATTAACTTTAATTCTTTGTTGTCGGTTAGAAAGGTAGGATTGTAGAAATTCCATTGCTCCTTGACTGACGGCGTATGCATGTAGTTTGGCTAAAAGTAAATTATGGCATATTGAATCAAATGCCTTGGTTAAATCAATTGCAACAGAGCAAGTTGACATTTTTTAATCCAGGGCCCACCGAAAGTCATCAAATATTTTAACAAGAGCAGTACAACATGAGTGACCACGCAGGTACCCAGACATGTTAGGGGAGAAGACAGGTTGAAAGGCATCATAAAGTTGATCAAACACCACACCACAATCAATACTACCAGCCTCAATCATAAAACAACTGCTTCTGAGAACACTGAACACCGCAGAATTTGCAACTCAAGTAAGCGTCACAAACTCAGAGAATGCATTATTATCAAACAGTGTGAACATGTTGCAGTGCCAAGACAGTATGCGGTACCCTGTAGATTTTGTTTTAATTGTGGTCTCAAGAAGCCCTGACACGGTTCTGGCTCCTGTCCGGACCCGCCAGCATATTCAATATGTTCCAGACGACACAATCCTCTTCTGCACTCCGAAAGTAATTATGGTGGTCGTCGCTTCAACCCATGGAATAATAGAGAGTCTAATGATAGGTCTGACAAGTTATTGGCGATGCCTAAATGCTCAAACAGTGAAAGGGGAAATGTCACTCCAACTGCGAGCGGAGACAGGTCTGACAAGTCTGTAAGAAAGGTACCAATATTGTCCACTGCCGTTGCAACCGTGCAAGCGAAAGTGCTGTTGAACGTTGTACCTGTTGTTATATCTGCTGAGAACGGTAACACTGTATCATTGAACAAGATTTAGTTGATTTCCTTGGTATTCATGATCTCTAGTAGTGACAGAGTGGAAACGCGTGTCCTTTACCTTGACTTCTGTAGATAGTTCCGTGGAGAGCATTGACGTTTCGGAGGCGTATGTCCTACCTTACTTCAACTAGTCGCGCTGTACTCTTCCAGGGCAGATAGATACTATTGAGTACCCACACCGGCGGTTGACATCAAGAGAGTCTCTATACTTGTTGGGAACAATATTCCCTATGCACATTTACAGAAGGAAGAGGACTCTAGGGCTGTCGTTATGTTATCCTTTGGGCTGGTGCGTTTGTGATCCTTATGGTGTCAATTGTTGTCAATGCATTTCAGCCAGCTTTGTCTCGATTGACCTTGAACCATGTTTTCTTGTTGAAAAAAACAGCTGTGAAGATAATTGAGAACACCACCCACTGCATGTACGGTCGGTATGAAGTTGGTATGCTATTGAAGGAGAAAACACGCCAGTTTCCGAATAATGAAGCCATGGCCAAGCACCGTCTACAGTGCCTGAGATACCGTCTTACGAAACCTGGCAATGAAGAAATGGCCTCTAAGTACCACAAAGTTATGGAGAGTTATATCAGCAGTGGGTTTGTCCGCAAGTTGTCAGAAGAGTTAAATTAAACAAAGAGTCTAAAACACATTGGTACCTTCCACATCACCCCGTAACCAGTCCTACCAAACCAGGCAAGGTGCGCATTGTGTTTGATACAGCACCTGAATGAGAGGAAACTTCGCTTAGTAAGAACTTGCTGACTGGACCAGATGTAGCCAACAACTTGGTTAATGTTCTCCTACGTTTCCGCCTGGGGAAAAAGCGTTCGCTGCTGACATTGAAAAGATGTTTCATCAGGTATGTGTGCATGAGGAAGATCAGGATACCTCGAGGTTCCTGTGGTGGACAAACGGATATGATAATACCCCTGATACAAACATCATGCAAGTGCATATTTTTGGAGCGGCCTCATCCCCCTGTACTGCAAACTCGACTTTGAGCCGTGTAGCAGTCGACAATGCCAAAGAGTACAGCTCTAGTGCTATTACAGCTCTGAAAGGACAATGCTCTTCCCTCTGACAATAATGAACAGTCTGAAACATGGTAGAACTGCTTGCTCGAGGCGGATTTCACTTTGACTAAGTTTACATCGAACTCCTCCTAAGTGCTGTCCCAAATGATAAGCCATCTAAGCCAGATCTAAACTTTGACCTGGACGAGCTACCTATAGAGCATGCACTCGGAATATGTTGGTCTGTGGAAGACAATACGTTGGGATTCGAAATAAGAAGCCTAGTTTACCCTGAAACAAAGCATGGTATCCTCTGGGTTTTGCAGCACCAGTCGCTTTGTCTGCACGACGCCTGGCTCAAGACCTATGGAAGGCTAACATAGACTGGAATGAGCCCCTGAGCAAAGAATTTCTGTCTAGGTGGAGAGCATGGAACACTCAGTTACTCTTGTTTTCCGAGTTGTCCATCCCTCGGTCCTATTTCCTGTCAGATGGTGACCTGCGTCAATGCAAGTTACAGCTTCATGTGTTTTCAGATGCGTCAGAGATTGGTTATGGAGCATCGTCATTTCTGCGAAGCGAGCACCCCAATGGACGAGTTCATTGCGCCTTCATCATTGGTAAGGCTAGGAATGCACCTGTGAAATTTGTTAGTATTCCAAGACTGGAATTGCAAGCAGCTACACTTGTGACCCGGATGTTTAAGAGTTGAACATTTCCAGCACATATCTTTGGAGTGATAGTGAAATAGTGCTGGCTATCTGAAAAACGAGAAACGAAGACTTCAGACCTTTGTAGTTAACAGAGTGGAAGAAATACAGGAGCACACACTCGTAGAGGATTGGCATCATGTCCCCTGCTGACTTTGTGTCGCGAGGAATGAGCCCGTCTTTGCTGACTGCAGACCACAGGTGGCTTCGTGGACCTGACTTCTTGTGGAAGCCGGCAACTTGTTGGCGCACAGACAAAGATGAAGGTCTGGAGTTAAAAAAGGAAGCTCTCGTGCACTCTGTCAAACTTTCCCCTAATTTGTCTGAAACAAAGGACAAAGATACGAGGCTTACGGTCATCGAAAGCTGTGAAGAACTGCCCCTCCGAGTGTTCTTAACTACCTGTTCAGATTTGTCCAGCCTCAGGCACAGAATGGCCTGGCTCCTGCGTTTTGTACATTTTGTCAAGGAAAAACCGACTGCCAAAACTGGACATCTTGCTGTTGACGATTTTGATGCGACAACTGCAGCAATTGTGAGGATTGTCCAAGGGTTGGCGTATGCACAGGAGATTAAAAATTTGAAGTGGAACGGTGTGGTCAGGCAGTCAAGCAAGGTTGCTTCACTGAATCCCAAATTTGATGAAGGGGGAATCCTGAGAGTTAATGACCGTGGTCAGCTCAAGCCGACCTCCTGTACACTAGGCAAACAAATAATTTTTCCCAGGGACAATCCGGTCGCCAACTGATTGTTCATCACATTCACCACCATATTGGTCACTTGGGACATGAACATGTCATTGCAAAGCTGCGGGAAGATTTCTGAATCCCTCAAATAATGTATTGGTTAGATTGGTCCTTAATCGATGCCTTACCTGCAAGAAACTTAATGCCAAACCTATGACCCAGCAGATGGCGCCTTTACCCAATTGTCGACTTACAGCCTATGAGCCACTGTTTTTGTTCACTGGCATGGACCTCTTTGGCCCGATTTATGTGAAACACGGCCGAGGAACCGCGAAATGGTGGTGTTGCTTGTTTACTTGTTTAATCACCCATAGCGTGCATCTTGAAGTGGTTACTTCTATGGATACTGACGAGTTCATTATGTGTTTAAGGCGTTTTATAAATCAAAGGGGAGACGTGAAAGAGTTACGACGAGACAATGGTTGTAAATAATAATAATATGTGATCTGCTAATCGCCCTTTCTCGCAGTCGGAGACTGAATTAATAAGGGCGCAGCTCAACGAGGTCGGGCCGAAGGAGCTGTGCAGCCAGCTAGGCGCTCGGCCCCTGAACACGACCCATGTATGACCTCGGAGCACAGCACCACAGCCTGATGCAATAGGCCGGGAGTCGATTTTGAGGAGGGAGGAAAACCGGAGTACCCGGAGAAAAACCCTCGGAGTCAGATTGAGATCGACTGAAACTCAGCCCACATACGACCCGAGGCCAGAGGTGAACCTGGGTCACAGAGGTGGGAGGCACAGTTGATGACCACTAAACCACCCTGACTCCCCTAACTTCATCAGGTCTGAACAAGAATTGAAGAAGAGTCTCCAGGAATGGAACCACCGGCAGATAGAGAGAGAGCTGATACAACGAGGCTGTAAATGGATATTTCAATCCCCGGCTGCATCAAGCATGTCCGGTGTGTGGGAACGCATGTTTCAAAGTGCAAAGACAGTCTTGAAGTCCATTTTGGGGACGCAAACTGCAAGACATGTGGTTCTACAAACACTCCTTACTGAGGTTGAGAGTATCCTTAATGGAAGAGCCCTCACAGTGAACTCGGACAATCCGAACAATCTTGAACTGCTAACACAGGCCCACCTATTAATGCAGAGGAAGATCATCTGTTTGCCTCCTGGAGTCTTTGAGAAGACTGACATTTACAGAAAGAAGTGGAGGCAGGTTTAATTTTTGGCCAATTTGTTTTGGGAAAGGTGGTTAAATGAGTGCATCCCAACTCTCCAACAACGAGATAAATGGCAAAGGGTGCTGCCTAATATCCAACCTGATGCCTTGGTTCTGCTTGTTAAGGACAACACCCCCAGGGGGCATTGGACTCTCGGCAGAGTGTTCGAGACGTACCTGTACAGACTGTGAAGATCAAGACCTAGGACGCTATTTATGTTCTTCCTATACAAAAGTTGTTCTTGCTTGAGAATGAGTTTAACTGTTGGGACGTTCTATGTGATTTTCTCAAGGCAGCCGGGATATTCGGGACAAATCTAATTTAAACATCACATATGAAATTACCCAAAACCTGTTACGTTTTTTGATAGGGACCTGAGTGCTGGTCATATGACCTCTTTTTTTCTATGTGACTAGCTTGTTCACCATTTGAGTTAAATCTGTGCCTATCCCAATCAACCTCGT
This sequence comes from Montipora capitata, assembly GCA_949126865.1. NCBI lineage: Eukaryota > Metazoa > Cnidaria > Anthozoa > Scleractinia > Acroporidae > Montipora > Montipora capitata. The sequence continues at coordinate 32,285,438 of OX421446.1, read as the reverse complement.
ATGGGATATAATGACATAGCAAGTGATCAGCCCTGAGCTGGCTAATAATAGCTCAGTTGGAAGAGAGTACAGCTCAATCACGTGGTCAAAGGTGATGATAGTTTCTTTCAGTTGTTCTTGAGAATTTCACAAATCACAGCTTGGCAATTAGAGATTGCATGCCAAATCTAAAAGCCAAGCTTTTAATTAAAAAGGTAGGTGTGTGATTGGTTTTTCTTGAGATACTCATTTTGGCTACCTTTTGTTTATACCTCAAATTGATATATTGAAGATTTTTCATGTTTTCTGAAAAACCATCCAGTTTCTCAATTTGGTTGTCACGGAGATGGAGCTTGGTAAGGTGTTCTAATCTATCCAGCCCTTCAAGAGTCCGTATGGTGTTAGAGGCCTAAAAGCAAAGAAAGTGTAAATAAATAACCTGGTATGAATGCAAGAATCGACATCTTTTCTCCAAGGCAGACCTTCTCTTGGATAATCATGCAATCTAGTTTGTATGAACAAAAACCTTTTTGTTATGAAAGCACTATGTCCCAAAGAAGGTCAGTTAACTCGTTATGTAGACAACACATAGGAGAGAGAGCGAGCAGAGCAAGTGATCCCTACAAAAATATTCCGGGAGATAAAATTATTGAAACAAACACACAGACATTTTCATTAACCATTGAAACAGTTTTAGACTTTTAGCAGATTGGCTGAAAATACAGGCTTATTTTGGCCAGTAGGCATTACATAGGTACGCTATTACATGTACACGTGCCACATTAGTAACACCCAATCAAGTTTAAATAACTATGACCTTTCCAGACACTGTCATTGCCAGGGTGATTAAGGAAGATGACATTCCGAGACTTATAAAATCAAATGCTACAGATGGCATGCATAGAATACAGCCTAGGACAGACAAGTAGGACTTCTGACTACTGATCAAAATCCTGTTGATCTGGCCTCAGTTGTTCAAATGGTGTATAACGCTATCGACCGGATAAATCACGATCTAGCGGATAAACACTAGCGAAAGCAATTGAGTTATCCAGTGGATAGTGATTTATTTAGTGAATAGCGCTATCCACCCTTCGAACAACTGGGGCCTGACCTTTACAAAGCCAGGGATGGGTATGGGTTCAATACCATGTTGACACCAAACACGCTTTGCTTTGCTGCAGTTCTTTGAATGATTGACAGATGTTAAATAGTTTGTAACATTAATTAACCCCTTATCAAACGTTTTCCACTTCATTGGTCAGTCATGGAACAAACCCTGCAGGGGGGATCCAGGATTTTCCTTAGGAGGGGTGCACCACTAAGGAATGCACCCCCTGCATTATCTCCCTAGATCCGCCCCTGCCCTGGCAGGTTTTGCCATCTTTCAAGGCACATACAGAGAAGGTTTTAGGGAAAAAGGTTCTTGCAATAAGATAAAGAAAAAATGTTTGGGAAAGCGGATTATTGAAGTGTAGACGTTTGTTGAGGTGAAAGCCATTTTAAAGCCCCCCCCTGGAGGCACACTTTTGTTGTTGTGGAAGCTGTTTGTTTCCCTCTGTGAACTTAATAATAGTACTTTACCATGTAAAGTTCTTTGAGGTTTGGAAGATTAGACAATCCCATAGTAGTCATCAGCTTGTTACCACGCAGCTCCAATACTTTCAGTCTCCCTAACTTGACAGGTTTAAAGCCACTAACCTCTACTATCTCATTGACTGGCCAAGCAAGAAAAAAAGAAATAAGTCAAAGGACATCATGATACTTTTCGTACACTTCATTATTAATTAGTACTTCAAAGTTAATTCCACCACATCTCCATAGTACAAGGCTGACAGTCTTTGGAGTCCTTTCCTCGTTGGAAATTTACTGGTTCCTGCTTCAATAATTATTATTCCTGTTTACATTTCGCTGTATACTTGTAATAGGACTTTGGTCAGCCCTCTCTTCTTGCCTGGAAACATATATGGGGCCCATCCCTAAATTAAGTTACTCAGTTCACACCTTGACTGCCACAATAGTTGCAATCTCATCACATAACTACGTCAACCATATCTATGTCTAAATTATAAAGTGGGGTCAAATTACCATCTGTTGTTTGTGATGGTTACATGAAGATGACATCATAGTGGTCATGCTGCTGTCCCTTTTTAAATTGAATTCTGTGTCAACACAAACATTTTCATGTCTTAATTATATGGCCAATGATCACTTGCGAGACTGAATATTAATAAATGTATAAATTGCCAATCTATGTTGCTGCCCTACAGTAAAAGAGTTGTTTTTAAGTAAACCAATAGAATACTTACATGAAAGATTTAACTGTTCCAGTAGAGGGTGATTAATACCTTCTGTGTCCATTATTTTGTTATTTGCAAAACTTGCAATTTGAAAATATGGGAGCTGTTATAAGAGAAACAAAAGGTGGTGTATACAAAGGTGTTGCGTATTATGGGTCTTACAGTGTATTACAACGTGTCTTCATGTTTCACAAAACAGGCTCATCCCACATTTCTATTTCTTCTGCACAGCTACAATATAGAATCAACTGCTATTGCCAAATGGAAATATATGCAAATGTACAGGGTATGCTCTAATGTTGTGCAAAAATCTCCACTCACACAACAAAACACTGAACGCCTGTTGGTCTTATCTTCTGGAAAGAATACTGAGTTGTGTAATTTTCACTGGAAACATTAAGAGACAACTTGTAAAATACCTTGAGCATTTTTCAAATTTATGACCTGTTATAGTTATAGTCACTTGTTTGGTCATCTTTGAGGACAGGCAGAGTCAAAAGTTTTTGTGCCACAAAATTAGCATATATTAGGGAGGCCATTGACATTACCCCAAGAAATTCAACAATGCAAATCTTCATCAATAATAATAATGATAATGATAATGATGATGTTCCTCTGTCATTTCCTTACATTTTGCCATTTCCTTACACAAAAATTGTCATTTCCTTATAGTAAGGCAATGGCATTGTCATTTCCTTACTCGTAAGGATATGACAATGTCATTTCCTTACCACAAATTGCATTCACCTTACACTGTCATTTCCTTACAAGAACATTTTCTCTCCTTGACGGGGAATCGGTACCAAGGACAATATTGGCAACGTTTTACCTAAGTGTAACAGTTTCCGAAAGGAATTAGCCTTGTTCAGAGCTTTCCCGTAAAATTATGGCCCCCAACAGATCGCTAGCAAGAGAGCGGCTACCCCACTAAGACAAGAGGAGGGGAATGGGCCAGGGTAACACTTGCAGGGGGCTTTGTCTGCCAACTAACCAGGCAAGCACATGGAGGAAACTATAAACTCGGTGAGTACACTAGGATTTTTAAATTTAGGATTACCCTTTTATTTTCTTAGACCCAGCGAAGATGAATATGCAGGGCTCGAGACTAAAGGTAGCCAACTAGCTCCAAACTAGTAAAAATTCCGCTTTGGCTAGTGGTTTTTGCGCTTCAGTAGCCATTTTGGCTAGTGAAAATTTGTGAGCACTGGAAACCCAGTGGAAACCAATTAAAAGCTAATTTCAATTTTTCCACAAAACGAAATTGAGTCAAAGCGTGTAGAATTTAAAACATTGGCTGTAATAAATGTCATATATAATTTATTGGCTAAAACAAGAACTTTAAATACTAAAATGCGAAAGAATGATTGACTTTTTTTTTTGTTTTTAACGACAAACGAACTGTTTGCCGCTAATAAGTAGTCATCTGTGAAAACATGCGGAACTCTGAGGATCATGTTTCGTGCGCGCAGAATCTGGAGGTCACGCACGCTTTCAAAAACTTTCAAAATTCGCAGTTGTTAAGAAATTTGAATGATGCCGATATAATATCGATGCCTATGTTTGCAACGTGTAATAAAGTTAAGATGGAACGAATTATTGTGTTCTTGAGAAATCGTGAATCGACATTTTGAAAGAATGGAATGTTTTTCGGCGGCAAGTTGCAAAGTTCTGTGAGAATTTCTCACGGAAGCGAAAACTTCGGTTTTCGTTGTTTAGCGACGCCTATAATGATAAGATCGATGCCTATGTTTGCAACGTATAGAGTTAAGGAGGAACGAATTATTTGTCCGTGAAATTGTGAATCGATATTTTGAAAGAAAAGAATGTTTTTCGGCGGCGCCAGTTCCGAAGTTTTGACGGCGGTTCTGTCAGAACCAAGGGCACGAAAACTTTGTACTTATCAGTTGTTCATTCAAAGCATACTGCAAGCTACACAGGCCAGCATTTACTTGACTTGATGCGATGACGGATATTAGAGTATATCTTGCGGATGGAAAGGAAAAGAGCTCTGAAAAGAACAACACCGAAAAAGTTCACAAGAGGCCCATCAAAGAAGGCAAAGTTCCTCAGTCGAAACAAAAGTTTTTGCCCTCATGGAAGACTGACTTTCCATGGGTATACCATAGAGATGGGGCAATGTTCTGCTCAGTGTGTGAGGATAGCCCCAATTTATCAGAGTCATCCTCGGCAATTGTTTTAGGCGGCTGTGTAAATTTCAGGTTAGATTCTCTGAGAAGCCACGCAGGATCCGTTGGACACCAGAGAGCTGCAGATTCCTTCCGATTTGCAGCCAACCCACGAGAATTAACAAAACTTTCGATAGACTAAGGCCCGGTTCCGGGACTACTCTAACGGCCAGGGTTTTTGAGTTCAACCTGCTTCACATGGGGCTGCTCTGGACATAAATAAATGAGCGACCTTTGCTAAATTAAAATTTTTATGAGAGTAGACACAACATAAAAAGTTGGTCGCTTTTTTTCGATCTAACACCTTGCGCCGCATGAGAGGTTTCAACTTAAGACTGCCCTATGCCGAGCGCAACAGATTTTATCATTTCCGAAATCAATGTAATCTTGCCGATCGGCCCAGGAATACGCGTCAATTCTACCCTAGTTTCATCATTTTGTTTCCACGAATTATGTTATGTTGTGTATATCATTTTTTTGGCCGCTTGTAAGGGCCCTTTATTCAAAGGGCAAAATGACCACAAACCCTTTTCTCGGCTAGTACTTAAACACAGAATGCCGGAATGATGGAATGCCGGAACGCCGGAATACTTAAACATGAAACGCCGGAATACTTAAACATGGAACGCCGGAATACTTAAACACGGAACGCCGGAATACTTAAACACGGAACGCCGGAATGAGACAACCACATTTACATTGCTAACTATCTTTTCTCCATTAGAAATGATTCGTATAAAAATCTGGGAGACACCACTGTCCTGGTACGAGAAATGTCCTCTTCCGGTTGCCGTCCGCGTCTCACAAACGCGCGTGCTTAAGCTCCCTAATACTCTATAACTGAGAATGCAGCAAGCAATACGTATCCCCCAGACACGAGCTCCTGGTAGCCCTAAATGAAACCCAGCAAAAATTGTGACGGTTTATTTCTTCCAGGAAAATCTTATGGCACGTTCAACGCAACATAAGAAAGTCATTGTCATGGTATTGAAAAATTGCTGGTGTTAATTATGTTTGCAGTTGAAATAAATAGGCTGAATAATGGAATTAATTTGTTTCTGTTTACACAAATACTGCTTCATTGTACCCCCTTGGGACCAACAAGAACAAACTTTAATATTTTCCCACCATTTGGAAATCTATGATAATATTCCCGCCTTTTCAATAATTATGATAATTTATTTATTACTGGACAACCATGGAGCTGCCAAGGTAAAACAGTTGTCATTGTTGTTCCTGTATGCCATTCGGTCTCTTTACTCAAGGGAAAATAACTATGTTTGCTTTGATTAATCGCGTCTTACTTCTGCCTTCTTAGCCCCAGTCAAAGTCCGGAGAAAAAGAGGTAAGATTCATTTTGCGATATGATCTAATCACAAGTAGACAACGTGCTATTTTTAATACCTTGAGCTCAGTAAACTTTCAATACCCGCGGTTGAGTCTATTCTAGTGACTTTGCATTCGGTTGCCTGTCAATCCTTGGACATCGTGACTAAAAAACGTCTTTTCCTTTATCCTTCGTCCTCAAAAATTCGCAGAATTAGTAGAAGAGACGCGACACGAGGTGAGTGCTTACAAATTGTACGCAAATTTATTTCACTTGCTGCACAATCTCAATGGCTACAATTACATGACTGGCGGCTGTCTTATAAGTTCTAAAATAATCCAATTTGCAACAACTGTCTTTAAACTCTCCAGCTTGAATCAGTTTCAATGTGATTTTAAAATGCCGTGGTTACTATAATCGCAAATCTTCATACCGTTGTGTTTGTTCCTTGTTTCCTTGGAAATAAATAGTCCAAACGTTCATCGACATAAGTCAATGAGAAGTATCGAGGAACTTTGCATATGAAGTGGCGGGGGTGCTGGTAGGATATTTTGAATTGAACCCGTGAAGGAGACCAATCCGGGCGTGGCCCAGGCTTCGTTGATCCCTAAAAGAGACCATACTTAAAACATATTAATTATATATTTTCAAATTTCTTTGCATGCAACCCTAAACGAGCCCTTCACGGTTACATATGGGTTAATCCGAAATGTACATCCGTACCCTTTTCGTATGTCAATTCCCACCGCCCCTTTCCCCCGGGTAAATTACAATTCCATCTAAAATAGAAATTAAAAGGTCCATTGATACTCGGCCGTACAAATGTGGAAATGAACAGAAAGATTTCAAGAAACGACGGTAAAATTGACTACACACTCCTGTACTTTCATGACTGCATCCGTATTACGCAAACAGTTCCTGAGTCTACACTTGGTGAAAAAAAAATTTACAACTGTACAAGGGTTAGCAACTGGTCAGCTGTGATGAGTCAAAAGCACTCAACTGAAAAAAACTCGCGCTTGTATACGACTTTATCCGAAGTGGCTTGCGCGAAAAACACTAATGCTCTTTGAAATTTCATGAGGACATAGTTTTCAGCGAGCGATGAACCCATTGACTCCCAGGGGGCCCCCATTGATGAGTAAAATCGTTTGGCATTAGACAGAGTAAAATACTACGTCTGGCCGCTTTCGGCCAGTTTGGACGTCAAAGGGTAATGGGGACATTAGTTTTTCAGTGAGTGATTAAAAGGAGTGCGTGGGCAAAACTGGCAGACTGAAATAGCGCACTGGTGCAACTTTGCCATGAAAAATTACAACTGACAGTTCAGCGAAACAATCACTTTGTAGCAACTTTTCAATCTCACTCATTTTTAATGTATCTTAAATTCAGAATTGATCTTACGGACTGTGAAGACGTGGCGTTTGTACAATCTTCTCCACTAGCCTCATCAGCAAGGTACAATCCTCTTGTCACAGACTCTCATTACTTGGCGGTAGAGATAGAAATGTTGCATCAGTTCATGCAGCAATTTAGCTAGTGAAGTATATCACATATAACATTCCTATTTCGGCATAAGTGATTCAGAACCGTTAAACGATTCTTGTTTAAGCCTCTTGAGGTAGGTCTCTGTGGTAGATATTTCACTGTTATTATTAATCAATGCGAAAGAGTCCAAGTATCATATCTTTGCCAAATCTAACTTGCGTTTCCCTGTTACCTTAAGCTTACTTATTGCTCTTGTTATTTGTGCTGTGTTTTATGATTGGTCATAATAATTATGATAAGAAATATCTTTCCGTCTTGCAGTGAAAGTGATGTAGAACCTGAGCCTGACTATTATGGAGGAAATAAGGAATATCCAGTCTTCAAGGTCAAGACGAGAAACTACGCAAAAAGAAAGGGAAAATCAGATCTCCCAAGCCGTGTCTGATCTTTTCCTTAAACCCCCAAAGAAGAGTTTTATATGTACTAATCTGCCAAGAAGTGTAAGACATAATCGTGCCTTCATTGTCGACACAACAAACCAAGCCGTTGAGGAGGACCTCCTGGCAGACGACTGCGGTGTGTGGTTGAATAATGGCCAGCCATTTTTCTACTTTGAACAAAGTGGCGAGGATAAAAAGGAATTCACTAGGGCTGGTAGAGGCGGAATGGTCGATGAACATGCTTTGCAGAAACCATGGCTTGTAGTGCACTGGATCTATTATGTGAACAAAAGTTTCCCCCAGTATAGAAGGACAATTACCTTCATAAAGGTATGAAACAGCAACGTATAAGTGCCCATACATGGTACTGTTACACTACATGGTGAATTTATTTATTTTTAATAATTAACTAATGTATACAATAAGGGATAGATCTTTTTTTGTAACTAACATGTGTTGCTGGGAACTGTTATTCCTTGAGTATGTGCTTTTTTGTTTCTCCTTACAGATGACTCAAATCGTGATGAAGAGGAAAGCCTTAAAAAAAGCTCACATGTCTTAATCTACTTAAGAAGTAAAGAAATTCCATTCAGAATATACATAAATCGATTGCAAAAACTATACGAACAAGCGCTAATTACAAATATTGTTCCAAATTATTTGAAGTGAAAGTGGTCGATGTTGTAGAGTAAGGGATGAAATGAGGGTTAGGTATTTAAAAAAAAAACCTCTCACTGACGTCTCCACTTAAAAAAAGATCATTCTGTGGTATTGTTAGTGTTTCTAGTGTATGCCATGACGAACACTTTATTTTTATCTATTTTAAGATCATTCCGGGAAGCGATTGCCACTTACACTAATGGAATATCAATATGACGGAAAAGAGCATCCCTTCTGTGTAGAAAGCCATGGTAAATGCAAGGATCGCAATTCAAAACCCTACAAAAGAACAAAAAAGAGTGTTCTTAGTGCCTTAAAGGAGGAACTAACTTATTCTAAGCCAAGACAGGCAGTAGACAAATTAGCTGAAGACGCTGGGGGCATATTTGGCGTAGAGCGTTCTTCTGCATTGCCACGAAACGTAAAACAAGCATACAACATGCAACAAAGAAAAGAAGGTGCTGTATCAGATCTATATTTTGCTCTCGTGCTTCAGTGCAAGGAGGAAGATAAAATTAAAGGAACTGCATACGTTCGTCAAGTGGTAGCTGCTCCTGAGCCCTCAGCCGTCCTTAGCTTTGATTGGCAACTAATGGATCTCGTAAAGTTCTGCACAAATCCCAGGCATTTCTGTGTTTTGCAGATAGATCCAACATTTGACTTGGGCCCCTTCAGTGATACAGCCACCCAATATGACCACCTTTTGTTAGTGAACAGGCAAAGCGGTAAGCATCCCGTAATGGCAGGGCCGCTCTTGGTACATCAGAAGAAAGAAACTACTTCGTTCAAAGTACTTGTCGACTACTTGGTTGATGCTCAGCCAAAACTAAAGAACCTCCAGGCTATTGGAACAGACGGTGAAATTGCCATCTCTTCAGCTTTCAGCGAGAGGTGTCTCTTTTTGGTTGTGCTATTTTGTGCGATTCATTTACGACGCAACCTAACTGACAAAATGATTGCCATGGGAATTCCAGAGTCCTCTAGAAAAGAGATTTGTGCAGACATATTTGGACAGCAGGTGGGCACTCAACTGGAGCAAGGCATCATAGATGCAGATGATGAGGAGGAGTTCCACGTCCGACTGGATCAGCTTAAAGGTGTAAGGGAGAAACGAGCCGGGCAGAAAGGAGTGGAGTTTCACTACTGGTTTCTGCGATACAAAGCTGATGTCGTCAAAAGGCACGTTCTGAAGCCAGTGCGAGAGAAAGCTGGTTTTGGTGACGTGCACATTACTACCAATCGCGTGGAATGCGTCAATAGCATGCTTATTGACGAGACAGAGCACCGTGAGCACCAGTTACCTGAATTCATAGTGAAGGCCAGACAAATGTCCGAGCGTCAACGACGAAACGTACAATGGGCGGTTATAAACAGAGGGCCTTACCGCCTGCATGACCGGCTACAATATCTTGAACTGACCGAGGAAATTTGGTTGCAAATGGATGCTGTGGAGAGGGAGTCCTATCTCGACATGGTCTTGTCTTCCAACGTTTGCCTTACTAAAGGTAGCGTTTGTGCAAATCGAAGTGCACCAGTTACAAAAGAAGCAACGACAGGAATCGTAAGCAGTGACATCACAGCAGACAATGGGCTTTTACTTCTTGCAGATATAGCACTAGGAGGCAACCATGTAACAGATCAAGTTCAAAGCGAAGTTGAGGAGTTGTATGTACAGCCGCCAATGCTTGAATTCACTTCAGAAGAGTTAACTTTCGCGTTTGTGACAATACCTGTGACAACAGTTGAGGCCATGTGGGAAAAGGCTGAATGGCTCTTGAAGACCCCAGGGCAAGTAGTGAGTGCTCCAAGCTGCTCACCAGACGCACGGATGGTTGCCAGTCGTAGATCTCAGGACCGACCGCATTTTGTAACCCCTGGAAAGGCAGAGGGAGAGTTTCGCTGTAACAAAAGCTGTCCACAATGGAATGGCTTAGCCGTGTGTTTTCACGTGTTAGCAGCAGCGCAGTCAGCTGGTAAATTGTCACTATTTTTGCTCTGGTATAAGAGCAGCAAGGTACAGAGGAAACGCGGAAACCTTACTTCTCTCGCATGGACAGAAATGCCTACCAATCCTGGGAAGAAAGGAGGACAAAGTAGCTCACGTGTGAGACCTGAGCGACTCCCTGTTGATCACGTCATGAAGAGAAACTATGGGTCACAACAGGTCCCTTCTCCAAGCTGCCCTCCCAACAACGAGCCATTTTCTTTAAAGAAAGTTACAAACAGAATACAAATATGCCAAGGCTGTCGAACGTCAATTCGTGGACGGGGAGGGGAGATCCAGCCTCCACCCTTCGACCTTTGCGTGGCCAGACAGGAAAGGAAACCGTACCGTGCACCAGATGGGACTGAAGGGGTGCCATCTCGAGCAAGCAATGCACATTACCATTGCCGGGTCCTCTGCATAAAAGCCGTCGAGCCTGCATTTGTAGGAAAGACCTTAGTAGTGCCAGAGGATTTGCAGTGCAGTCTTGGTGTTGTTCATGTCGAATATCTAAGGAATGAGTTTGGAATCACGCTTTAATTAGATATATAAATTAAAAACGTGCAGGACCAATTGTTTCGGGTATGCATTGGTTCATTATTAACCTGTAGTTCAAATTTGTAAGCGATAGTTAAAAAAATATTTTTGGTAGTGTTTTGATATCGGCTATGACCCAAATGAGTTTTAAGCTGAACCAAGGGTCAAAAGTAAAAAAATAACGAAGGATTTTTTTTTTCGCCTTTAACTAACATTTGCTCCTGTACTCGTGCATGGAGGTGAGGTAAACAATGCGACCTCAACTATCAGCATAAGAAGTAAGTACCCATAAAATGTACATAAACCGACACAGTGGGTGGGAAAATTTCTTTCTTTCAACAACGGAAGCAGGCTTGCATCTGTTTCAGCCAAACATCATCGAGAAAAAAGACTGGTTCTTGTCCAGAAAGCATAACTCCGTGATCGTTCTCTTACGAGAAATTATCACAAGGAAATGATGCGGAAGGAAGCGCAGTAACTGCGGACGAGAAATGGAACGACAACTTCAAGATGGTGAAAGGGTCACCATCCATAAGCAATCATTATCCCGACGTTGAGTACAACTGATTCATTTGTTAACAAACTGGTAAGGTGTAAGAAGGAACACTTAAACATTAGAGTAGTTACTTTGGTAGTTATAATCCCATGTCTGTTGTGATTGGCGGGGGCGGGGGCAATTTTTTTCTGTGTTGGTGTTTGTACATGCAATATATTTATTTCTTTTAGTGTTTTTGTTACATGTTTTGACATGTAACTGTAGATTATATTCAGTGTCATTGAAATCAAAGATGACACATTTCTCTTTCTTGAAATTATGGCCTTAGATTTGCTGTAGTTCATATTTGGAATTAACGCACAACTTCAATCTGGTTATTAGGCTTTGGAAACTTTCATTGTGTATTTTATAACGGTTTATTTCGCATTTAACGAATGACTGAACAGAAAATACCATTGTTTTCATAACATCTCAAAGTTCATTATTGATGAATTAATATAACCCAGCCAGTGACTTTCAAAAAATAAAGCCGCAATGAGACTACGCTTAAGCAATTTTAATTTGAAGAACTTCTCAGATAGAAGATGTCATGCCGTGTGATGATCTGCATATTATTTCTTATTAAAAGGCGAATTCCGACATCATGGACAAAAAACAAAACAACCTGTTTAGCCAAGTGGAATTTAGCAGGTTCTTATATGTGGGTTACAGCTAATTTATGATTTTACTGTATTGTTGAGTTCACATACTACAAATTTAATTTCTTTTCAAAGACTTCTATTAAATGAACTATTTCTTCACTTTTGAATGCAACTTTGTTGTTGTTGAAGTTAAGAGCATCTTGACTTATTTAATTTTGTAAAGAATTAAAGGGTTCATATTTCAATATTGATTTGTACTTTCGTTTTTACCACGTGTTCCAGTTGTCAAAATTTTCACAACTGTTCCGTGTTTAAGTATTCCGGCGTTCGAGCGTTCCGGCATTCCATGTTTGCGTACAATTTGTAAGCACTCGCCTCATGTTGCATCTCTTCTACTAATTCTGCGAATTTTTGAGGACGAAGGATAAAGGAAAAGACGTTTTTTAGTCACGATGTCCAAGGATTGACAGGCAACCGAATGCAAAGTCACTAGAATAGACTCAACCGCGGGTATTGAAAGTTTACTGAGCTCAAGGTATTAAAAATAGTACGTTGTCTACTTGTAATTAGATCATATCGCAAAATGAATCTTACCTCTTTTTCTCTGGACTTTGACTGGGGCTAAGAAGGCAGAAGTAAGAGGCGATTAATCAAAACAAACATAGTTATTTTCCCTTGAGTAAAGAGACTGAATGGCACACAGGAACAACAATATCAACGATGACAACTGTTTTACCTTGGCAGCTCCATGGTTGTCCAGTAATAAATAAATTATCATAATTATTGAAAAGGCGGGAATATTATCATAGATTTCCAAATGGTGGGAAAATATTAAAGTTTGTTCTTGTTGGTCCCAAGGGGGTACAATGAAGCAGTATTTGTGTAAATAGAAACAAATTAATTCCATTATTCAGCCTATTTATTTCAACTGCAAACATAATTGACACCAGCAATTTTTCAATACCATGACAATGACTTTCTTATGTTGCGTTGAACGTGCCATAAGATTTTCCTGGAAGAAATAAACACGAGGTCTACAAAAAACTGGTCAAAAAATTGGTTTTCAATCTGTAAGGGTAGACATGCCATTCATCTGAATACCGTCACAATTTTTACTGGGTTTTATTTAGGGCTACCAGGAGCTCGTGTCCGGGGGATACGTATCGCTTGCTGCATTCTCAGTTATAGAGTATTAGGGAGCTTAAGCACGCGCGTTTGTGAGACGCGGACGGCAACCGGAAGAGGACATTTCTCGTACCAGGACAGTGGTGTCTCCCAGATTTTTATAAGAATCATTTCTAATGGAGAAAAGATAGTTAGCAATGTAAATGTGGTTGTCTCATTCCGGCGTTCCGTGTTTAAGTATTCCGGTGTTTCATGTTTAAGTATTCTGGCGTTCCATGTTTAAGTATTCCGGCGTTCCGGCATTCCATCATTCCGGCATTCCATGTTTAAGTACTAGCCCCTTTTCTCTCCGTTAGATGCCCAACCCAGAAAGCAAAGATTGCCGAAAATCACACAAGCGAGCCAGTTAGCAGGCTATGCACTGCATTTTGAGAGAAATTCTCGAGACTTGTGGGAATCATGTACCCGCCACTTTCCCTGTACCGTATTTAGAATAAAGCCGCAATGAGACTACGCTTAAGCAATTTTAATTTGAAGAACTTCTCAGATAGAAGATGTCATGCCGTGTGATGATCTGCATATTATTTCTTATTAAAAGGCGAATTCCGACATCATGGACAAGGACCTATCAAAAAATATTGAGGCCTGGGAAGCTTTGTTACGCCAGGCCAACGAAATGGAGAATGATGCCATCGAGCTATTAGGCATGCCGCCAAAGAAAATAACATCAGAAGGGCCCAACGATAAGGATTTGCGATTTTCCAGCTTGATGGTGGAATTTAATGTGCACACGGAAATTCTTTTACTCGCAAGATTACTTAACAACCATATTATGGAGGAGTCCATTTGGAGAAGCTTGAAATTAAAATTGACCGGAAAGAAGCTGGAGACAAATATTGTACATGTTGATGAAATAGCAATGAGCGCAGTCGACTTCTTGCATGACTTGTGAAATATGCCGCTGGCCCCAACTATCATGCCATCTTTAAGTGTTGCTAAGAATGAATACATACTCTATAAAGACGGTATGAAAACAAAGATTATTCAGGAAATTAAGAAATGAAAGTCCCTGCTAAAGAAAACGAATAGCACTGGGTTCGAAAAGGGGACAGTCAAAGAGTTGGCTCAAATGCAACAAGACCAGCCAGGTCCCGAAACTCATACTGCTGAGTCTATGGAAAGCAAGTGGGATTTCGACAATGGGGCAAAAGAATCAAGTCGATTCTTAGAGAGAGATCCTGTAAGCAACGGCAGGTCGCAAAGCGATCATTCTTTCTGTAATGTAAACGATACATCAGAAGAGAAAAGCTCTGATAAGGAGCGTATCAGTCACCCTATAGCTAATAACACAACTAATAAACCTGTGGGTTACGAGAGAGTGGAACATGCTCACAAGCAAGAAGGGCAACCAGGTGCAGCGACTAATCCCGAAAGTTTTATGGAGAGTGAACTTGTGATAATCAGTGTGACAAAAGCGTCCAAAGCACCTGTAGAGAAAGATGCTGTTAGTGGATCTAATGTTATCAGCGCTACACCAAATGGATCCAGTCAACAAGATGAAGATGTGGTCATAACTGAACCATACAAGGAAGGGGGCAAAAACAAGTGAAGAAGGTGTCCCATTGAAAAGTGCATGTTTTTTGGACCTCACCTGGATCGTCACCTTAAGAGGCACAAAGAGGCAATCTCTGATAATCCGATAATCAAGCTGTTGATAAAGAGGGCTGATGTAGACGAAAAGGAAGAAGCCATCCAAAGTATCTTTACCAGTGCCATCTTTGTGGAAGTGTAGTTCAGTGAAAAAGTGAACATTTGAAAAATAAACACAAACTGAAAGATAAAGACCAACTGACTACAGAGAGCCGCCTGTTTTTGAGTGTGGATATTTCTATGTGGACTGCTTTTGCCAGGAAACGGCCAAAGGCTCTTAAATCATCGATTACTGAAGTCAACAAAACAAGCTTGATCTCGAAACCCACAAAGAGGGAGGGAGAAAGGCTGCTAATTGATGTCAAAGAGCTAACTACAAAAAGGAAGAAAAAGAGCCAAAACGACAGCAGTGTTACTACACAAATGGAATGTACTGATAGCTCTGAGACATGGAAATCTGATGCAAGCTCTTCGGAAGACGACGCTAATGATGACCCCGCCTCGGAAAGGTTTTTGGAAAAAGTTCAGATGGACGTAAACGACATGTCTGCATTTGGATCAGATTCTGACGAGGATGAAGAGGAAACAACAAACAGGAGAAACGATGCTAAATGGGAGGACTTCTACCAACAATCCGAACTACACCTCACCCTTCGAGACAAATGTCTTGGTCTGTCTTATAGATTCCAGCGTCATATCGCTGGTGGCGACATACCACCAGCACAAGCACTCAGTAACACAGGGCATGTCCATATTATACTCCAGGAGATGGATCCGCAGGGAACAGGACTAGATTGTCTGGTGCGAAACAAGTCGTTTGACATCTGGGACAAGTGGACTGAGAGAAAAGAAACTTAACGGAAGCACCATAAGGCTTTACTTCTGTTCATTGGAGAGTTTTCTTAAGTGGGTCAAAGAGTATAAAAATCCAACGGAAGAGGACAACGAGCCAGATGAAAGCAAGTTGACAGAGAATGTGTATAACAAACTATTGAGGTTGCTTCCTCAACTGCCTAATTACAGCAAGACTATTCATCGGCGGACAGCAACTGACTTCTCTAGCAGATTAGTCACAGAGGCGTACGAACGCCTGACCAACGATGATCTTCAACTGTATGAGGACTCAACCCTGGTTAAGGATGCTGTAAAGCTGTTGGGAAAGGTAGCAGATGGTCAGGAACTTCCTCTCACAGAATTTACTATGGTACGAGACTACCTTATGACTCAGATCATCATTGATAACGCATCAGGACCACACCCCATCCAGAATGCTAAACTGAGTCACTTCAAGACAGCTACCCCAAATAGCACTAATACCACTTACCACTTACATAATGCTCGTAGAGGACTGTAAGACCACTCAACAGCATGGCCCAGTGGAATTATCCATCAGAGAACCTTTGTTTCGGCACCTTCAAATTATGTGCACTTCTTGCGTCCACGCGTTGCCAAAGCTGATGTAGGAAACCTTTTCGTAACAAATGATGGAAATGCATTCAGGCGAAGGGACTGTTGGCAAACGTGTGACTGAAATGTTTTCTAAGGCTGGCGTGAGAAAGAAATTCGAGTCAGCTCTACCCGAATTCGCAAATTCCATTCCACTGAGGTGACGAATGCTAGCCCTTCAAAGAAGCTTCATGTTAATTGTCACATGAAACACACTTCCAGGACAGCTGACCGAAATTACGTTCTTCCTTACAGGGTGGAACAGGCTGCTGCTGCATGTAACGAGCTACGAAAAAACATAGCGAGGAGGTCACCAAATAGTGCACCCCCCAGACTCCAGCGAATGCTACTTAAACTTAACAAATATGACTTAGATGTATGCTACATACTTGGAAAACAACAGATCATTTTACATTGTTTAAGAAGAGCACCCTTAAATGTAACTGAATTGACCAACATCGATGATGAGCAGATTAAAATAAACCGCGTCGACAGACTAGGACTTGATAACGACAGCTTGTCAAAATTTAGAGTCCAAACAAGTGCCAACGAAACTTCCAGAGTTCTTATGGAGTACGTATTAAAGGGATGGCCGACAGCAAAAGATGAGACAGATTAACTTGCACGAGAATACTGGAGTTTCCGAGAAGAATTAAGCGTTGAAGATGGACTGCTATTTAAGTCTGAAAGAATTGTGGTGCCAAGTGCAATGAGAGCTAAGGTACTAGACCAGATTCATGGTGACCATATGGGTGAATAAAAAAGAAAAAGTAAAGTGGTGCATTTATATAGTGCCCTTATCACTAACGTCTCAAAGGCTCTTTACAATGATCAATTTACCCCCAGCAGACTGGAAGCATATACAGGCGCAAATTGCAGCCGCTTCTAAGCAGTCCATGCATGCTGGTACTCATTTTACCGACCTCGGAAGGATGGAAAGCTGAGTGAACTTTAGCGGGAAAGAAGGTCGCCAAATATTCCAGTCTCGGCAGAACCGGGAATGGAACCCGGGACCTTAGGGTTGGAAGGCAGAGATCTTACCACTGCGCCAACCCCCCAGCTCATCCAAGAGTTTCTCATTTGCCAGGACTCATTAAATCTTGTTATGGGGATGTTGTAAATATTGTTTTTTTGTATTACATATACCCCCTGGGGACCCCTGTTCTGTAACAGACCCCCTGCAGATGACCATGTGCTTGT
>OX421446.1:32242979-32250479 GCA_949126865.1 Montipora capitata | reverse complement strand
GACAGTATATAAGGAGCATGTACACTAAAAAAACGTTTTACTGGTGGCCTGGTAAAGTTGATCGTACAATACGCAATGTGGTGGACCAGACTTTTAAATACATTCGTTGATAAATCCTACCAGGTATTCATGATTTCTGTATTGAATTTAACTTTCACTTTGCGTTTACATGTACCTATTCCCCCACGCTTTGGAAAGGTGCTACATATCACATGCTTTTCATTTAAAAGCGTACCTGCTGTAATATTGTTTATGAGCAAGTGATCTCCTAGTAATATGATGAAATGTGGATCACCTCGGCACATTTTTAATCAAATATGTTCGAGCTTTCCTCCTTTTTCTGCTTTTTTATTTATAAAACAGACGTCTCAACCCTGCTCAGTTCTCGGTCACGTCTATGTCAATGCACAAGAACACCACAACTAAAGTAAACAAACTTTGCATATCAAGACCTGGATTTCGCCTTTGGAATCAAGTCTTTTTTTACCATTAACATTCACAGATAACTATACAGCTTTTTTTAAAATACATCACAATTATTTTCTAAAGAGCTGATCATAGTCTCCACTGACATCAAATGTTGTAAACTAAAAGGATAAAATTATATAAGACCATTACAAATAAACTGTTTAACAATAAAAAACAAAAACAAGCAGTAGATAGAAAACTTATCTTCGTGGTCAATGGTACACTGAGCGTGAGGGTATTACCATAAAATCCCGGACACAACACAGAATTTCCATTCCCCTGCAAACCTGTTTGCAGCGTCGACGACGGCCTGTAACTTCCGAGTCAACAGTCATCGATCCTCCACAAGCAAGGGAAGAAAACCTCTTTTGTTTCTCTTGGGGGAAATCTGAGCTTTTTGATTGGTTAATTTGATTTTGATCAAATTCCCATGATCGACCACTTCTGTCCCGATCATATGGCATTATGGCAAAAACATATCCTCCAGTGAGGATATGCTCGCTCTCCAAAATGTTGCGAGGCAAACATTTGAGACAATTTCAGAACGGTTAGCAGAAATGCATGCGAGAAAAATCAACGACCTAATAAGGGACAAAATGCAACGATCAACTGTGGTTGACCAGGAGAAATAAGTTGTTAACATATCCAAACGGGTTTTGACTCCTGTTGAGATTACAGCCCTCAAGAAAGGACTAAATTTCTCTATCACTCCAAACAAAGTTCCTGTTTCAAAAATACTCTCCTCCATAGAAATGGGTATATACAGTCTGAGTCAATCAGCCAAAGACATTTGTGGTATTGCGGTTGCAAACACCTTGAAAACATGCAAATTATATCCACAACGCAACATAACAAGAGAAGATGAAAGGGCATTGAACGACCTGATAAAAGATGAGGAGGTAACAATTGTTCCTGCCGATAAAGGGAGATCCATAGTAGTAACGGATTAAGATGAATAGCAAGAAGCATCTCTTTAATTGAACGATACAAACACTTATTTAAAAATCACGGACAAAAGATTGAATGAAACATCAAACGTCGAGAAAGTTCTAAACAAACTCTTGCTTAACATCAAAGAGGAAAAGACTGACAGTGGATCACAGATTGGACCGTGATTGTACAAAAAACTACATTGCAGAAATTCAACAACAGTGTCATTTTAGGGGCTCCCGAAAATCCATAAACCTGAAAGACCACTCAGACCCATCAACAGAAGCATAGGTAGCTCCACGTATGCCATATCCAAACATCTTGTTTCCATTCTGTCCCATGTTCAGAGAAACCGCCTCTCCGTCAAAAACAGTTCAGGTTTTGCTCAGAAGATCCAGCAACATTCTGTAACCAGTGACGAAATTGTGGTCTCTTTTGACGTTAAATCTTTATTCACTTCCATTCCAGTGGATCTAGCTCTAAGCATTGCCAACAAGAGGCTCCAAAAAGATCACTATCTAGCGGGACATACAAATACTGTATGACCATCAGCAACATCATGAGGCTGTTAGATCTGTGGATGTGCGATGGGTTCTCCAATCAGTCCCGTTATAGCTGACCTCATAATGGAAAACTGCCATCGCCACAGCTCCCCACCCCCCTAAGTGGTGGTTCTGTTACATTGACGACAGTCACACGTGTCTTAGAAAGGACCAAGTGGATGGTTTTCACCAACATCTCAATTCAATTAACCCCAACATACAGTTCAGTCTAAAACTTGAGGACACCAAGGGACGGGGACTTCCTTTTCTAGACACTATCACCACAAGGAGGGATACACAGCTTGAAGTGAATGTCTACAGAAAGCCCATCCACACAGACCACTATCTCGATTTCAATTCTCAACACCCCATGTGCCATAAGACATCTGTACTCAGTACCTTGCTACGCAGGGCACAGAACATACCATCAACAGAGAAAGGGAAATGGGAAGAAACGAAGCGAGTCAATTTAAGGCTGTACTAGCTGCGAGACAATAATTATCCCTCATCCTTCATCAATAGCTGCGAACAATTGCTGTCAAAACTTCCCACCGATCTACCATCCAATGGCTTCATGGTGCTACCCTATGTACAGGGCATTTGGGAAACGATTAGTAGAATCTTAAGGCAGCAACAAATCAAAGTTGCCTTCAAACCATTGAGAACTGTGAACACGTTGTTCCTGCGACCAAAAGCTCAGGAAAAGGTTGACTGGGCACAATCTGGCACAGTGTACAAGATCAGTTGCACCAACTGAGGTTTTGAATACTACAGTCAAACTGAACAATAACTGAAAGCTCGAACTACAGAAATATTTACAGAAAAGGGCTGTTTCTGTGTTTAACCATGACTCCAAGCTCTCCTGCCACGTCCATGAAAACAAACACAAAATGGATTTTGGGTAGGCTAACTTTCAAGAGCAACTTCTCTTGAAAGCCTGGTTTTCAGCAATCTGGAAATGACAACATTGCCAACCCAGAGGTCTACAAGTCTCTGGCACGCACATAAATCTTGACGCGGAATTTCCTTAGCACGAGGTCGACATACAGTTATTTGAATCACCCGTTGTAACGTTATATTTCAATTAATTGTGTATATCAATGAAATCACTCAGATTGCTATAGGACTAAATCTGAAAGAGACGTTGATAGCACATATTGCTGACTATGGTATTTTGCACTCTATGGAACAGGATTTGCGACCAGCTTCTTAATGTCATTATCACTTGACTCTACAAAACAAATTTGTTTTTCTTTCATCAATCTCGACCCCAGTGCTCTTCTCTTGGCTGAGGGAGAGAAGAGCTCTGGGAAACCCTGAAACAAAGTGTCTTCTCGTTGCTTTTCGTGAAGAAAAAGAGCAATCAAAAGCGTCTCTTATTGGTGAATTTATGTTTGCACGAGGATTGAGCAGGTGCTGTAAGGTTGACATAGCGAATTTTTGGCTATAAGAACCCTATGGCACATGTTCTCCTACAGAGTTTCCCAGAGCCTTGGGTCGATGGTTAATGCCATAAGGGAGAGACGAGAAGGACATTGGACATCTTGTGACAATTACATGATGCACAGAGATTAGAGGGTCACCAACGTATAATTCCCATGAACCGTATTCAATTATTTTGTACAGCACCGATCAACAGTGTTTAATTCAAAGTACCCATTTTTAAAAAGCGCTGATCTATACCTATTTCAAACTGGTTAGCTTTCAATATTTCATTTGCATAAAAGTTGCATATTGGAAATAAAGAGTTTGTATGGGAATGTGACCTTATTAAAAAAGGGTGGATTTGATGCAAATGAAGCTGGAACCTCATTAATGTCCGCCATTTTGTTTTGGCAGGAATGTGGAGTCCATATATAAGCATCAGACCAGATGGGCTCCGAAAATGACGTCAGATGTCATGCCAGGTGTCACGCGAACCGGAAATCAAGCACATTAAGCGAGCAAATGATTTTTAATGAAAACAAAGACTAAATACTGGCAGGAATGTGTAGGGGTCCGAGTGATTACCTGTCCCTAAAGATCAGTGGTTACTGCATAGGAGACTAAGTACTAGGGTTTTTACATTGGTTATTGGGCACCAGGAAGAGGGAATGAATGATAGGCAGCCGTTGAATGTTCTGGCGTAGCACAGGTGTTGTCCATTCACCCAGGGGGGTCTGGATAGTGGCTGACCAAACAAATCCTGCCAATCGCATGCGCGTGATCCACGGGAGGTCAACCACTCGAAAAAGTTGCAGCGCTCTGTTTGGTGGCAGGTCAGGTAGCATCGGACACAGTTAGACATATCACGTCTAGATACATTGTGGTGCAGTGAGAGGCAGTGGAAAGGACATTGCAACAGGGGCTTCTCCGTCATTTCCTTCCTTATAGCATCGCAGTTAGGATTAGGAAGCTGGGGCTTGAGTGGAAAACCTTCAAGGTACTGACAGGGTCCCAATGCTTGGCCTTTCTCCAACACTTCTTTTTTGCATGAGGGGGGGAGGGCTCAGGTCTGGCAAGGGTGGTGGCAGTGTTTCTTGTTCGCGGACAGGGTCTGGGATGCTGGCCAACAGTTCTTCAATGGTCCGAGGCTCTGGGGCCTGCATTTTCTTTTGCCTGTCCCCTATCACAGCATCGTATGCCACATCGGCTCCACTCCACATGGTTTAGTGAGCACAGGAGCTGGCTACATTCTCTTGGGAGTAGGTGATGGTCTGTCACCAGGCGTGGTTTCCCACCTTCTGCTTTGTGCTTGGTGGCGGCTCTTTGGATGTTTTCAGAACAAGACAAATACCTCTGAGAGGATCATCGGATGATCTCATCAGGGAGAGCAGTGATTGGTGGAACTATTTGACATCACAGCCCAAACACGCCAGAGCATGTGCATGTGTGTAGAGCATCAGGAATCTCGGATATGGCAAGTATGCTTTAATCTCTCATTGGATTGCCTGCTGCACAAGGATTGTATTGAGGAAAAGGACGAATCCTATCACGACAAGGTGTGTAACAAGAGCGCAAGAGGCTTATTTTGTCACGCCCAAACAAGCGAAAGGGTATTTAAAAGATCTCAAGGACCCATTTTCATAATTGCTTTGTAACTAACGCAATAAAAAGAACGTGGCAGTCTTAAGACTTGTTCATTGTTGTATCATCTTATCTCTGGTCGATGCAGGGGCGGTAAGATGGCTGAATTGACAGGTCACTCGCTGGGTGTGTGTGACTCTGGTTGAGGTTTTGAGACCCGGTGCCCTGCTTGACATCAAGGGAACAAGGATCCCGAGTCTCCCTTGGGCGTTTTTGAGGTGGTCCAAGCCCAACTCGAGTATAAATGGACCCCTTATGTCATGTTCCGTAATATACAGGTCTCACCTGGTATCACGGGTTTTGAAAGAAAAAATAACAGAAACAAATTTGACTGCTTAGTGTAAGAAATTCTTTTTATAAGAGCGTTAAAGCCAAATCTCAATGCGCAATCAGACTCCATTCGTGCGAAAGTATTTGTATAATCTTTTTATAATCTTTGCACCCTCTTATGTTAATTCTTCGTGCCAAAACCGCTTTAAATGTAGCAATTTGCATGATCTTTTTTATATTTTCCTTTATAATGGAGTCATGACTTCTCCAAAACATCGGATTTTATCGTTCGTTTTTACAGTTTTATGTTTTAATAAGATAACAGTGGTACATGATAAAGAAAAGGTTATAGCAATTAAGCGGAAGGTAGGTTATCATATTAAAAAGTGGGAAAAAATCTAACCTTTGTTATAGTTTAATAGTTTATTAAGTATGTTATAGGGTCTTCTTCACCCCCTTCTGTTGTTGTTGTGTTTGACATTGTTTTTTGAGTTGTGGTTGTTGTATAATTTGTAATCTTTATTTTGGCAATAAATCTATTAAAAAATTTTTTTTTTTTTGGTTGTGGTTATAACTACAAAAGGAGTACCCCCAACGTCTCCCCGGCCTGGGCAGATTGCTCTTGAAGCGACTCCTTATGCTAGCATACCACTGGAGAAAAAGAAGTGTGTAAAGATACAAGATTGGGCGAGTCTCTACAAGGATCCTGCTGCCCCAGGGAAATTGGTAGGGGTACACAGGTTTGCCAAAGCACATGGCTTGACCTCAACACAACTTGGAACTTTTGGAAAGGGAACTGGCTTACACCTTGCACAAAACCCCACAGCATCATTTCCCAACTATTCCCATTTTGGTGTTTGGCTTGGATCAACAGCAGTGGCAGAATTGGTGGAAGTGCAGCGTTTGGCCAATTACAGTCAGGGAATTCGTTACTTGCTGATAGTAGCGGATGCATTATCTAAATATGCCTTGGTTCAACCGCTGAAGTCGTGTGTGAGAGAGCTTCACAGTTATTTGTCTAACCTTAAGACTAAACAGCAATCGATAGTAGAATGGTTAAAGAAGCAGTCTTCAAAAGCAGAGAATGAAAAGCAAGAGGTTTTCAAGGCAAAGCAAGCTGACGGCCATGTTGAAAGTACGAGTGAAGATGCGGAGCAAATGAAGACGGTCGAATTTCTTAATTAGCAAAGAGTATGACGACTAAGCGAAATTTTGAAAGCAAGCTGGGGACAAACTGAACGTGATTGAGAAAACATTGAGCGGTTTATTGACCGAAATTAATTAACTTTCTTCCGCCATTGACCGAAGTACAGTTACTCATATAATGTGAGGCTGGTTGGTGTTCCCGAGATCAAACAATGTGAAAGTGCCTATGAAACATCACAGTTCACCAACATCATTGCTTTCTGTATTATGTATTACCGTCTTAAATATATTCTTGAGCAACACAATATCCTTCATGATTCACAATACGGTTTTCACAAAAAAAGATCCGCTGAACATTCGCTTTTGGACATAATTAATCAAATTGAAACTAACATGGGTGAAGAATTGTACTCACGCTGGATTTTTATAGACCTACGAAAGGCCTTTGACAAGGTGGATCGCCGAATATTACTAAGTAAATTGCATCATTATGGAGTGCAAGGAATAATAAATGATTGGTTTTCTTCGTATTTACTTAGTTGTCAGCAAACCAACCAACCCTTGCTTCTCATCGACAAAACATTAACCCTATAGACGGAATCGCACAGGAGGTGATCAGACAGCGCGCGACAAATGAAGAATGTAGAACATACTCGCGAGGTCTCGGAAAACCGTGTGAAAGATGTGATATTTGACATTCTAAAATGGACTGCCAAAATTACCGCCTTGCGTGAACTGCTACTCGACTGAAATAACCATGATGCCTGTCAAACGTTTGAAGCAATCGTGACATGTGTTCATACGTGCAAACAATGGAACATAATGGTTGTTGTACAAACAGACAAAAACAAAAAAAATAAAAAAATAAAATGCTTGCACATGCTGAATACCTTTTTATAACCTTTAATACTTAACTCTATTTTTCCATGAATGATGTTCCAGTGCATTGTGCTGCGCCTAGCTCGTATATCAATTCTTCCGGTGAGAAAAAGCGCGAAACCACTTGCGAAATCGTGAATAAGAAACAAATCAGATTTAATTGGAATTACAGTATAACTGAAGAAGGTTCCTCACAGCC
>OX421446.1:32225479-32237979 GCA_949126865.1 Montipora capitata | reverse complement strand
AGAACGAGAATGACAAAACAGTATACCAGTAATAGCTGAAACTTGGTGGAAGAAGTTACTCTGCAAGTTCCCTTCTTGGACATTAAACTGTTTGTTATTTTTGCGGATGCGTTATTTCAAGTGGATGCGTATTTTTAAATAATGGGCACGCAATGCGTTCGTGTGGTAGTGCAGTAACACAGCCCTGTATCGTGTCAACTGAACTGCGTTTTGTCATCCAGGAGGTTCAAGTTATCTTTGCGTAATATGTAGCTCTCTAATAGTACATGTAATATAGCACGATATTGTTTTGGTACCGTATATCATTATAGTGCCATGGTAGATGTTTTAGGCAAATAGCCCCCTGAGAAAACATGTGGTTACTAGTAAAATACTAAATCCCAGAAAGATTGAAGAAAATAAACGAGAATCGAGAAACATTGGCTTTGAGGCTGTTGATAATTTTCAAGTTCCCTTACAACTTCTTTTTCACAAGTTTGAGCATGCACTCTGACCTCTGGCAGTTTTGTAAGACAAAAGTTCACTGAAGTTAAGCCCTGTTGGGTGGGGTTGGTATTTGGATGAGTAACCTCAAAATATAGGACTTACCGTCAGTAATATAGAACCGAAAATTATATTTTAACACTCAAAAATGCGAACTAAGCAAGGTACAGATTTTGTTAGTCTGCTTTATGCAAGACAAATATTGATGCAAAAGTAAATAAATGTTGATACACAGTTTTTTAGGAAGAGAAGAAGAAGTTTTCAGGAAGTGTCAATCGAGGATAAAACATTTTGCCATCAGCAACAAAATTTGCGACATAAAAACAACTTAAATTTGAACCAAGAATTTAAAAAGTTACCAACAGCAAAAAAACATATGGGAGATTTTTGTTACGTGCAATTTTTCTATTGTACTTTTGGCTGCACAAGTAAATCGCAAAATCGAAAGTGACATCAAATTCAGCGGGCACTGTGATCAAGTTAACTTGCACGTTTACTCGCGAAACAAAGGATACACCTGTGTCAAAATGGTGGCAAGACACTGGGTTTTTGTTTTTGTTGGTTTGGTTTGTTTTTTTTTTCCCAAGTGTTTTAAAGATTGACAAGAAATGTGCAAATTCAGCACAAAGATCACAACAGCCATACTCTTGAGGTTGTTGACTCTCCTGTTATTCCATCGTTTTGGAAATAGCAGCCACTTTATTATTTATCAGCGTCACAAATTTATGCCAATTTTGGAGCTCATTTTGTTGAAACTCCAGCTCGCTTCCAGCAGACCTGTTTATGTTCGTGAGCTATGCTTGCGCTACGGGCCTATTTGCCACCACAGTCTTCAATCACTCACTCACTCAATCACTCACTCTTACAAACCCAGTGACATAGTGTGTAGTGCACTTATAAAGTGCACTACCACAAAAATGATTTGATCATTTTTTCCTTTGTTCAGGAATGAAACTGGAATTTTTATTCTCAACTGGAATTAAATTACAATCATCTGTAATCCTTTGGTTTTGGACATAAAGAAAAAGTTGATTTGTTTGTTTGTTTTGCTCTAAATGCCAGTGAACAAGTTTTTTGGTTTTACTGCGTTTGCCTAACTGTTTTTCGATGTGCCTCGACAGTGACAAGAAGTTCTTACATGTATGTTATAAACAGGTAATGATAATCGCAATTAGTTAAATATTACTAGCTTGTGTTTTCAAAAGTTTGTTTAAGGCACGTACAGGTAATTTGTTGTAGCAGATCTTGTTTAAAGTTTGTCCTTTCTTGGCTGCTGTATTTTGAAGATTCTTGTTCCAAGCCAAGCTGGCGTGTTTCAGTGAAATACATTAAAATATGAATGATCTCGTTTTCAGAGATAAAGTGGAATAAAGCACATCAATAAAACTCTTTTTTGACCTTGAACTGACAAAGTTAATCCCAACATTTTCTAATTTTAGCATGATTCCTAATTCTGCTGGCTATTGACAGTTGACTCTGAAATGGCTTTTTTCCTTTTCCATTTGCTCACTAAGGATGTGTTTGTTTTCTCTTAAAACTCATGCGATTCACGAAAAATTGATTGCCTAACTGGTGCATTCTACAGTAAAACCAATTAATAACCAGGGAGCTCCGCTTTTGATCTAACCCGAAGGTCGTGGGTTCAATTCCCACCCTGCTCTGAGTTTTCCTCTGTTCTTGTGTGGGCCCATTTTCATAAGTAGGGCTAACACTCACATGGTTCATATGGGATATAAAACTAGCACTTCACATTACACTCTAATCACTTAAGCATGTTCCTTACAGTTTACCGAAGAAACAGTGCCAACAACTCCTTCGACTTCATCACCATGGAAAAGCTTCCACTCCTTCAATATCTGTTGTGGCGCCAGGAACACCGGCATCACGTCCTTCAATGTCCCTCTCAGCAAGCAGTGCTACGGACCTTGTCAGAGACCATGTTCTACAGATCTGCAGCTTTCAGGCATTCTATTCACTAACTGTCTAACGCCTCTAGCCATTCACTAGCTGACCACTTAATGCTTTGAGCTGCTTCCGAAGCGCTTGTTAGTCGAACTGACTTAACCGTTAAACTCTTGCAGCAATGCTTTAGCATGACTTTGCAAACCTTAAGCGAAGCCTTTAAAAGCATTAGGTAGCGTTAGCCTCCATTACCCGTCTGTTAGTTAGCAGTAATAGGGACAAGAAATTATACACCTGTGGAATTTTCATTGACTTAAAAAAAGCAATCGATACCGTCAACCACTCAGGTGTGCAAACTACTTGATATATATGAATGATATCCCTAACTCTTCTTCAAAGTTAAGCTTCTACCTATTTGCAGATGACAAAAACATGCTTTTTGCTGATAATAATCTCCGGTCTCTTAAGGCTTGAGACAATGTTTTCCGTTTAACACTTTACTTAGTATCTATCAGTTGCTGATGTTTCCGTATTTAACGCATGCTTTAGTTGCCTGGGGTCAAGCTGCTCCATCACCCTTGAATAAACTGTTACTACTTCAAAAATGCGCCATTCACTTTCTGAATTTTCCGAAGCCTCAAACTCATGTGGGTCCTCTATTTATCTCTTCTCAAATCTTACCAATAAATATGCTCTATTTTGAGACAATGTCCAATTTAATGTATAACATCTCTGACAACTCTGCTCCTCCAAATGTTTCTAGACTATTTAGAAAGTCAAGTTTGATTCATCCCTATAAAATTACAATCCTGGCCAAAAAGTCACGGGACAGAACACAAAATGGTTCAGGCAGTGTACATTTTTATTTTCCACTTCTATAACCTTATTCAAGCTCTCATTGTCATTTGCAGAAACCCCTCCCCCAACTCCCCCTCGCAATGTTGCTGGGATCCTTCGGACTGTACATAAACACAGCAGCGTAACCTAGGGGAAGGGGGGGGGGCAGAGAAAGACTTAGAAATATGTCGGAAATTGTGCGGAGTATTTTTATTATTTGTTGCCTTTGTTGTAGTTAACACAATTTTAGCTTTTGTTTTGATTATAAACAATGTGATTTGAGAAAATGTTGAGTGCAGTCACGTGACAGACAACACGCGGGAATCTGATAGCCTTGAACTTTGGAACCTTTAGTTGAAACCAAAACCAATGATTGACAGTGATAAAAAGGAGAGACATTAGAACACGAAAAAATAGAGTGGGATATTGTAATCTTAAGCGAGGGAGAGTTTTCGGTGATCAATAAAGTAGAAGAAATCAGGATACCATGTGAGTGTGTTGGTGTTTCAATCTTGGATGCAATTCCCAACTCAAGTGGCACCTCCGACAGGACACATAATATTATACTGCGATTAAGCTCGAGCAAGAGCCATGCAAGGATCATTGCGAAGTGATAAAGGAAAAAATTTGGAAAAAATGGAAGAAGAAAAGCATCTGGTGGACAAGATGGAATCTGATAAAAAGGAAAATGCGCTCGCAAAGGCCAAATACGAGGAGCGGATAAGTCAAGAACGTGAGTTGTTGGATCAGCAGATGAAATTTCACAAGGCCGTAGAAGCCAGTCAGTGGGAAAAAATACGAAGAAAATCGCATCTTCAAAACTGCCGAAGCTTAGTATTACAAGGTTCGACGGATCGTACAAGAATTGGCTGCCGTTCATCAATAAATTCGAAGTTGAGATTGACAAAACGGATTTTCCGCCTGTTACAAAATTCGCCTATTTTAAAGAGCTAGTGGAGCCCAAGGTCAGGGCAGACACTGATGGATTACCGCTAACCATAGAAGGTTATGAAAGAGCGAAAAACCTAATCAAAGAAGAGTATGGCAAAATCAGCGAAATTATCAACACCCACGTAAACAACA
Source organism: Montipora capitata (assembly GCA_949126865.1). Lineage (NCBI taxonomy): Eukaryota > Metazoa > Cnidaria > Anthozoa > Scleractinia > Acroporidae > Montipora > Montipora capitata. Next base: position 32,233,674 of record OX421446.1, on the reverse strand, counting down.
TTCTTGAGCTCCCCACTGTGACAAACGCCGATCCTAAGCAAGTGAATTTTTTCTACAAAACATTACTGTTCAACGTCCAGTCACCGGAAACCCTTGGAAAAATCGAGAGAGTAAACGGAATGACAAGAAGTGTGCTGGATAAACTGAAAGGAATCAAAGCTGATCTGGTTAGGGGACAAGAAAACTGGCAGGACTGGGATTTACCTTGGCTAACACAAGCCCTGAAGAAATGGAGAGACATAAATCCTGCGACTCAAGAAAGTACCGTCCCAAACAAGGCTATACCTCCTAAGCGCCCTAACAACAAATTTCGCCTCTACTATGCAGACAACAAAACTCAATGCCAGTGTGAGAGAAGGGGTAGTTTCTAAAGAAACTGTGGTGCTGCGTCGGTGGGGAAGTAGTATACAAAAATTTGGTTTTATCAACGGAGTTGATAATGTAAATTGGCCACCGTACAGAGATTCTAAAAGCTAAGAGCTTAAAAGCTAAAAGTAGCTTTTAGAATCTCTGTACGGTGGCCAATTTACAATATCAACTCTGTTGATAAAACCAAATTTTTCAATGCCAGTGTGTTTATTGTCAAGACACCAGTCACGTCTTGCGGGATTGCTCACGCGTACCCACGGTAGACGCAAGGAAGAGGATGCTAGCGCAGAAACGAATGTGCTTTAATTGCACAGGGCCCAAACATCATGCGACTGACTGCAAGAGTAGATTGCGTTGCCAAAAGTGTGGACAGAAACATCATATGTCGATTTGTATGCAAGGTGACCAATTGTTGACCGCTACCGGGAAAGATGGGCGCGTTGTTTATCCTGTTGTAAAAGTGAGCGTGGAGGGAGTACTTTGCCGTGCACTAGTCGATACTGGAGCTGGGAGCTCGTATGCATCAGCTGCACTTCTGGATAAACTTCCCAAGCGCTCTTGTGCCAAAGAAGTTCGTCGAATAGAAATGATGCTTGGAGCAACTACACGTGAAGTAGAACTTTCCACCATCAAAGTACACTCAATTGAAGGTGGTGAGGAACTAAGTGTGGATGTTACCAGAGTAGAAAGAGGAGAATTGCTGAGGATCAATAACCCTCACTACCAGAAGATTATCGATTCGTACGCTCATTTAAAGGGAGTAGAGATGACGGATCACGACCCAAAACCACATATCCCAGTGCATGTGATATTAGGCGCTAGTGATTATGCAGCCATCAAGACATCCGAGAGGCCTCGCCTTGGGCTTCCTGGGGAGCCAGTGGCTGAGAAGACTAAGCTGGGGTTGACTATTATGTCACCGGGAACTGAGATTGACCACACACCAGACAAGTCATCCTGATTATGAAGAGCTATGCCAAATGGATGTCTTAGGGCTTGAGGACACCCCAGAACATGATCAGCGCGCAGTCTACGCAGAGTTTCGAGAGGCTTGGGTGTGGCCGGGAGCTATGCAGAAATTATTGAAGACCAGAAGTCCGAGGGAATAGTAGAGGTCGCAAGTGATCCACCGCAAGGCAAGGAATTTTACATACCACATAAGCCGGTGATTTGTATGGGAGCTGAAACAACGAAGTTAAGAATCATGTATGACGCCTTGTCACGTGCGAACCCTAAAGTGCCAAGCCTAAATGATTGCCTATATTCCGGGCCCCCGCTTCAAAACCACCTGTGGAGTGTCTTAATACGCATGCGGTTTCATCCAGTCCTAATCACTGGTGACCTACAACAAGCGTTTCTTCAGGTGCGTATCAAGAAGGAAGAGAGAGATGCTCTCAGGTTTCACTGGCAGACCAGCCAACGTTCTGAATTAGAAGTGTTGAGATTCATGCGGGCGCTGTTTGGTCTTGTACCAACTCCCTTTCTCCTTGGGGGAGTGATTGAGTGTCATCTGGAGGCCTGGGAAAGCCACATGCCAGAACTGGTTGCTGAACTACGTAAAAGCCTGTACGTCGACGACCTAATCAGTGGGAAACCAACTGTGCGAGAAGCGAGGGAACTTAAAGAGTGAGCTATTTCAATCTTCACGGACGCCAAGTTCAAGTTACACAAGTGGCACTCGAATGTCGCCGAATTAGAAGAACCAGAAGGCCAGGTTGAAGACGGGAGAACGTTTGCTAAACAGCAGCTTGGTTCCAGGAGAGCAAAGAACGGAAGTCTCCTTGGACTCCTATGGAACAAACAAGAAGATCAGATCGGGATAGTCATACCTCGAGACGATGAAATTGCGTGCAAAAGAGCGTTGTTGCGTAATCTAGCAAGGATCTACGATCCCCTTGGTCTTGTGGCGCCCTTAACTCTCCAAGGAAAGTTCATCTACAGAGATACCTGCAACGTGAAAGTCGCCTGGGATGCACCGCTGCCCCAACAGCTAGCGAGCCAGTGGACACGATGGAATACAGGGTTACCAGCTGAGGTCATGGTAGCAAGAGCCTTAACCTTTGCGCAAGAGCAGATAGAAGAAATAGAGCTTCATGCCTTCGGAGACGCAAGTAAGAATGGAGTGTGTGCAACAGTACATGCAGTAGTGAGACAGCCATCAGGAGTGAACCAGGGATTGGTGGCTGCTAAAGCTCGACTTGCAAAGCAGGGACTGACCATTCCGCGGTTGGAGCTTGTGTCTGCGCACATGGCAGCGAACCTTATTACCAATGTGAGGAACGCGCTTGTGGGTTTTCCCATGAAACAGAGTTATGGATGGCTGGGCAGCTCAGTGGCTCTCCATTGAGTAAAAGGGGGCGGCGAGTAAAAGCAGTTCGTAGAAAACAGAGTGAAGAAAATACCCCATACACAAATCACTTGGCACCATGTACCCACCAAGGATAACCCAGCAGACTTGGAAAGTCAAGGAGGGCCAGTCGATGACAACAAGTTGTGGAAGCAAGGGCCGAGTTGGATTAAAGACAAAGATAAGTGGCCTGCGGACATTGCGACAAGTCCCACACCTGAGAGCCAAGCAGAGGCGAAAGTCATCAAGGGAATATTTGCTGGCTTCACTGCAGCAACCGACTGCCTAGATGACCTTCTAGAAAAGTTTAGCCTGACCAAAACGTTGCGGGTTGTGGCTTGTCGCAGGAAACGCGCGTTTGAAGAGAAAAGAGAGAATGACAGGACCTCTGACGACCAACGAAGTACAAAGACAACACCTCTTTTGGACCAAGCATGCTCAACAGAGTCTGGACGACAAGGTGACAGAAGATAAGCAAAGGCTGGGTTTGGAAGAGAAAGATGAAGGCATTTTCGAGTGTCGAGGTCAAAGTCAAGGACATTATCCAGTCTATCTGCTACACACGCATCCCTACACCGTAAAACTGGCAGAAGACGCACACCGGCGCACCTTGCATGGGGGAGTTGGCCTGACAATGACGCGCATCAGAGAGCATTATTGGGTTCCCAGGCTCAGACGTCTAGCAAAAAGGGTGATAAAAGGGTGTTATGGTTGTCATCACTTCCAAGTCAAGGCCACTGAAAGACCAACACCTGGAAACCTCCCACTTGATAGAACTGAAGGGAGTCGCCCTTTTCAAGTAGTTGGAGTAGACTTTGCTAGACCAATCAAGTACCGTGTCAGTCAGAAGAAAGAAGGGAAGGCATACATAATCCTCTACGCATGCAGCCTTACCCGAGCCCTCTACTTGGAACTCAGCAAAAGCATGGAGACGAGTGAATTTCTGAGAAGTCTGAAACACCTAGTAGCTAGAAAAGAAAGGCCGGAGAAAATCTACTCAGATAATGTCAAAACATTTACCGCCACAGCGAGCTGGTTAAAGCAAGTCCAGAAGATGAACAAGTTCACCATTACCTGTCGACTGAAAACATCAAGTGGCAATTCAATTTGAGCCGCGCCCCATGGTGGGGCGGTCAGTTTGAACGGTTGGTTGGCTTGGCGAAGCGGGCTCTAAACAAAACCATTGGACATGGTCACCTTAGCTGGAATGAACTTGAAGACGTGCTTCTAGACGTTGAGGTGACTTTAAACAACCGCCCTTTACACTACGTGGAGAATGACGTTCAACTACCTTTGATCACGCCCAACAGAATGCAGTTTATTGGTACCACGGTGCTGCCAGAGAGGGAACCACATCGCGAGCCTCGTGATCTACGTAAGTATCTCAAAGGGTGTTAAGATGACATGTGGAAACGGTGGACCAAAGAGTACCTAAGAGGACTTCAAGAGCGACATAACTTGAAACATGACGGGAGAGGGTTCACTTTGGCAGTTGGTGACGTCATCATCATCCATTCAGAAGATAGAAGCAGAGGGAAGTGGCCGCTGGGAATAATTGAGGCGCTGTACACTGGCCGGGATGGCAAAATTCGAGGAGCTAAACTGCGAGCCAGAGGTGGCCATATCGAGAGACCAGTAAACCACCTCTATCCCCTGGAACTGATGTGCGATCGGACACCTTTGACTTCCCAGGACCAGCTGAACCCAAACGTTCCAGAATTCAGACCTGCCCATGATGCAGCAGTCGCAGCGAGTGTGCAAATACATGATATAGCAAATGATGAACATGCCGTTTGAACCTTGAGTAATTGTGACGAGATGCTTCCGTGAAGCATACACTGGGTTGCCTGTGGTACGTGCTACAGAAAATCAGAAGGCACTGAATTGTGTTAGGATGGGAGACCAAAACAATGAACCCTTCATAAAAAACAGAAGCATCTGACCGAAAATACTATTAACGCTAACAAATGTGAACTCGGCAAGGTACAGATTTTGTTAGCTTGCTTTATGCAAAACAAATATTGATGAAAAAGCAAATAACTATTGATAAACAGTTTTTAGAAAGAGCAGAAGGAAGTTTCCGGGACGGTCGATCGAGAATGAAATATTTACGACATGAAAACAACATTAATCTTGAACCGTGAATATAGAATATAAAAAGTTACGATGAGCGACAAACATTTTGGGAGATTTTTTTGCTACGTTCAAGTAAATTGCAAAATCGAAAGTGACATGGCCGGAATTCAGCGGGCGCCGTGATTAAGTTACCGCGGCATGTTTACTCGCCAAACAGTGAAGCATCTGTGTCAAATGATGGCAAGATACCGGGTTTTTGTAAGTTTCTTTTTCTGTCAAGTGTTATAAAGTTTGACAATGAAATGAGCGAAGTCAAAACAAAGATCCCAATCGCCCAACTCTTGTTTATGCAAAGTCAAAATTTACTCTCCAAGACGCGTACGACATTATTTATCACCAGGTAATTCCATCATTTTGGAAATAGCAGCTACTTTATTATTCATCTGCGTCACAAGTTTTCACTGATTTTGGGGCTCATTTTGTTGAAACTCAAGCACGCTTCCAACAGGCCTGTGAACCCTTCCTGCTTACAGAGCAATACTAAAAAACCTCTCCCATATCACATTTCAACCTTAAGCTCGAAAATTCAATACACAACATGATATTATAATTCACAAAGGCAGAAAATACCACAGAATCCTTTTCGTCTCGACGGGCGATAGATTGTTGTCGAAGTCCAGTACTCGTCGCTTTTGAGATTCCTGCCCAGTTTATCCAACTGACTTTCCATTATTGAGCTCCATAAGGGTATATTTTGTTTAAGGATCCACTAAAACGCCATTCGTGTTACATGACTTTCGACGCCATTGCAGGCTAAGTTAATGATTCTACTGTGTCACCAGAGAAATCTACGCAGTTCCACTACCCTCTCGATCCTAAGAAAATACACCCAGAAGGCTCTATGCACAAAGACACCACTTACCACGGGAGTGACAGGCAAGACTTTTACCGACACGGAAAAAAAAAAAAAAAAGAAAAAAAAAAAGAAAAAAAATAAAACAAACAAACTAAACGCAGACCTCGACTGGTTTGCCATAGGCAACCCAGTAAAAATTCGAAATGATTCTATGTGGAATTTGAGCATCAACGTTTAAATTAAATTTACTAGTGAAAAGATACAAGTTTAACATATGTCTTCTAAATGTAGACATATGGGGGGAGGATGTCGGAAATTGTGCGGAGTATTTTTATTATTTGTTGCCTTTGTTGTAGTTAACACAATTTTACCTTTTGTTTTGATTATAAACAATGTGATTTGAGAGAATGTTGAGTGCAGTCGCGTGATGGACAACACGCGGGAATCTGATAGCCTTGAACTTTGGAACCTTTAGTTGAAACCAAAACCAATGATTGACAGTGATAAAAAGGAGAGACATTAGAACACGAAAAAATAGAGTGGGATATTGTAATCTTAAGCGAGGGAGAGTTTTCGGTGATCAATAAAGTAGAAGAAACCAGGATACCATGTGAGTGTGTTGGTGGTTCAATCTTGGAGGCAATTCCCAACACAAATAAATGTAGCAAATTGTCCCATTATTTTAGGCCTTGGATTGTCCAAAAATGTGTTTTTGTATGAAATCAATTTATAAGTCTACAACCAATGAAGACATGTTTCAAATGTTTAGATTTAGATGTGAACATGTCTTTTGGACGTGTTGCGGATAAATTGACTGTTCTATTTTTTTCCCCCGAGGAGCAGGGCGCGTGGCAAAATAAAGGGACTTTTAAACGCCTTTTTTTTTTTTTAGCTGTGACGTGCGTGTTTAGTTCGAAGACAGAAATTCAGTTATACTTGTTTGCAGTGGAGTATACTGAGTGCCACATATTTTTGCGCTGCGTCTCTTAAGAGAATTGAAAGTCATGCCTCCTAGGATTACAGCTGTGCAGAGAGCAAGGGTATTGTTTTCAAGGAAGTATGGACGTGCGTTTTTATCGTGACATAGCAAATGAATGTGGGTTTCTAAATCTTCCGCTGCCAGAATGTGTGCGAGAGTCCACAGAGAAGAAATTGGTCAACAGCATTACCAAAAATTCGTCAAGTAAGCTAACTAGTAGGAGGGGAAGACCTAGAAAAGTAATTGATTGCAGTGTGCGAAAGATACTGCACACAGGGACATTCCATTTATAATCCGACCCCCCCCCCCCCCCCCCCTATGGATGAGGTCCATCAGAATTCCACTGGAAGGAATCTTTTTCAAAGGCACCGACAAAAAAGTGAAGGGGTAGGAAAGGTTATTTCATATACATGTATATGGCTTAATACCTCCGTTCTCTGGCTTTATCTCTTACTTGCGCAACACTCAAAATGGCTGTACATTTCTCGCACATTTCTCACTGACTTAAATTATTGTACTGAAAAAACAATGAATTGATTTCATTTGAAAGATTGTATTTGCAAAAACAAAAAGCTTAATTGTTATCTATCACTTCCACCCCTTTGTAACCCCCCGTACTTCACCAACATTTCTCACCTGTATTGCAATAAAAACTATGAAACGCTATTGAAGTTTATTTTAGGTAAGGGGTGAGAAATGTGAGAAAATGTACTTAGTGACTGCAGTGGTTTAGGCTAGCATTTGAGAGCAAAGAAAGGATGGCAATGAAAAACGTTCGAGGATGAAATGGCTACTGACGTGCAAAAGAGCATCGAAAAATGGGTTTTTAAGGGTGAGAAATGTGCCCGAGAAATGTAAACAATACTTGACGCCTCTATGTAATTTAAGTAGTAACGCCATTCGCAGTGTTTTCCAGGATACATCGGGCAAACATGACCACAAGGCACTAACTCTTGCTGCTCCTCGACTGGTATTTGACAGCAACAGTGGAAAAAGTGCCACCTGACATTCATCATCTGGGTGTTAGTGTGGTCAATGGAGCCTCCTTTCACCAACACTATGGGGACGTCTGAGGTTGTGAAAAAGGGGGTGTCCCTTTGCAATTCAACATCATGGCTACATGTACTTAGGTTTTTGGGAGCAGACAAATGAACGGTATCACCCTCAAGGGCAAGTAGCAGATCTGCCCAGGCTATTACCTTGGGATGTCACCTGAAATCCCCGGGGGGGGGGGGGGGGGGGGGTACTCCCTTATAAGGCCTTAATGGGGACGTGCGGCCAGCCAGGGTATGTTTTTCGGGATTTTTGTCTAGAACAGGGTATCAAATTTATCATTTTTGTCTTAATCAGGGTAACGATTTATCAATTTTTGTCTTAAACTGGGTTAAATGTCTTAAACAGGGTATCAAAAATCGGAATTCTGTCTTAAAATGGGTAGGAAAATTAGCGATATTTGTCTTAAACAGGGTCAGGGTATAAGGGGCCGCGCCGTACCTCCCCACCCAGGGATATGTCGAGTACCCCCCCCGGGCTGAAATCACTGAGATAAATAATCTCAGCATCCTCTG
>OX421446.1:32217979-32220479 GCA_949126865.1 Montipora capitata | reverse complement strand
CTTTGAATGGCCTCAAGCTGGAGAATTTCCCGTGCACACAGCTTATACTTACTTATTGACATAATTTGTCCGACTTAATGAATTCAATGTTCAAGTCACTTTTAATAGTTTCAATATTAAAATTGTGTTAATGAGTCTCTAAGGGTCACTGACATAAAAAGGGGGAAAGCTGCAGGGGATATTTGCATGCCCAGGAGAGGGGCATGGGCAACTGAGGGTAATGATGATTACTCCTCCCCCCACCCTTTGCAAGGCTTGTGAAACTAGAAAAGGAGGAACACAAATTTTCCTTTTATCTATTTATTTTTTTAAATCAATTATAATTATTATGTTAATCACTGTCTTTTGGCAAAATTTGGGTGGCAAGGAAGGCAGAGCAGGCTAGCCCCCTAGGTTAGCGGTGTCCCTAGGAGGACCCCCTAGAGTAGCGGTGTCTCTAGAGGCAACCCTACATTACAATGTAACATAGGGTGGACCAGAAGAGGGGTGCCCTTCTGGAAGGAGAATAGGTTAGATGGTGAGTTGTACCATCTTGGAGTAAGCAATCTGAACCTATAATTTGCCAAAGGAGGGCTGTCCCACATACTGTGGGGTAAAGTGCAGCCCAGGGTGCACTTCCCTGCCACCAATAAGTAAGTAAGAAATGTAAAAGGGACACACCTAGTGTTGAGGTTTCTAAATTTAGCTTTTTTTTTTTTTTTCAGTTTACAGTGGTAACATGCGGAATAATATAATGTACATAACGAACCATGAGACAAAATAACCAAACTAAGATAAAATAGATGAGAATAGCAGAACGTAAAAATTTTGCATGACATAGCACAGCCATAGCTGCAATTAATTAAGAAGACAAAGCTTCCAGTTGGGTGGGAGGGTGGGAAAAATGTAATGTTAAAGAGTGCAACTCAAGGCACTTGCTTGAAGAGCAAAGCTGAAATGTGGCTGACTAATGGGGGGTTTACAAAAGGCGAAACAGGTGAGAATCGTGTGATGTTGTGGAAAATTACTGGAAGCTTTGGCAACCGCTTTAACATTGTAAAAGTGAAAGTACTTTGACCTAAACAATGAGCTTTTGACTACTGGACAACCCTTGATTGCAAGGGTGAGGAGAGTAGAGTACACTAGAGACAAGTGAGGGAAAAATAGTACTCCCTTAGGGCTCATTAACCCCAGTTAAGAGCTTAAACTTATAATTTTTGTAGTAGCTCAAGTCTGGTAAAAACGGCATCATCATATAAAGGGTCAGGAAACATTGTGTTAGCATGTTTGTTGTAGTACAATTTGTTCCTTTAATGGTACAATTTTTTCTGAACTAGTAAAGAATATATTGAACTGGTACAAAATAGTTTGAACTGGTACAATTTTAATTGTACTGGTTTATTTTTATCAACTGTCTAAAAAAGGGATTTCCCTTTTTTGGGGGTGTAGTTAAAAAACAGGGGCATGGTTTTTAGGGGGTCTAAAAAAGAACATGTTATTTCTTTCTTTTCTTTTACTTTTTTACCCCTCCCTCATCTTCCCCATCACCTCTATCCAACCCCCCTTTCTTTCACAGTTCTAGCCCCCCTTATTATCCAGGTGGTCCCCCTCCTTGCATACCCTTATGCCCACTCCCTCTATAACAGACTTCACACAGTATACTCAAGACTTTCTTTTTACTCACCCAAACTTGAACTTGAACTCCCTACCTATGGAGCTGTTGTCCACTCTCTTATCCACTTGACCACACAAGCAGATCATGCAAACTTACCATGATAATTTATAATTAAATATTTCAATATTCATCCCAGGCCACTCTCTGTCCAAATATTTTATTACTTATCCCAGGCCACTCTCTGTCCAAATATTTTATTATTCAATCCAGGCCACTCTCTGTCCAAATATTTTATTATTCATCCCAGGCCACTCTCGGTCCAAACTTCAATTTATTCACATTTAGACTTCGCTCGTTTTGTTGGAAGAAAACAGCTCCACAATGCAGTGTGTATCACATGAAATATTTTATCAAAGATTAGATGACTTTAAGCAAAAGCAGAAGCGAAATACATCACAACTAACCATGTTTATCAAAGATCAATTTTACAATGAAGCAATGGAATACTTGAAAATTCAAAGTGAAAAATCGAGTAGTGATTCGAGAGAAACGGAAGGCAAACTATCTCAGTCACAACTAAAGACATTGCAAAGAAACAAATGGACATACCACCAAGGAAAACTGGGCTAAACTTCAGAATACCCTGCCACTTATTTGCATTTCATTGAATAAGAATAGGCTCTATTGTATTAAGTCTCGTTCTTCAAAAGATGCCGCATAGGGGAAACGATAGTGGTTAGCTGTGGCAGGGTATTCTGAAGTTCCCCCCCCCCCCCCCCCGAAAACTGCAAACACCTGACAGAAAAACTGTTATCCCAAAGAGTAAACTCTACGACACTCTAATCTTAGCTCACCAAAGAACAGCACAGAAGTAAGCGTTCGACTTGTAAAGTTGCTCATAAGTTT
>OX421446.1:32210479-32215479 GCA_949126865.1 Montipora capitata | reverse complement strand
TATGATACAGACCTCCCTCCTTTTCTTAGGTTAAAGATGTTGTTGTCATGCTAATTAGTAAGAATTTACACGAGAAAAGCAGTAAGGTTTGTATCCAAACAAGGTTAACTCCAGCCTCACTTTCATTCATAGACCAGGTAACCAAGCACACAACTGTAAAATGGACTATTGTTTGATTGCACTCACATGATAACACGACCATGTTGGTGCCAAAACAATAGAAAAAAATAATGTAGCTTAAGTTTTGCATAATAGTCATATGTCAAATTCCCAAAAGACTTTTTTGCTTATGCTCTTTCCACCAACATGGCTGTCGTGACATCAGGTGGAATAAAAAAAAAAGATCCAATTAATTGCATTACTTTTTATTATGCTTTATTTCCAAGATAGATCTCACATATAACTGGTCAAAGGCTTAAAGTATTGCAACCCATGGTCAGAAAGACAAACAAGTACAGGTTATAACATGCAGAAAAGAAAACTTTGGACTCACTTATACAAATTTCAAACAATCATAAAAAACAAATCCAAATTAGATGCAGGCAAAAGGTCTTCTAGATAGTGGCATTCTTTCATTTCTAAATTCGAAAGGCAATTGTGGAAGGTCATGACTCACGAACGATATTAAGAACGCTATTTCGCTAAGTGCGTTCGAAAACAAGATTATGAAAACTAATTTAGAAACTCTTGTGGGAGATGATAATTGTAACAATTACCCTCCGTGTATTATCCTTGGAGACCCAGGGGCACATAGTGAGGATGAGGACAAAATCGGAGCAGGCGACAAAAAATGCGTTGAGCGAAAGTACCAAGGAAAAATAAGAGCCCCTGGGAACAAACTCCATATGGACCAGTTCCAATCCACCGAGCAAATCCTGGATCCAAATTGGGCAGAAATCCTTTTGTATTTTTCTGCCCAGTCAGCAAACAGCCAAGCCAAAACACCATTTGGTGTGTTCTTTAATACTTGAAAAACAGCAAGAAATTGCCACTTTGCTCGCCATGTTTGTCTGGCTGGTTCGAAGCGAAGATAATAGTTACGGTCAGCTTAAGAACGAAAGTTCATGCTAACACTTTGTCATCATACACATGTATTTGCACATTCATTCCTAAATCTCGTCAATCGGTGGTCAAGTCTTTTACTTCTTTTTCCGATTGGCGTTGTTGTTTGCCCCTAAAAAGTCGTGACCAAGTCAGCTGTGTATTAGGACACTTGGGTTGAAAGCTGCCTTTGTTGGAGAGAGTGATGAATCTGATAAGAGAATTATTAACTTGGGACCCTTCAAGTTGACCTGCTCTATGGAAGCCCGGAATCGTTTGTTGGAGATGACAAGTACTGGGGAATGTTCTCCCTTGATTTGTATTGACATAATATTGTCGCTGTGGTATGTGATGAAGCAACTGTAGACTGGCGAGTGTTATTTAAGCTTAATTTGTTATACTTGTTTTAAATATCATTGATTAATTTCCCCAATTTTTTCCTGTATAATCCTGAACCTGCCTTAGGTTTCTGAATTTGCTTCATTCCAAATTCATTTATTTTCCTAACTAAAGGCTCATCAAAGTTCAACATCACGGTGATCTGGTAGATTCTATCTACATGTACATTGTACTGTACAGAAGGGAAACTCTGGGAAAAAAATTACTCTTCCTTGAATGTGAATACAGAATTTCTTCTTTGACAGAAAAACATCTGCAGTTTCTATAAATTATCCAATATACAACTTTCAGGAAGCTGTGTGGTGCTGTGGGTGAAGTGAGGTCTCTTCTTCCATAGCAAATCCCAATGCTGGCTAACAGCAACAACTTCAGCTGAAACCAGAAAAAAAGGTTATTCAGATGCTGAGTTTGAACAATTGTGTCAAGATTGTGGTCAGTCCTAACCAAGAAAATATAAAAATTTATCTTCAAAAGGTGAAAGATGACAGTTCTGACAATTTCTTGTGGCTGGTACAAGAATTGAAAGAAAAACAAATTTAATGTAGGAAAGTGTTGATTTACATTGTATGTTAGAGACATATTCATTCTGGCATTGTATGCGCTCCGAGTGGCTACACTTTTAGTCGGCTCTCTCACTTTCTAAGTTTTTTAATCTTAAAGAGAGCCGCTTTTTTAATTTTTTAACTTTATAACTTCAAGGATCTATCACTAAGGATTGGGACATGCTACCAACTGATTTTCAACGTTTGGTTTGCCCGTTTGACCCTCAAAATTTGCTGTTATTTATTTCAAGTTTCCCGCATAGCACTGAGACAAATCCTGGTAGAGTACGATACAAATATTCGCCTAGTGAGCTTCGGCGTCTCAGAACATCTTTCAAACGTCAACCTATTGAGAAATTTGTCTTCAAACAACTTAAAGATTGCGGAATATTGCGGCCCTTTCATGGTTGCCGCGCTGGAAGAGCGTTTAAGTTGAGAAACCATGCTGCCTCATTAAATATTCCAACTGCACAACCAAGGAGACATATTTGCATTTCTAGCTCGTCACGGTCACTGCATTTGTCACGCCATCTCATCCCAATTGGTCACGCTCCTGTTCCAGAGTCTCAGAATCGTAGGGAATTCTGTCCCTCTGTCGCGCTGGTGAATAAAAATTATGATATCTCTTAGCTCAAAGATTGATGAACTCAGGTGCTTTGCACATTATATCAATGACTGAAACCTGGGTGTATGACGACACCGCACCTGAGCATCATCTTCACCTTCCCGGTTACAACTTGTGCTTACAGAACCGCAAATCTGGCATGCATGGAGGAGTTGGTCTTTATATTAACAATACTATCAAGTTTAAGACCCTCAATGATTTATATCATCCCGAGTTGGAGGTGCTATGGGTTCATCTTAGACCTGCGCGACTGCCAAGAGGATTCCCCTGCATTGTTGCTGGAACTGTTTACCACACGTTATACCCTAACGGAGCCAGTGATGCAACTATGATCGACTACCTCCTTTCTTCACTTACGACCATTGAAGGGGTTTATCCAGGGTGTGGAATCCTTCTAACTGGCGACTTTAATCAGCTTAACATCAGTCGAATACTAACGCAGTTCAAGTTAAAGCAACTTGTGCATACTAGAGGTGACGGCTCAGCAAAGAATTTTTACAGATCTTTCCTCCATTTGGTCTTTCTGATCATTCTGTGGTCTTATTGGAACCGAAATCGAAGAACAAGCGCACTTCCAGCAGTCGTCGTTTCATCACTCGTAGGGACACTCGCTCTAGCCGTAAATGTGAGCTTGGCAGGTATCTGGGATCCATAGATTGGTCGGTTCTTGACTCGGCTACTAATTGTGAAAGTAAGTTGCAACTTTTCCAAGACCTCATAAAGATTGGCTTAGACACCATCATGCCTCTCAAGACTTTTAAAATTCACGTGAATGATGCTCCTTGGGTGACTGCCGAATTTATGGCTCTGGTAAAGTCACGTCAAAAGGCATTTGCGCAAGGAGACACTGAGCGTTATAGGCTCCTTCGTAACATCACTTATTGTGAGCGAAAGTTGTGTTGCAGCAAATACTATAATAACAAAGTTGCCAACCTTAGGACCACCAAACCCAGCCAGTGGTGGAAAGAAGTTAAGATGATTGCGAGGATGGCACCCACCACTGGTAGTGATGACACTACAACTACACCTGGATGGGATCGCAGACTCTTCTAACTTGGACATTGCAAATTTGATCAACACTGCTCTTTTGGAGCCCATGCAGGCTTATAGCTCTCTTGTGTGTCTTCCACCAGCTATGGACAACTCTGAGGTCTTTACAGTCAACTCCTCGGAGGTTTGTAATGCTCTTTTGGGTTTAAACCCGAGAAAGGCCGATGACCCGGACGGAATAAACAACTGGCTCCTTTGAGAGTTTGCTGATTTCCTAGCTTCCCCGGTGTGTGACATCATGAACTCGTCATTTGCTGAACAGAAGCTACCTCGGCCTTGGAAAGATGCTAACGTCTCACTGCTGATAAAAGTGAAATCTGTTACTATTATTAACAAGCACATACGACCCATCTCACTAACTCATGCATTCTCGAAGTTAGCTGAGGACTTTGTTGTAAACAAATACATCGGCCCTTCGGTTTTGGGGGTGATCGATCCTAACCAATATGGCACCAATCCAAAGACGTCAACTCTTCATGCTCTTATTTCAATGGTTTAAAACGTGGGCGCAAGCCACGGATGGAACGGGTTCAGCGGTTTATGTTGTGCTCCTGGACTACAAAAAGGCTTTTGACCTTGTGGATCATAGTATTTTAGCTGCCAAGATTCTTGAGCTGCGCATACCTCGCGGGATTGCTTGTTGGGTTTGCGATTTCCTTATGGATCGGCGCCAACGAGTAAAGTTATCCAATGATTGTTTCTCAGAATGGGGCGCCATACCATCTGGGGTGCCTCAAGGAACAAAACTTGACCCATGGCTCTTCGTTCTAATGATTAACGATCTCCACCCTTCCAGATCTGATGCATGGAAATACGTCGATTATACCACTCTTGCTGAGGTGGTTCCTAGGGGAGGCCAAAGTGCCATGCAGGAGACTGCAGCTGTGGAGGCTTGGTCCAACACCAACAAGCTTCAACTTAATGCTGACAAGTGTAAAGAGCTGCGAATTGATTTCAAAAGATCGAAGGAACAATTTGACGTGCTCAATGTGAACTCTAAAGAACTTGAACAAGTAGATAGCGTCAAAGTGTTAGGTGTAACGATAAGCAATACACTTACCGTAAAGTTCCGATAGTAATTAACGTCAATTTTTTGTGGCTGCTAGTAAATCCCGAAAGTAGCGATCCCCCGAAAGTAGCGACCCCCCCAAAAGTAGCGCCCCCTCCCGAAAGTAGTGATCACCCCCCCCCCCCCCACTCCCAAAAGTAGCGAGACCAAGTTTTTTTAAATTGTATTGTATACCTTTAATTTGTCAATCAACAGTCAAAATTATAATGTACAATACCGTAATACGTTCACAATAAGGCACTTTAATTTGCAACAAGGGGAACCTTTTCGTATT
>OX421446.1:32190479-32205479 GCA_949126865.1 Montipora capitata | reverse complement strand
TCGGGAACGTTGGTTGGCGATGGGGGGTTGGTGATCGCTTCGACCTTCTTGGGGTCAGCTGAGAGATTTTTACTCGAGAACACATAACCAAAGAACTCGAGGCTGTCTTGGATCGTTTCCTGGGACGTTAAGTCTTTCAATTTAGTGACCTCAATGTACTTGGAATAGTAGTCAACAAGGACTAGGAACTGCTCGCTCTCAAATGTGGATATGTCTGATGCAGCCATTGCCCACGGGACGTCAGAGATGGCACTTGGTATCAGTGGCTCTTTCTGAAGCGCCAGAGCATAGTCATGGCAGATGGTACAATCCTTGACTTTTTCTTTAATCTGAGCACTCATTCCAGGCCAGTAAAGCGCTTCTCTTGCTCTTTGCTTACACTTTACAATTCCGAGGTGTGTTCCACGTATGACTGCGAGCATTGCTAGCCTCATGGATGGGGGTATTACAATCCTCATGCCGCAGTAAATGACATCATCTAGAACTGCTAGCTCATCACGTGTCCCAATACTACCGAATACTGTGTGGGACTTGTTTTTTTGTTTCTGGCCACCCCACTTGGATCATGGTGTAGAGCGTGTGAAGTTCATTGGCTGTGTTTTGCTGGAGTTCAGCATACTTTGCTCGGGAGATTGAAATTCTTTCTACCATGTTCACTTGCAGCTCATCTTCTTCTGCTGGCACTTTGTCCAGGCTTTTTCTCCTGAGAGTGTCAGCTAGGACCTGCTTTTTTCCAGGAAGGTACTCAACTTTGAGGTGAAACCCACTCACTTTGAGGTTCATTGCTTGCAAGCGCAACGGTGCCACTGACATAGGTTTGCACAGTACCGTTTCAAGTGGCTGATGGTCAGTTTGTACCAGTGTGGCTTTCTCCAGGATGTATTCTCTAAACTTGTGTGCTCTGAACACAATCGCCAACATTTCTTTCTCTATGGGCGCCCAGTTGAGCTCTGATTTATGAAGTTTGTGAGAAGCTACTGGTCTTCCTTCTTGCAACAGTACTGCGCCGACTGCATTCTTGCTAGCGTCACATTGTATGGTTGTTTCTTTCTTAACATTGTAGTATGCCAGTACCGGCGCTGTGGAACATAGTTCTTTGAGCCGTTGAAATGCTTCAGCTTGGGGCATGTCCTAGTGGAAGAGAACGTCTCTCTTTGTGAGCTCCCTTAGTGGAGTTTCAACCTCTCCTAGCATAGGTAGGAACTTGGCCAGGTACTGTATGGAAACCAGGAACTGCCGTACATCTTTCTTTGTTGTTTGGGGAAGCATCTCCTTCATGGCTCGTACTTTTTTAGGGTCTGGTTTTAGCCCTTCCGTGGATATGATGTGACCCACGTACGGCACTTGTTGTTTTTTAACTCTAACTTTGTCAAAGTTAAGCTTCAGGTTGTAACTCTTGGCACAGTAGAGTACTTTCTCTAGGACTGAATCATGGCGTGAGATGTCACACCCTGCAACGAGTATGTCATCCATTATCACGTATGCATGGTCTATTCCCTCTAGCATTTCATCCATTTCTCTTTGGTACAGTTCAGGGGCTGATTTAATACCAAAAGGGAGTTAAAACCATCTTTACCTTCCAATCGGAGTGTTCATAGTTGTCAGAAGGCTGGACTCATAGTCTAGCTTCATTTGAAGATACCCGCTCTTGGCATCAAGGACTGTAAAGACTGTAGCATCAGGTCCGCTGGGTCAAGGCAAATCCTGATCTTTTCTCCTCGGCTTGAGACAACCATGGAGTTCACCCAATCCGTTGGTTGCATCACTTTGGCTAGGTGTCCTTCCTTTTCCATTTCTTTCAGTTTATCCACGATCTTGGGAAGGAGTGCAGCTGGTTGTCTCTGGGGGCCGTGCACCACTTGCTTAGCAGTGGGGTCAATTTTAATGAAGTATGTTCCAGGCATGGCTCCTGATGCAGGCCTTTCCCGAGAGTATAGGGTTTTGCTTGCTGTTTGAGTGAGTTAACTCAGTTCTTTTGACTTCTGCACATTTGTTGCAGGGTTCATTCTTGGCTGGACATTTCTCTTGTGGGTTGTGGGCACGTTGACCACACTTTCCACATTTTTCTTGCTGGTCACTTGTCTCTGGTGGCTGTTTGTATTTCTTTTGATTTATGCGCCTTTTGGGTGGGCCAGGTTTTGATGTTACTGTATTGACCGCTACTCTAGGGTCTTCTCCGGCCATAACTCGCATACCATCCTTGGTTGCTTCGAACATTCGGCCCATATCAATGGCTGAATCAAGGCTAAGGTGTGCAGGCTATGGCATTCCGAATTAATTTCTCAGTCTCCGTTATGTCCAGATCCCGGGCCAAAAGTTTCAGATCAGTGACAAAGCTATTGAAAGTTTGTCATGGCAACTGACGTCTTCAGTCGAACTTGACCGCGGCCATGATTGGATTCTCCTTGGCTTCTACGTGTGCTTTGAATTTACCAGCGACTCTTTCGAGTATCTCTTTTTCACTGACATTTTGCGCAGTGTCTCCAGCTCCTACTTGAACTGTTTGCCAGTCGAAAGTCAAATAAATTTCTCGGCCTTTATCACCAACAAAGTTCATAAGGTTGCATATTTTCTCCTTCTCGGTGCATTTGCTGAGAGGCCCGCAGAAGGTAAATTCACAGTGTTGATAAAATCTCTCCAATTCTTTGCTCAAATCTGTTGCTGCCCAATTCATGTTCGGCCAGTTGTACAATGAATTAGCGTATCCTTCCCCCATGTTTATCCGGTTTGTGTTGTCTAATCCCACTACTTCGACACCATGTTATGTATTCACCACATCCACGCCATGTTGGATCACAGGTCAACCAGCGTGGTTTATTATGATTGGTTAAGACTACAACTACAACTAACAATAACTGTAGATGTGATACAATAAGTCTAGCGGTATATAACAGTACCATTGGTGGTTCTTTTCTTGCAAAATAGATGTGGCAAAACTTAGTAGCTTTTGGTGAGTATTAATTTCTTGGGTAGCGTCACCTTAGCTCACTGAAAACGTGTAGTCCAGGAATGTCATTAGGGGCCGTAACCCGTAACACCTGTTACAGGTGAGCCCAGTCAATGTTACGGGTGATGGTTGCTGCAGAATGAATATTCATTAGGTAAAACAAATTGAAATTTATTTATAATGTAACATTTACCTTCTAAAGGAAATATAATTGCTGCCTTGTGTTGTCTGTGATCCTGATTCTAAGACTTGTTTTGGGTAAAAATCCAAACATTTTTGGAGAAAACCCCGGATTGATCGTTGTTGGATTCCGACGCCATTTTCAGCAACAAAATCATTATGAATGCACCATACTTTATGTAACCATTTTTCATGGTTCTGTGATGCATGACCATTTCCCTGTGGTTAGTAAATATCTTTATTCATTGTGAAGTTTATCTTTTTGCCCTGTTTTATTTTAACTTCTAATTGAAAAAAAATAAAATTTGCTCCTCAGAGTGTGGGAAAATGCATTTCCCCAGACCCCCTTAGCGGCTCAGACCCTTCGGAACTTCATTTACGTGGCGTTTGGCCATGTATTTACATGTTACGGGTGAAATCTTGTGTGTTACACCTGCTTCAAAACTTAATGACAACCAATATCTAGGTCTTAGAAGTAAGTTATGAAACTACAACCATTGTAAAAGCAAAGGTAAAAATAATATTGTGTACAGTAAAAGTGTTTTTTTACACTCATATATATGGTTCACACTCATATATATGGTATGTACCGGGAAATGAATGAACTATCAGCAAGCAGTGCACCCTTGAGACCCGGAGCTCCCGGGTTCAAGACCCATTCTGACCACTCATTGAATTTGTTCCCGGTAGTCCCTGGTTCAGCTTCCTGGCTGCACTTGTAAATAGCCATCTGGTTTGCCTCCGGCTAGTTGGGAATCTTAACAGTTGTTGTTGCTGTGCTCTGTTGTTTTCTTGATTATTTCTGATTGGCCCTGAAAAACCCGTATGGAGAGTGGCCAATTATGCATGTATGTATTGATCTTCTTCAAGCTTGGAGGTCCTTTGTAGAATCCGTTTTGCAGCTTGCATTACAGATTCAAACTTATTATTTTCTTTTGAGGTTGGGTGTGACCATTTTATTAAGGGTAGCACCAAGCCCTTGACCAGCTGCATCACATTGCATAGATAATTCTTTGGTTTCATCGAAGAAAGCTAGCACATAATCATGTTTAACTTTGTAGACAATTCACCTCTTGAAATACTTTGTCAGGTACGGAGTCTTAGGACTGTTCTACACCAGGGTGCATTAGGTTGCTAAGTGGTGACATTACATTAGAGAGCTTTTGGGTGTTTGCGCTATAGAAGATATACATGACCCTGCAAGGATACAAATTTTATCTTTAAGTGCTGGTGATGTCTCTCACAAGTGAGGTGTGAGATGTCATATCAGCACTTAACAACTCCATCGAGATGAATGGACCGTGGGTGCCCAGGATGTCCAGGGGGCTCCACTCTAATCAGCCACCCCCAGGAAGTAAAACGCTCCCATGGCTAGCAATCCCTGCACCATGCGGAAGGGACCTCTGGCCTAACTTAAGGACAGCCCAGAGCCTACATGGCTGGGGGAAGCCAGAGCCCCTGACAGCAGCCACCAGGTCCCGAGGCACCCACTACATAAAACGTAAAGACCATAATTATGCATACCAATTATAATAACCTGCCCTCCACCTCAAGAATACACTCCTCTGGAGTCCTAGCATACAGTTGATAAGCGTTGCGAGACCAACAACTCGTAGTGTTAATTAGGTGATCTAGAAGACCTTGCTTTGTTTGCCACTGTGGTTGCAGTCCCGATTCAAAAGGTGTGGTCAGAGAAGGATCCCCATATCCCAGCTGCAGATAAAGTTGGTTGAAGGAAATGAGACAGCTGCACACGAAACAAGGGTTGACCATCTTGATGTACAAAGGCAACACCCGGATTTGGAGCATGTTGATGAAGGTATGCCTTCAGGGCAGCAATGGGACAGATAGACAAGCAGCCACGGCCTAGATAGATAAAGCATCTTTGATGAAAAGGGTCCGTCGACGGCTCAACTCGCGTAGACAGGTGGGGTTGGATGTGAAATCCAATTGCAGGTCCTGAAAGAGAGTTCACAGTAAATTTTCCAGCCGGAAAAAACACAAAAACAAAAACAACCAAGGCAGCAGGCAGCCCAAAACATGACATGTGAGAAGTCACTGGGTGAGTGTGACAATAGCCGAGGGGACTCCCTTGGGGACAATAACAGGGAAAAGAAAAGAAAGAAAAAATACCAAACCCCTTCCCTCGATCCCGCAACACACTACCATGTACTGCCTAATTAACAACAATTTTATTAACACATTTACAATAGGGGGAAAAACAAGGGAGGGGAAAAAACTATTCTCAATCTTACTGCTATTACAAAAGGCCTTAAACTAAAATTGGTAAACAAATTAAGGTAAAAGTTCGGTTCTACACAGTTCCTCTCAAAGTCAAGCCTACTAACAAACAAATCAACAAACCGCTGTTCCTTGACAATTTCATCCACACGTTTGCATTAATTTTTCCCGTTGCTTTTGCTTTCCTCGGCTCTTCCTTTCGGTCGCCACTTCTGCACCATCTTTTGGTTGCTTTACCTTTACTCAGCTCTTCCTTCGGTCGTCACTTCTGCACAAACTTCTGGTCGCTTAACTCAGCTCTGTTTCCACTGCTGCTTCCCCTGCTGCTGCGGACAAATGGGTTTTGTCTTTGATTCAAACAGCTCCCACTTATGACTTGTCTTTTCAATCTTCCTTCTCTCTTTCTGTGCCTTTTCCTTTCTGCCCCTTTTCCTTTCTGCCCTCACTCTCCAAACCTTACTTTTTCGTTACCTCCTCCTTCAACTGGCCGCTAACTCCCACGTCTTTTACACATATATAGCTTCACTAATTCATTCAAATTACAACATACATTTTCACGTGACTACATAAAAGCACAAAAGGAATTCATTAACACTAAGAGGGGCAATGCTAAACTCTAGGGAATAAAAATAACACTTTTCGGCAATACAGCAAATACTAACGAACTAAAAATAACTAAGAGGGGCAATACTAAACTCTAGGGAATAAAAATAACACTTCTCGGCAATACAGCAAATACTAACGAACTAAAATAACTAAGAGGGGCAATACTAAACTCTAGGGAATAAAAATAACACTTCTCGGCAATACAGCAAATACTAACGAACTAAAAATAACTAAGAGGGGCAATACTTAACTCTAGGGAATAAAAATAACACTTCTCGGCAATACAGCAAATACTAACGAACTAAAAATAACTAAGAGGGGCAATACTAAACTCTAGGGAATAAAAATAACACTTTTCGGCAATACAGCAAATACTAACGAACTAAAAATAACTAAGAGGGGCAATACTAAACTCTAGGGAATAAAAATAGCACTTTTCGGCAATACAGCAAATACTAACGAACTAAAAATAACTAAGAGGGGCAATACTAAACTCTAGGGAATAAAAATAACACTTCTCGGCAATACAGCAAACACTAACGAACTAAAATAACTAAGAGGGGCAATACTAAACTCTAGGGAATAAAAATAACTCTTTTCGGCAATACAGCAAATACTAACGAAGTAAAAATAACTAAGAGGGGCAATACTAAACTCTAGGGAATAAAAATAACACTTTTCGGCAATACAGCAAATACTAACGAACTAAAATAACTAAGAGGGGCAATACTAAACTCTAGGGAATAAAAATAACACTTTTCGGCAATACAGCAAATACTAACGAACTAAAAATAACTAAGAGGGGCAATACTAAACTCTAGGGAATAAAAATAACACTTTTCGGCAATACAGCAAATACTAACGAACTAAAAATAACTAAGAGGGGCAATACTAAACTCTAGGGAATAAATATAACACTTTTCGGCAATACAGCAAATACTAACGAACTAAAATAACTAAGAGGGGCAATACTAAACTCTAGGGAATAAAAATAACACTTCTCGGCAATACAGCAAATACTAACGAACTAAAATAACTAAGAGGGGCAATACTAAACTCTAGGGAATAAAAATAACACTTCTCGGCAATACAGCAAATACTAACGAACTAAAAATAACTAAGAGGGGCAATACTAAACTCTAGGGAATAAAAATAACACTTCTCGGCAATACAGCAAATACTAACGAACTAAAATAACTAAGAGGGGCAATACTAAACTCTAGGGAATAAAAATAACACTTTTCGGCAATACAGCAAATACTAACGAACTAAAAATAACTAAGAGGGGCAATACTAAACTCTAGGGAATAAAAATAACACTTCTCGGCAATACAGCAAATACTAACGAACTAAAAATAACTAAGAGGGGCAATACTAAACTCTAGGGAATAAAAATAACACTTCTCGGCAATACAGCAAATACTAACGAACTAAAATAACACAAAGACGATAACTAAATGGTAAAGCGTGAGAGGGGAAAAAGAAAGGAAAAAGAAATTTCATGACACCTTATTTTTGGGGTGGGTAACGCAAAAATAGAGAGAAGAAGAGAAAAAATGCTCAACACTCTTTTTTATGGTAGATAGTTTCTGTTCTCTGGGCTGTAGCTTTCTGCTTGCAAAACCAACTGGGTGTTCTTCACCACTCTTATCTTTCTGGCTTAAAATGGCTCCCAGTCTCCTATTCGGTACATCCACTTGCAGAATGAATTGCTCTTCCCAGTGTGGTGGCACAAAACAGGTGGTTGCTGCATAGCATTTTTCAAGTCGTTGAAAGCTCTTTCATGCCCTTCAAGCCATTTAACTTTGGAAAGGCTTTTACCTTTAGTGAGGTCTGTTAAAACTGCAGCTCGCTCAGAAACATTTGGGATGAATTTTCTATAATAACCCCTAGGCCTAAGAACGATCTCACCTGTTTCTTGGTTTCCATTCTTGGATAATCGAAAATTGACTGAACGAGTGCTTTCCGAGGTTCAATTTTGTCGCCTCCAATACGATGGCGAAGAAAATCCGCACAAGACATAGCGATCTTACATTTGCTTGCAGTCTCGCTGACGCTGCAGTACCTGGTGGAGCTCATAAAGGTGCTGGGTAAAAGAACTGGCCATGTCCTGGTGTTTTGAAGGGGAATGGCCCCGGGGTAGCGCGTAGCTTAGTCCACGATTGTCAGAATATATTTATAGCCTGTCTTCCTGCAAGGTACAGTGTAGTTCACCTACAATGTCGATTGCGATCTTCTTGAACGGCTGTGTTTCAATTTTTACTGGCTTTAAAGGTGCCCTCTTGGATTTTAATTTTCTAGACACTAGTTGGCACTTTGGGCAAGTTGCACAATACCTCCATACGCCAAAATGAAGTCCAGGCCAGAAGAAGTGTGCTGCTATACGACTTAAAGTTTTCAAAGTACCCAAGTGACCTGATAGGGGAATGGTATGTTTCCACGCGAAGGATTTCATTTCTGTAAGATTCAGGCACTACAACACAATCTACATACCTCTCTCCATTGTTCAGTTCCTTATTGAACTTTCAGTGTATGAGGAGTTCATTGTGTAAGTAGTACCCATCAACTTCCTTTGGCGCACTTACACACGCTCCGCTACGTACTTTGACAAGGGTTACGTCAGTTTTCTGATCTGCAATTAGTTGGTTTCTGTTCCGGTCTAGGATATTACTTGGAAAATGGTTTGACTTCTCAAAAACCATTTTCCCGGTTCATGCATCAGTTTTTCCTCGCCTTCTTCGTCGTTGTCCTTTCTCTCAAAGAGTACTTTTAACTCACCTCCCTTCAGGCCATTTAGTTTTGGCTCTTCTCTGCCATTGTTGACACTGCTCCCATTTGGACTGGAAAGATCGAGTATGAGACACCATTTTCCCGGTTGATGTTTCCAGGGAATCATGCCAAAGCTACTAGTATGGAAGTTAGTAAGAGGTGGGGTGGGGAAAGGGCCAGCTATTCTACCTTTTTCCATCTCCTCCAGCAAATAATTATCGATCACATCAGGCTGGAGTAAGGCTGAAGACATGTTTTGAGATGCAGATCTGACTGACACTGAGGCTGGATTGAAGCCCAATCAAAAACCATAGTGGAGACCTGTAAGGACATCTACCACTGAGTGGTCGGGCTGTACCTGTAACTCCGACTCCAACTTGACTGTGTTGATGGGGGGCAAAATGGAGAGGATTGCCCTGCAAATCAAGGGCTTATGCCCTGGGGTGGGCTAACTCCGGCAGGCGAGCAAGCTTGGATTGTAGGAGGAGTCCCAGACAGAGGTTGAAGCTCTGAAGATGCTCAAGGACCTTTGTTTCCCCCGCATAGACTGGAAAGGCACGCTCGTCCCGGAGATTTTTAGACATCTGGATTATTAAAATAAGGAACAGACATGTTACCCATTGAGGTGGCCTGGTTTTGTTGTTGGCAGCCAGGAATTTGAGTTCATAGCATTGATGAGGATGAGCTGACTTAGTGACTCATACTAGACACAACATTTTGAGATTGAACCTGCATTGCCACAATAATTCCTGGTAAACAATCCGATAGGGCTTTAGCCATGACCTGAGCCAGGATATTCACATCGAGACACATAGTGTCAAAGTCCTCGATTAAGTGGCTGATGGTGTTATTGTCGAAGAAGGATCGAGGGAAAATTTCACCGGCCACATGTCCATTAAAAGGCTGTTCTCCCCTGGGTTGCAACGGTGCAGCAGTGCCCTTATTAACAAAACACAACACATCATTAAAAAATTAAATTGTATTCTGGCCTACAACTGGCTTTAAAATGTCACTATTAAACACTGTCCGTAATGTCCATATCTACCACTACACCGGGTGGGTGGGAGGGAGCTTGCACTAAGGAGGCAAAAGACAAAAACTGAACACAATAAGTGCGCATGTCTCAAAGCCAAACATGCGCCACGACCCAGGCTCCCCCAGCATGAGAATTCTGTTTCCCACTTATGTACATACTGTATTCATTGACAACTCTGATTGCCAGCCACTATGCCTCTGGATGAGTCGTTCTGATATACCCCATGCAGCTGCTTCAGTTGTGCCCCCTGATCGAATGCTATGCAGACCATAAAGTGAGGGATCTAGCCCCCCTCTTTCAGTTGCTTGGAGAACAATTCTGGTGCTCGAGAGTAGGTCGTTTATTGTCTCCCAAGACTCGTGTCATTTGCAGTGTGCGAAATCTTTGTAAAAGCAAAATCGCTCGGGCTGTACCGGACAGGTAGGGTTTGATGTCCTTGCAATTAAAATCCATGAACCCTCTTGGTATTGGTAATTTTTCCTTTTTTCCAGGAAGACTCTCATATACTCTCTCTTGAATTCCAAATCTTCTCTCCTCAGTCTCGATAAATCATCCCAGCATAGGAAACCACTAAACCCCAATACCACAAGACAGTCTGTAAGTTGCTGAGGTCACCACTTCCAAATTTGCCAATGAGGTTGTTTTCATATTCAACCTCCAGTGGCCGCTTTGGGTTTTTAGGTTGAGTCCCAATAATTCACCTTTTGAGCGTCAGATTTCACGTGTAGTATCACGTGACTTTTGGTGTAAACAAACCTCAAAAGTTCGGACATTCGAGCAGATCGGACTTGTGACACATAGCGTGATGGCGAGGCGAGCAGATATGAAATGTTAGTTTCTTTTTGCGTGGAACTTTGAAATGATACAACAGAGACACTAGTCACTTTGATGGTTAGGAATTGATGTGGGACGCGATAGTTTGACACTCCTATTTCGACAGGATTTACGTGGGTGAGTCAAGTTTTATCCATCTCGCTAGGTTCCTTGCATTATGTTATTACGAATAATTTTTGGACTTCGAGGTCAGTAATAAAACAGAATGAATGTGATTTGAGTGTGTGTGAATCGATCCTCCTCTGTCAGTGAGCCTTTGATTCGAAAACGCAAGCTAATTATAACTTCAGCAAGCAGTCCTGTTTGCAACAGTTCCAATGTGTCTAAGCAGATGACTATTAAAGAGGGACTTCCACACAATGAATGTGTGGGTGTCATTGAGCGCGTTTTGACCAGTAGAAAGACAAAACCAACGATGGAGACAATTCAACAATGTCAAAATATTTTAGGGTTTGTTCCCTAACAAGGGAACAAAATCAATTTAAGGCAATTATAGGGATCAAAAAGCTGCAAACAAGTTTGAAAGTAATTTGGGGAACAAGGGAACAGAAGCAAATATTTAAAGGGAACAAGGACGCGGAATAAGAACAATAAAGGTCGATGATAACCAGTTGTTGTATTTCAGCTAAAAGAGTTGAATTTTATATTACACACTTTAAACTGCAAAACTACTCTTTAAGGATAATGTGACTACAAAATCGTAAAATTTGCGTCACTCATGGTTTGAACGCCTCAAGTTACGAGAATGATTGACATTGAGACTTCTCCTTGTCCCTTGGTGGTGTGGGAGCGAAGTTGTTACTGAAGCCATGGATGAAAGGAGTCCACAAAAGACAGAAGAACTCCACCTTATTTATTGGAATAAAATGTTAGGGGTAAACAACTGCGAACCTTGCCTTCCAGAAACTCGGGAAATGTGGGCACTAGGCGGCGTGGCAGGCGTTTGAAGGGGAAGGAGAAGGGAAAGAGAGAACGGCGGGAGAACGAGGAGGGCGCGCGTGAAATAAGGGGGGAACGCTATTGTTTTTTCGATTTTTCGTAAAATTCATGATTGTCTAGCTAGAATTAAATTTGTGCCAATCACCACAAACCTATTGTGCTTCAAATTAGCTGTTTTCGAGCTCTCACGTAAACAATCTCAAACTCGCCGCCAACTTTGTCTTTTTGATCTGATTCAAAGCGTTTGGATAGAAATTCGAGATGATCACAACAGTTTTTAATATCCTTCCACACACGTTGCAAACAAGTTTTGAAGAATTTTCAATTTTTTTTTATTTTTTATAGATTCCAGCCACATTTGTTAGTCGTTCAGTGAGGCATACAACGCCAAACGATGGTCTCTACAAATTTACACAAGATTTTTTTGACAAACTCGTCACACGTTGTTGAAAGATTGCTCTTTTATTAGGCCATGGTGTTTTGGTCTCACACTACTCTGTACCGTGAGAGTTTTTGGAATAATGGCGCGGTAAATAGCATAGCGTAGTGCATTTTCCAGTGCACGAGATTTGGCAGCTGCCTTATGTATGATTAATTAGGGGGTCCTTTCACTCGCTCTCTCCTCGTTCTCCCGCTGTTCTCCCTTTTCCTTCTCTTTCCTTTGAACGCCTGCCACGCAGCCTAGTGCTCACCTTTTCTGTGTTCTTCCTTGATCTCCAATGCAGCGAGATCTGGGAGGTGAGGTTCGTAGATGTTTACCTTAATATTTTATTTCAATAAATAACATGAATTCTTTTGTCTTTTACTTGTCTTTCATCCATGGCTTCAGTAACAACTTCGCTCCCACGCCACCAACGGACAAGGAGGAGTCTCAATGTTAATCATTTTCATAACTCAAGCCGTTCAAAACCGGAGTGACGCCAGTGGTACAAACTTTGTTGTCACATCCAGATCCATAAAAATCAATTTTGCAGTTAAAAGTGTGTAATATAACATTCAACTTTTTTAGCTGAAATAAAACAACTGGATATCATCGACCTTTCTTGTTCTTATTCCGATTCCGATTCCGGATCCGGTTCCATATTCCAGATTGCGGCTTTTCCAGACGCCCATCGGGAATCGTTTTTGCATGTAACAGAATCACATCATTTAGTGGTGACCATTCTGCAACTAACTGCTCGTACCAGATAAAATCCTATAATCATAGACGGTGGAAATGACTACTGCCTCTGATGCAGCTAATAAACCACACTCAAATCACTTTCATTCTGTTTTATTACCGACCTTTAAGTGCATATATATGACAATTTTAATACACAAAGGTAAATTCTTAAGAAACATAATGCGATGAATGCATAATTTTTTTATTCCCGTCAGCTTAGCGATCGAAGCTGGAACTGAACATAACTCACCCCCGTGAATCCACTATCGTGTCCCACACCAAATCCTAACCATCGAAGTGATTAGTGTCTCTGTTGCATCATTTCAAAGTTCCACGCAAAAAGAAACTAGCATTTCATGCCTGCTCGCCTCGCCATCTCACTATGTGTTATGTGTGGGATCACTTCGAATGGCCAAACTTTCGAGGTTTGTTTTTCATGCTTCAGGTATATGAAAGGGTAGGGATTTCACGAGTTGAAGTATATGAAAGGGTAGGGAAATCCGTCATTTACGTATTTAAAAGGGCCTTTCATTATTTTCCAATGTAAGGTGTACGAAAGGGGTATCGTTTCTGCCTAAAATGGTATATAAAAGGGTAAGGGGTCGCACCTCGGGCGGAGCTCCCCGAATTAATTTTCTTTTTAGTACCCCCCCCCCTCCTCTTCCGGGGATTGGGTGCTTAGTTGGGGAAGCCATTGACAATTTTTGATGTGCCCATGCTATTCCATACACCGCAGCGTAGTTTGTAGCCATCGATTTTGCACTCGTTATGGGAAATGCTAAGTTCGTATCCCGTAGTTGGCAGGGCTTCCAGCCCTTTGCTCTTTGCCCAAAAATTCCATTGCTGGAAAGCATCTGCATATTTTCTCACTGCGTTTGGAGCTTTGTCTTGTAGTATAATCTTCGCAATGTCGCAGGCAAGTGCCGCCACCTCGGGGTCGTCCATTATTTTAGTGTGTTGTTTGTCTGTTGATTGGCCTAGAGCAAGACATTGCGTCAGTTAGCTGGGATTCATAACACATACAGTCCTGCTATCTCTCTGATACTCAATCTTATAAATACTGTTTTGGTCTATATACTTATAATTACCTCTGTGCCAGTCTCTCACTGGTGTGTAGTATGTTACACAGATCTCTCACAGGACTCGTGCCTCTTAAAGCGTGATACAGCTGACAAAACCTCTCACAGGTGTCGTACCTCTCACGGGTGACATACCTCTCGCAGGTGTCACGCCTCTCCCGGGTGACATGCCTCTCAGACGTGTCTCCATGTACTACATAAATGATTTTATTACATCCTCCTCTTGTGGACAGGGCAAGGACTCTGTATGATGGTGTGCCTGTTCCAAACAAGGATGTAGGTTCCACTGCTGCAATGAAAGTGCCGTCACCCAAAAGAATGTCTAACCAGTCTACAATCCAAGGCATAGGCTGATGCCCATCTAGTGTAAGAAGAGGCCACCATGGTGCACACAATGGGACAATGACAGTGCCATCTTCATTGTTGTTGCGATGTGGGATGTCGCTTTTGGTATTAAAAATGGATCACAGTAAATGTATTACTTTACACGGATTCTAGATTGCACTGGTTGTGGTTTAAGTACACTTCTCGTGCTTCTCCGTATTTCTTCCTTCACAGCTTTGCTTTCTTTAATAGTGCCGCATATTTTCTTGTCGTCGTCTGAGTAACTAGCTGGTGGCTTCTCCACGTAACAATCAACGGTTTCCCAACCGTATTTCTCTGCGATTTTTTGTGCTTGTTACTTTGGGCTAAAATGTCCTTACCATTCAGAGTAGCAAGCCGTTCTTCATCGTCTGACATATCCAAAGCATTCTCAATCTTTTCCAAGACACTTTGTTAATGTCAAACTGAATCTTGTTTCGTTTGTACTTGAATTCGGGCATGGGGGAACGCTCCCATTTCTTGCTCGCTAGTTTCCCTGTCTCCTTTACCTCGTGCTCCAGCAAATCGTTTTGTGTATCGAGTAGTGTTTTGAGCCCAAGCTGGTACTCTGTCTTCATGGCTTACGTTTGTGTGACGACTAGAGCCTCTCGAAGACTGATTTCCTAGTCTTGATTCACGTCGTGCGGAATCGCGCTGTCGACTGCTTGATCCAGACTGTTACGGGCTAGCATTATGTGCTTCATGCAAGGCGTCTGAGCGCTTGACTTGACATTCGAGGCATGTCAAGTCGAATTAGGACATTTTTGAAAAATTCTACCACACGGCACTTTTAAAACTTGCACTAAGGCACCAAAAGACAAAAACTGTAAGTGCGCATGTCTCA
>OX421446.1:32180479-32185479 GCA_949126865.1 Montipora capitata | reverse complement strand
GAAACGCTACGTTGACGACACTTTCACCATCCTGGATCGCGGAAACGTTGATAGCTTCTTTACAGCATCTGAACAATCGCAGCCTTCCATTCGCTTCACCATGGAGACAGAGAACGACTATACAAACTCGCTTTCCTTGACACCGCAGTTTCAAGAAAACCGGACGGCCGCCTCACCACCAGCGTGTACAGGAAGCCCACGCACACTGATCAGTACTTAGCGTATGATTTCCACCTCCCGCAATCAGTAAAACGCGGCATTGTCAAGTGTCTGTACGAGCGCGCCAAAGATCTCGTAACAAAACCCTTTGTTGTCTCCAAGGAGAAGAGCACTTGTCTTCTGTTCTTGTCTCTAATGGTTACCCTCTTTCTTTCTTGCACAAAAGCATCAAGACCTGGAAACCGATTAGCAGTGCTGAGTCCACGATCGAGTACAAGTCTACTACGGTTTTACCCTATGTCAAAGGCCTATCCGAACCACTGCGCCGCTGCCTGCAGCAACAAGGCATACGCGCTGTTTTCAAGTCGGAGACTCCATTAAGATCACATCTAGTACGACCGAAAGACGCTGTCGAGCCGACTAAACAAGATGGCGTGGTTTACAGGATTCCCTGTGAATAAGGTAAAGTCTACATCGGCGACACTGGAAGACCTATGCAAGATAGAATCAAAGAACATGAGCGAAACATCCGACTTGCCCGTACCCAGACCTCCGCCGTTTCAGAACACGCTAACAACACCGGACACAACCCGCTTTGGAACGAAGTTAAGTTTATTGATCGTGATCCTCATTGGTACACACGCAGGGTCAAAGAAGCGATTCACATAAGACTTCTCCGTAACAACATCAACAGGGATAGTGGAATAGAACTTCCGGAAACATGGATGCCCACGATCAAGAAACACAACAACAGGAGAACCGTACGACAGCGGACCGCCGAAGGAACAACACACCGAAACAGCGAGGATCGAAATGCACCAATCACAGCTGCTGAAAACCAACCAATCACAGCAGAGTATCCTGTTTAAAAGGTGACGCGTAACCAGTCGACCTCATCGCCTGATGAAGACCAGCAGTATGCAGTCGAAACGTCGCGATCTACATCACAAGTGACCACATCGTGAGACAAACGAGACTATATTATTATTGTAATATTAAACACGGTTTAAAAAACGGTTAAAAAAGGTTTAAAATGCGACGTTTCGACTTAACTTAAGTCACTATCAAGCAATGAAAATAAAAATTAACTCGAATATATAATAAAATTAAAGCATGAAGTTATGCTGTTTACCTTAGGGACGCAATCAATTAAAAAGCTTGAGTGAAGGCTTAAGTTCCTTAATGAAAAACATTTCATACAGAAGAAAATCAAACTTAGTTTGGCATTTCTTAAGAATAGAGAAATGACTGCTTAAACTAGAGGTGCCAATACCACCATGGATATTAATAAGATGCTTGCCTATGACAGAATACTTATGTTCCTGAATGCAACTTCTTCACGAGAGGGTTGCACGCAGACTATAATAGTCTTCGTATAACGAGCATGCGCGTAAGTCTGTTATACTTTCTTCTTTTTAGAGATGAGCTAGTTGTGCATCCATCGTGGATATTAGATAGCATCAAAGCTGGCATTCTTCTTCCTGTCGATGAATATCTCCTGTATCATCAACGGAAAGTTGCACAGAAAGTTTTGAATTTTAAAGCCAAACCGTCCACGACTTGCACGATGGCAGTACCTTTCTCCGGGAGAGTACCTTCGAAGACAACACTGTCAGGCGTTTCTCAAATCACCAAAGAAGTTCCTTCAGGGGATATAGCATCTTTATCTGTGAACTGCATGCAACCCTCTCGTGGAGAAGTTGCGACATGTACACTTCTTGCTTCACCTAGTGCTAATCCAGAAGAGAGGAGCAATTCGAAAGACAGCAAAAAGGAAGCAGATAGGTTTAGCAAAGAGTCAGATCCTTTCGCAGAAGAGACCACTTCGTTACCACAGAATTCAATAACTATTTCTGAACGTCAAGAGTTTGGCAAAGACGAAGTGGAGGTTCAGAATTGCAATGATGCAAGTTTATTGGATACCATAGATAATACAGTGCTTAAAAAGCCCTACAAACAGTCACTGACTAGTATGTCGAGAGCAAACGATGCAAACTTTGTTTCAGAATTCTACACCAATTCTAGACTGCATTACTTATCAACATGGGGTGCAGAATTCAAGAAATACACAAGCGACATTATCAAGTCTTTGGCGGCCAAGAGTTGGAGGAAAAGAGGTGTGGGTCGAGTAGGGACACATGGACGAGTTATCATGCATATCGATATGGACTCATTCTTTGTTTCTGTCACCTTACGTGACCAGCCTCATCTCAGAGGTAAACCTATTGCTGTTTGTCATGCAGGAAAGGGTACTAGTTCCACAAACGAGCAACAAGGTACAGTCCAGAATACAATGTATTGACCATGGTGTAGTGTTTAGTTTTAAGTTTTCATATGAATCTACTCAATCTTCCAACGGCTTCTGCAAGAAATGTAGTTTCCAAAGAGCATGAAAAACAACTGTCGAAACATCTGAGGAGCTGTAAACATTGTGTAACAGCAGACGTTGAATACTACATGTAAGTCAGTAAAGTGACGACGATAGAGTACTAAGGCAAGGGCAAGGGAAGAATAGCCAATTGTTAAGTCACGAAGTGAATTGTTACACTTTGAGATTCCGCCGAAAAAGTGATACTCGGAATGTTTTGGTTTCCTGTTATTTGGGAGTTACTTTGCTTTTTCAATGAATGGAATTCTATTCTGTTTGTGCTGGTCCTGATACCAGAATAAACGGCAAAAATACAAAATACAATTTGCGAGTTATACATAGAATCATTACACCATCTTTTGGGGCTATTGTGGCACGGAAATCGTATGCACTCTCTGATTCGCTGCTAGGCGAGCGTTAGTTTGACTACTTTCGCTATCACTTATGCAATAACTACTCCGTTCCCCGAACACGTGCTTTTTGGAAAACGCCATTTTCCTAAACTGGAATATTTGGAAACAGCATAGTCCTAAATGAATGCACCCATAACATTGTAAAAGTATCAACAAAGGTGGTAGCGTTAAGCATCAGGGCCCAGTTGTTCAAAAGCCAATTATAACACTAATCCACGATTAAATGCAAACGCAGGTTTGAATTTTGCCCGTCAAAGAAGCCTTAACAATATGATTTTACGCTAAAGGAAAGCGAACGTCTAGTCAATTTTGGAGACTAAAAATCTTGTGGAAACGTTTTCTGATCAGAAAATAGACTGCAATTTAGCTTTCCTTTAATACAGGCTTTGAACAACTGGGCGCAGACTGGTAACTTTTCAACTAATAACGTATTTAGGGAATTGCATTCGCAATGGTTTGAAATTTCTTTTAACTTTGGTGTTTTTTTAAAGGAACTTCGCCCAAGAAGCCTCCATCGTTTTTCAATTCCATGTCAGAGATCGCTTCTTGTAGCTACGAAGCAAGAGCCTCCGGAGTCCGCAATGGAATGTTCCTAGGTTCAGCTAGGAAGCTCTGTCCTGACATTCATTGTGTACCGTACCAGTTTGAAGAGTACAGGAAAGTATCCCAAAGACTCTACGATATTCTTGTGACGTATAGTCATGAGATAGAAGCTGTGAGCTGTGATGAGGCTTATATTGATGTATCTGAAGCTCTTGAAGGTCAGTGCAGCTATGGGTGGATTTGAAGATTCCCAAATACCTCT
Source organism: Montipora capitata (assembly GCA_949126865.1). Taxonomy (NCBI): domain Eukaryota; kingdom Metazoa; phylum Cnidaria; class Anthozoa; order Scleractinia; family Acroporidae; genus Montipora; species Montipora capitata. The sequence continues at coordinate 32,181,734 of OX421446.1, read as the reverse complement.
AAATGTTTCACGGAAATGGCTCCAGGTAGTTTAATAAAAGGTTACTGTTTACTCATTTCAAATGAAAAAAACCGAACCTTTATTTTATACGAACCCCCTCCTAATGTTCTGTCCCTGCTTTGGGTAAATGAAACATCTCACGCGATAAATTACAGTAATGGTTCATGGCTGCTGCAGTTAGGTACTCGTTTGAGCCATTTCCGAATTTCTTTTTTTTTTTTTTTTTTTTAATGTAAACGCATTGAAGGTGTTTAGAAAAGCGGTTAGTATTACTGAAGAAGTGACAAGATAATTCCAAGCATTTGGGAAAGCCATTTTAAATAGTTTGCGACTGTCTGCAAGAATGCATTAATTAATGCATTTTAGCACCGTACTCAAGAAGCTTGACCTCTCTTTATAGAGTACCCTTTGTTAACTATGACCAATGGACAGGTTTCCAAAGCTCTATTGAAAACAGTATACCTGGCAATTAGGAAGGGTTTTGATGTGGGGCAAAATCATTGTCCTTGTGGGCGCAACTAGAAACGCTATTGTCGGTCCTATTTATTTCCAGTAGTTTTTGCGTCAAGGACCATAGAGTTTTCGTCTCTCCACTAAAACTCTTATATTATTTTTCTGTTCAATTGTTAGAGGATGAAACTCCCACAGAGCTTGCAGAAAAGATTCGCGCTGATATTAAGGAAGCGACAGGCTGTACAGCTTCAGTTGGTATCGCTGCTAATGTCCTACTGGCCCGAATGTGCACAAGAGTAGCTAAACCAGACGGCTGTTATCATTTGTCAGCTAATGATGATATCAATCAGTTTATGGGTACGTATCTCCTGGGGAGAAAGCTTTTACAGTGCTTTCCACGCCGTAACAGATTTCTTTCAAGACTTGGCAATGGTCATGGTTCTTGGTTAATTGGGTTGTAGTTTTGGGGAGAAACTAAACGAAAATGTTCCGCGTAGTAGCAGTCACCCATTTGTACATGCAGGGCTTGAAATTGTGACTAACTGTCTCCTTCACCAGTGAACTCTAAATGTCAGCAACCAATATTTAGAGCCGGTCGGGCGTTTTGCCCCATTCCTTTTCGATTGTGAAATTACATAAATTGCCGTTAAAGGTCTTGGAGACTGACAAGATGTATGTCGATGTAATACCTCAACTCATTATTTTCCTAAGCAAATCTACATTGTTCTCCATGTCAAAAGCTACATCTTTTCCATCGTATTAGTTATTTAGTTATAGTTTACACTTTACTACTACAGTATAA
>OX421446.1:32142979-32170479 GCA_949126865.1 Montipora capitata | reverse complement strand
TTTTTTAAATTCGTGTAACGTCTTAAGCAAGAGTTCACGTCTTCCCTTAGCGATACTCCAACTAAAGTCTACAAACCTCCATTTTACGAATAGTACGTTTCCATGTTTTAGAGTGAATCAATATGATCTTTGGCTGCTTGTGTAAAAACGTCTAATGATCAAATACGAGGAAAGACGTGTTGATAGGTTTGCATTAAAATCTGTGGTATTTTGTAGGACTGTAGATGGACGCCAAGGTTGGCAGAGTGCGTGCTGTGCAGTTTTGACTCAAGTTCAACAAACCATCAACACGAAGTATCATACCAAACTAGCTGTTAACTCGCTCAAGTTTGCGCAATGTTCTGTTTTCTCACCTGAAAATAAGATGGAATGTACCAGTTGCAAATAGAAAGAAATGTTAACAAGTGACAGGCGAACTGACAAAAAAGCTCCACTAATCTAGCTGGAGCTAAAAAAGTTATATTCGTTGATAAAACAAGGCACAAATGAATGTACGACAGAATAGGATTCTATACAAAACTGAATCAGTGAAGTAAAGTGCTACATGTCCGTGACATTCTACATTAAATTATCTTGGTTTAGAGTATTTATTGTAAAATGGGTGATTAAATAAATTTGTTTATTTTTATGTCCTGGCCTTGTGTTATGAATACACAAAGAAAGAAACATTTTTCACACAGTTTGTTTTCAACTCGTTTATCATTGTTTCTAAACTCATTCTCCTGAACAGAATGAGTCCTTCTGGTGTGCTAATAACAATGAAATATTTTTAAAGTTTGAGGAACGTAAGGCAAATATACATGGGCGTAACGGAGGTGGGGTCTGTTTTTGTTTGCGAAGTGATCAAAATTATGAAATTTGTGATGACATGTGGACTGAAAAACGTGGTTGGTTGTATCATCCAACAGTCCACCATCAAGACCTCTTTTAGTTAGTATCTGTCGTAGACCTCCTGAATTTGAAAAATTGACTCAGGAAATTGGATTTTTTTTCTTTCTTTTAGGTTGTATTAAAGGACCCTAGTCACCCACTTTACATTGCGCGCCCACAACACTTCAGTCGCCATTTTCGGTGTAACTGAAAATGGCGAATTCTGTTACTGTCAAAGAAATCTGTTTCCATCGGACATCAAATGGGCTATATAATTCTGTTTTTCATGGAAAAATAAGCTAAGTTCATTATAATTTCATTTTCTATCATTATTTATGTGTGACGTGCTCTTCGCAACATGTTATCGAGTGGAAACGGAGATCGTTGTTGAACAACATCTTCTCTTGGAGTTGCAGCGAGGAGTACCACAATTATTCAATTGTCATTCAACGAAGAACAGAGGGCGTTTAACGGCTAGAATGATCAGAATCAGTGTATTGGATTACATTGCAAGGAATCACAAACAGCGAATTCACCGTCCGATCGATGATTCTGGTTCAAATAATGTTATGCGTGTCTTCCGCTCGAGCTGACAGCACTGAACAAACAGGCAAACATTTGAATACTGGTCGCTATTGCACTCTGTAAAAGTCTTTATCTTTTCGTTGTTCATTTCATTTTCTCACCGATGATAAAACTTAGTTTTGTGGAACTGAGCAAGCTTACGTGTGACATATTTTGATATTGATGTGGAAAGTAGAGGTCATCTTGTGTTTACTTTACAGGAAGAAGAAATTTTTGTTGAATAGTTCAACACCCGTTTGAGGATTTGGTAAACTTTAAAACGAAGAAATTCTAGGAACGTAGAATAAGAGATTTCATCTCATGCTACAAGTGTGAATTGCGACAAATAAAACCATCTCTAGTTTACATTTACTGAGACCCAATACTGCTTCTCATTATTTACAAAGTACCGCGCAAGCAACGAATTAAACTAAATTAAACTGTCGTGCCTTGTTTTCATTGTCATTTTTTTGGTTATCAAATAAATTTTGGTGAGCCGATAAGTATATCTCGCATTTTTGCACGATTATTTTTGGTTTGGTCAAGTCCCAAGAGTAATACAACACTAAAACTCCCGTATGTCAACAAAACATGGGCGTGGCTGACTAGGGTTCTTTAACGTGAATATTATGCCAGATACGACATAGGTTAACGCCTTTAGGCCTAACCATGTACTTGCGATTTTTGAGGTTGCCTATTGGCAAACACGTTTCATGGGCGAAAAACACAGACGAAATGTCATAAGATATCTTCAGACATGGCGTGGGCCTCGTTAACAAGGAACCCCTCTTCAAATTGATTTTAGCGCAGTTTAATTGTTGTAGTTCTTCTCAGATGATTTTGACGTAGCCTGAACGATAAACTCCACAAACCTCCAAAATAGCTCTACAGTCAGGTCATCACCAGGAGTGGGATTTTCCTTCCTAAGTTGCCTCAAATTAAATGATCTCCCAACACGCCGGAAAAGTTTAAGGCGATGTTAAAGTGCCACTATGACCAAAAAAACATTTATTTTTTTTCTTTGGATTTTAAACTATGCTACCTAAACAGTAACTGATCGAAGTTTTAAGCCTTGATTTCAAGAAGACACCTGTTTATTTCAACTGGAATTCTCCTGTTTAATGGTCCGCCATTACTAACAGCTGGATCGAGGAGAAAATGACGTCAAAGACGCGATAGTTTAAGAATGCAACCCGTGTGTACGCGGCTGAATTAATATGTAGCACGGGAGTTTCGGGCTTTCAGCCTTTTAAACTCGTGTTTTGCACACATAATAAGCTGCGTTTACACGCTCAAATTTTACGCTTGTGAGTAAATGATGTCAGTAAAAAACGTCACTTCTGTGTTTGTCAGGGATGGCGCAGTGGTGAGAGCACTCGCCTCCCACCAATGTGGCCCGGGTTCAATTCCCAGACTCGGTGTCATATGTGGGTTGAGTTTGTTGGTTCTCTATGACTCTGCACCGGGAGGTTTTCTCCGGGTACTCCGGTTTCCTTGACTTGATTTGCGTTACTAGAACGACTCATGTAGACACTTAAATAAAGTTCCTTTCCTTTCAGCATTGTGATTTGCGCAAAACAGCTTCACGTGTTCGCAAGTATGTTTGTGCATCTCATAGATGTTTTGATTACAAATTACAAATTGTGCTTTGATTAAAACAGACAAAGAAGATTTCCTGACCTGCCGGATGAAATACAAAGATTAAGTCAAATATTACAGCAAAATTAAAAAAACGAAAAACGGAAGTTTCTTGGCTAAAAAAAAGTAACGTTTTTTTAACTGTGAAAATGACGAGCGATTGACATTCTTCCCGGTAGTTCATTCAATGTAAACAAGAACGTTGACACAAGATGACCACGTGCACCTTTGTGGTTGCCTAGCACGTGATCAATTTCTTCCTTTTGACAGCAACATGACCTTCCCCTTGATTCAAACAAGTCATAGACTGCAGAAATTTTATTATTTTACGATATATTCCGATTAATCTTTCGCTGAGAATTGGAAATTGAGAGTTTTATATACAAACTGTTCTTTTTTTCTTCATCAGTCTTTTGACCCTGGGTGCCAGATGAATTTTTGTTTTCAAGGTCGGAGGGAACGCTCTGCGATTCCAAAACAACGGTCGGGGAGAGCGCTCCGCGATTCCAAATCAATGGTCGACCGTTGACTTGGAATCGTAGAGCGTTCTCTCCGACCTTGAAAAAAATTCCTCTGGCACACAGGGTATTTGTTAGCTTGCCTTTTACTTGTAACTCCCGGCTTTTACGGTACTTATTGGCGCAAACGTTAAGCCAAAAAAAGTTGACCTGGCATGAGATTAGACTGAAAAGAAGAGGAATTATAAATGGGGAAACAACATGTACAGTCCTTCCTTAGTGTGTGGAATAAACGTTTACTTCGGTGGAACTGCAAGGCATGCATGACATGCGGGAAAACGTCCTTCCGAGCAATTTGGAATTATTTTTTTGCAGACTATCTAAAGAAGAATTGACTTCAACTTGAACTTACATTCAGGGCCAGCTCATCGTCCAAGATAGACAGTTTTACAGTGTACTGATTTGATGCGGCGCGCGCTCTCGACGCAATTTCTTCGGCCCCCTCTTTCTGGAATTTGTGGATCCGCCCCTGGGACATGACAAAATAATCAAAGTGAGAACATGTAAGCCAAAGGGCCACTGCTAGCACTGCGTCTGGGTGACCCCTCAAATGGTCTAAACGACCCCCTACTTGAAAAAACTAACTAGAACGCAGCATTTCAATACCACTCAATTCAGAGCATTCTATTTTTGTGTAACACGTACCATATGTAACCCAGTTTACGCTCAAGGAGCGTCTAGTTTTATATACAAACCTTTCATCCCTTCAACGATCGTCCTGTCCTTGGGTTGCAGTCTTTCCCCGACTGGTCACGTAAAAACGTGACAAACGAAATTTTCCAAGAAAGTTGAACCATCACATCGATTTTACTCGTTTAGATCATCGGTGACCCTATTTTTTTTAATCATGAATCACTTATTTTACTTACTATCTGCAAAATAAGATAAAAATTAATGAAAAAAATCACCCTGAAAGTAGTTTTTTTTAAAGTTTCTTTCCTCGTGCCATCGAATTTGGGAAGTGGTTGTAACGGGTTGCGCTTCAGCGGCGGCTACACGAGCGATTTTTGTCTCGCGCCGGTGATGCGATTTTTTTCAGATTTTGTCGCGTCGCATGCGCTCCAGGGTGGCTACACTTGTGACAAATTTTGGCGACAAATTGAAGGCCGCGCGAATCGCATACTTCGAGAGACCTGAGCACTATAAACAGACATTCCTACTTTAATTTCATTGGCTAAATACTCTTTAGTCGCGTCGCAAGCGCGGGCAAAAAGCTGTAGGGTGGCTATACCAGCAACTATCTCTGCGATTTTGTCGCGAACGTTTCAACTCTGGCGACTTTTTTCTTACGATTTTTTCACCTGTCGCGTCACCAGTTCAAGGGTGGCTGCACGTGTGATTTTCATTTCGCGCTAGCGACGCGACAAAGTTTGAAAAAATCGCATCACCAGCGCGAGCAAAAAATCGGTCGTGTAGCCGCGGCTTTACGAGGACGCTCGTTGAGGATGAACTCTACTGTTTACCACATCCCTAGTGGCGTGCAACTATCTAAAAATACCACACCTAAAAACCTATGCACGGAAACGTTCACTCTAACCGTTTATTTTTATGATTTTTGATGGATGAGCAGATGAGGCTACATCTTCTTTTGATGACCGATTTATCGAAATGAACGCATTTTCCATTGCCATTTTCTCCGAAACAAAGTCGGTGACCCCCCCCCCCCCCCATTTTTTCATTTTTGGAGTAAGTAATTTATGACCTAACTCTAGGCGAGAAATGTACACAAAGTTTCAAGTTTTACTGATTTAAAGGAAGAGAAAAACGTATGCGCAGCAACTAAATGGCGTGCCAGAGCCCCCTTAAATCTCTTCAAATTTATGGGAAAAGGTTTTATTTCTAAGAAAAAAAAAGTGTGTGAGAAAATTTTCCAGGCTATGAAATGTTCAAGCAAAAGCAAAACCATCATTTTTCTGTCAAGGCGAGATGAAAAGGGTTAATGACGTGTGACTGCCGACTGTTACTGATAACGATAAAAGCGAAATCAACGGTTCTAACTTGTTCAATATTTGTTAAGGGTCGGATGAAATGATTAGTTACTGAGGTGACCTTCGCCTTAAAGTGATACTATGATTAAAAAATCAATTCTTTCTTTTTTCTCCCTTGGATTTCAAACTGAATGTTAACTGAACACTAACTGACCCTAAGTGACTGGAATTTTCCTATTTAAAGGTCCGCCATTACTGACTTCTTGAGAGAGCTGAATCGAGGAGACAATGACGTCAAAGACTCATTAGTTTAAGAATGCAATGCGTGTGTACGCGGCTGAATTAATATGCAGCACGGAAATTTCGGGCTTTCAGACTTTTAAACTCGTGTCTTGCGTATATAATAAAGCTGACTTTACAGCCAGTTAGTAAATGACGTCACTTTTCCAACCCTCTTGAGATCCAATAGGACATTTGCATGATGACGCCATGACTACAAGTACCAGAATCCTTCAGGTTTCGCTTGTCTCATGTTAATTAGAGCTACTGTTATTTTTACCCCACTGGGAATCCAATTTTAAATATGAAAAGAAAAACCAACTGAATTGTGGTAGTTGTAGTCAAATGACGCCATCGTGAAAATTGCCTATTGGTCAGTTTTAAACATGAGTAACCGTGAAATCCAAAACTCACAACAACCTTTGGATCAAAATCAATTTCGAAATCTGAAGAAAAAAAGAAGAGATTTTTTTATCATTTTTTATCATAGTACCACTTTAAGAGTTTTTGCAACAGTTCGAACTGCAGCTAAAAGAATACCCGAGAAAAATAACAGAAGCTAACTTGAAGCAAGTCATTTGGTTCGTGCGCAGTGTACCAACAAGCCTCACTTTCTTCTACGCTTTGTTTCCAGCTGAAGATACCATATAACTTTTTCACTAAAAGAAAATTAACTCAAAACGTGTCCACCGAACCAGTTTATTGAAGTCAGTTTCTGTTCAGTCCCCGTCCACCCGGCCAGCAGGCAGTTCACCGCCATAGAGTGTTAACCGCTGACTAACAAGCTACGACAATCGCTATCTCCTTTTGGTATATACTAACGTTACATTCAGTCCTCGATGTACTATCTATTACCCTCACCATTTTTACTCCCAGTAAATTTAAAGGACCGATCTCAAATCTATATGTGAAGTGTACAGCGCAGCTTAAATTTAACAACTGCTTGCTTTATGCCGTCAACCTCAACAATATTAGGGCCGTTTATACGAGAGAAAATAAGCCGCGGCTTACTCTGGCCGCGGCGTACATAATACGCGAAAGGAACTATTTATACGAGTATAAACTCCCCGACCAGGATAAGCCGCGGCTTGAGAAAGCCGTGAACGTAGATTTTGTACCATTTATACGGGGTGTTCGCGTCTTATGTAAGCCGCGGCTTATTTTCTCTCATATAAACGGCCCTATTAAGTTATGCGCAATGTTTGTTCTAAAACCATCAAATGAAAAAGGCCAAACGAACAAATACTGAAGTTTTAAGGACTTACGACGATCAGGTAAAATTGTAGTGGTTTTAAAAGGAAAAACAATAGAAAGAACTTGGATCCTTCATGCTCATTGCAGTGAACTAACAAAGTTCCTGGAACCTACGGCTGTTAAACCCAAACAACAACTCGGCCATCAATAATTAAAAACAAAAAGGACAAGTATGTTAAACAGGATTTGCTTGCCCGGCCCTAAGTTTACTTAAAATTCTATCAAATGAAAGACTGAAACAGTAGATGAACAGTACGGCCCAGTTAACGATGCCAACTAGTGAATATTGAAAAAGTCTTTCGTCTAAGTAAATTGATATATCACGCGTAAAAGGAAAGAACGCAGATGGAGCTAGGATTCCAGAAGAAGGCAAAAGCCTTCTCCACCAAATCGGAAACAATATCTAATTATATCGTTCTTAGAAAGATAGAGGGGATAAAGCTTAGAGTTAAAGTTAAGGCAGGTTAATTTTAATTTCTTGTTCCCTTTGTCATGGATCACCGTGCGGAACTAGGAAAGTAACAAATAATTTTAAAACTGTTTCTAACAACACGATCAAGATCATGGGAAACCCACTGTATTTCACAGTAGAAAAGATCTGTTAAACGCACTTTCTTCAGTTCTTCCTAGTTAAGAAATTTTACATTCAAATATGCGTGCTCTTCTCAGCAAGAGCCGTGTATTTATTTCTACGAAGCAGCATTAATTGAAATGGTCAATTCAATTCGTTTTATTCACAACAACAGTACAGTGTTGTTGACAAAATGTCCACCGATGAGTTATCTGGAAAATTCCTTCAATTACTTCAATAATATAACTTAAAACCAAACCAAAACAACTTCTATAAAAAAAACCGCGATGGTCAATGATTTTGACGTTTTTCCTTGTAAAACTGAAAAAGAAAAAGCAAGCCATTTTCCACGGGCTTTGCAAAAAACGTAGCTCGTTCACTAGAGCCATCTGTAAATTAATTTTCTTTTTCATATAATAAAATAATTATCCCAAATAATTTAACTCACTAAATGGCATTTTACCTCCTGCTTTCACAACATACTATCAAGCCTTAACAATTGCATTTCAGAAAATACTTTGCCCGAAACTTTTCCCTAAGAGTATATGGTAATAACATGAGATGATAAAATAAATAAAATATTAAAATTTGTAAATAAAGGCAATAAACGAGTTTTTCCTTTATCGATATAATTCACGGGATAATAACAATAGAAGCATTTGAATATCTGATTGAAATTTCTTGTCACCTTGATCAAGAAGAGACGCGCTCCAAAAGGACAGGTACATTAGGAAAATTGGTCAATCTACTGTGGTTGCTCGCGCTAATAATTTGAGCAATAAAAAAAAGGCCCTGTCGGCGACTTGTCCGTATAAGTTATTAGATGTTTTTTTATTGAGACTCTTCAGTCACTCAGGTCATTGCCAATGGAAATAACGTCTACGAGTCCTGTCTTTAGTTTGCTAGCAATGTTGACCCCCACCTTCGATAATCACTTTGGTTAAATTCGAACAAAAGCAGACGGCGAAGCTACACCTTTTACAGTGCGTCTTCCTGTTTCAAGAACATTTATCAACCCAACATTCTCACATTCTGGATAGTCCAAATTACAAGCAAGAAATTTCAAAACTCTCTAATGTAACGATTATTCCACAATAACCAGGCTGCCAAAAGTTGTGCCATTTGAAGACTGCAAGATGCAAAAACACTGATGTGGAAAGTTGAATAAAAATGTCAAATTTCGTTGTGAACCGCCTCAAAGGGCCACATTGCGCTCAGAGATATAATGGATTTCGACCCACTTCGTCGATTTCTCTATTTTAACGGAAGTTCCCAGTGTAGACACGGTATTGAAAGGTACAGTAAATATTAAAGGAAATCATACAAACGTAATAAGCGAGCAACATTGACCTGGAATGACGGAATCTCAAAGTTTCCATAATGTAATTTGGAAGTGTTTTCGCGTCTTGCAAATGCATTTCTACACTACTACACAACATTGGGCACCCACAAATTAAGGTATGTAGTCATCCTCCAAATCGTCAGCGCTTTCCCCATCGCTCTTTCCTCCCAACAGACCGTGGTGCTCTGACAGCGCTTGCTTGGCAAGGTAGGCCTCGCGTTTGATCTTGATCTCAAGGGATTGTGGGATATCTGGCACCAACAAGTCGATCAGACGTGAAACGAAGAAGACAAAATGCTGCACAGAAAAGTAAACTACGTAAGTTACGCGGCTGACTGGCCTAAAGTTACCAACAGAGAGAAATGAATGTGTCCAAGGGGTTCTTTTTCCAAGGGCGAGGATATTAGTCACCATTGAACTTACGCGACCTTAGGTACTGTGGTCTGATACGCAGCCCTTCTTTGTGTGTAACGCAACGCTACGACACAAAGAACGGCTGCGTAGGTCCTGCAGTTTAGCCTCAGTCTGAACATGATGCTTTCCCAATTGACCGTTTTTAGCAGACTTAACTGATTAGAGTGTAATGAGAAGTGCTAGTTTTCTACCCCATATGAACCATGTGAGCGTTAGCCCTACTAGTGGAATGGGCCCACACAAGGACAGAGGAAAACTCTAAACAGGGTTAAAGGTTAAGTCTGTTGAAATATAAAGTGCTACACGGCCAACGTTTGCAAAAACGTAACCCTTCCTTGTACTTGTACACGTTTTTAGGGTTACTTGAGTTTTGATCAAACGGTAGACACTGGAATGGAACTGCGGGGAGAACATGTGAAAAGTCAGGCGCGAACGAGACTCTGCGTTACCAGTACAGCGCTCTACCAATTCGGGTACGGTCGTACCTCTTGTTAAACAACGTATTTCATTGGCTGTATTGTGTCGTACTTCCTATTGTTTTCTGTGCTAAATCCGTTGTTATCTTTGTTCTATTGCTCTTTTTGCCAATCCTGAAGCCCGTTGAATGAGGTAAGATACGACCCAGCAATTGAACTATTAAGCCAACCTGGGACTTGGCCATTTTGTAAGTGCATAACAAACCCACAGAGGATATAAACACAAAGCGACATTAAGTATGAAAGCATTGTACAGGGTTTTCGACAGTTTTCTAAAGTAAAGAATATATTTCTGAAAGCACCGGACGTGACACTTTTGGTGCCTCCTTCGAGCTACTTAGGGGGGTTAACTTCCTAACAAATCCGAAAAGTGTCGCAGTAAAAACTAACAAAAGCGACGTCTTGACCGTACACCTAGTCAAACAAAAATCGCGACTGACGCGAGTCTTAAAAAATGGCCAACTTTCATCACCTTTAATTTAAAGTAATCTTACCTCAAACATGATGACAAATCCAAGCCGAAGGGCCAACAGGTGCCAGTAAAAACTGGTAAAATGGCCTTCTCGATTCCTGAATTCCGGATACCTGAAAAAAAAAACAACAACAACAATAACAAGGTGTGATATTTACTCCGGGTGGTCCGAAACAGGCTACGCGATTTGTAATTTGCGAGCGTTTTTACTTTCTCTTTTTGGTCGCAATATTTCGAAAAGGTGATCATCGGTCCAGGGTGCAGTGTTCAAGGGAGTGTTTCAGAATCGTTCAACCTAATTATACTTAATAAGACAGATTTTTTTAAGAGTGTTTTACGTGTACGGCACAGGCCTGACCACAAGCAATATATGCGCAAACTCAATGGCGTTTTGATCATCATTAATTAGGACCTTTCTTGTTAAGTTACTCACCAATTGACAAGTCAATGGGTCTGCGTATATTGCTTGTGCTTATGGTGTATCACACGCAAAAAAAAACAGCTTTAACAGCCCGCAAATATCAATACTGTGCTCATAACATCATTATAGTTCTTGTTATACCACAAATCTTGAAATTATGATCTTATCTACAATCTACAATGGACACGAGCATGCTCGCCATAAAAAAAAAAAGCTCTTTATCAGGAATCAGTGATGGACCCCATACCGATGTTGACCGGTTTACATAAGCATGACATTGAGGTCACCTCATCTGTCCAGAACTTCAAGAGTGTGAGACACCGAGGTTTTGTGGTTGAAAATACCAGCTTCTTTAAACCAGTTGTGGGATCACTAAATATTCCCGCATGCAGGGGCAATACATTTTATACCGAACACAAGTAAATGAACGAAACCTTCATTTAAGGGCGGTGCCTACGATTGTTATTGCGCATACGTTCTACGCATCTCGTGATACTCGGGTTTCCTGTGGGTGGTACTTATTAATACCGGGATATTTTTGCGAGGTTTAACACTATGCGGGTAATGCAGAACTTAGCAAGCTCTCTTGGTATCCAAAAAGAAAATTGGGGGTAACCACGTCTTTTTCAGAGATAACCAAGCTTCAACTCGGAAAAGAACAAGATAAATAACTTTGTAATTTAAAGCTTTTTACAAATATTGTTGATAAATTATCTTTGAAAGATGTATGGTTACCCCATTTTCTTTTGGGAGTTCAATAACACTTGTTAAGATCTGCTTTTGCCGCATATTCAGTAAACCACGCAAAATACCTTTAAATAGTTGGCACCGTCCTTAACGAGGCTACACACATAATGATTTAACACTAATAAATTTGCTGCCCTCCATTCACAAAAAAATCAATAAATTATTGTATATAGAATTAAATGAGACATTCAATAAGCCTGCAAAAGTAGACATTAAACCAACCTGCAGGGTATACTCGTGGTATTGGGTGGCGACCAAGCCAATGAAAAGTTGAGGTACCCATTCAGTGAATTATCCTCTGATATGGCAAACCGGTACAAGAGCTTGGGCAAGAACGTAGATGTGAATGCGATAAGAAAAGCCTGGAATGAAAAAATATATATATATATGACTTCACAGAAGTTTAGGTTTCACGAGTAACCATCGTTTTAATGCTACAGAACTGTTTCGTGTGGTACAAGTACCACACTCATCAGGCAATTTTAACGACTGAGCTGTTGAAATTGGAAAGCTGGCAGTTAAATACGGAAATTTGAATGGTTGCTATAGTAAATGCGTTACATTTAAGGAGCTGCTAGGTAACAAAACATGATATAAGGGGATTATATGTCGGTATTTTAAATTTACGTTACTCTAAAGTTCCGAGTAACGTGTATGTATCATGTATAAGATAAGAATGAACTGGGACACATCCAGTAGTTAATATTAATGAAAGAGAAATAATAATCATATCTGAAAAGTCTCCCTCTAATTGGGGTTTCGACCTTCATCGTGAACAAATTCGGTCACGTGACAGGCAGCAAGGCAGCCCAAGCAACACTTCCTGTAACAGGCGCTGCAATATTGTCTATGGAATCATGTGTGGCACTCGGGGGTATCATGAGACTCAGCACGGAGGATGATCTCATGCGGAGGGGTGTGGAAAAGCTGGAGGCACCATTTCAAAAAGAAGGGGGGTCCTGAGATTCACTCTATCCCACGCGTGTGACAGCGTGTGGCCTTGCTGCCTATCAAGTGACAGGGATATATGAAGTGGCTGACTTTATTCGCGATTAAGACACCAGGTTCGATGAAAAGGTCGATTAGAATAAGACTATTTACAGCATTTGATTGATTCTCTCTTTTTATCATTTCTAAGGATTCTGTCATTGAAACAACAACATTGTTGCAGTAAGTGTTTAATATTACTGGCAGTGGCACGAGGCACTTTTGAATTGCGCTTTATTAAAATACTCAGCATTTAATAAAATTGTCATGCCTTTTCATAATGGCAAAATCTCAAGTTTACGGCCAATTAATTTAATGCTTTGAGAGACTTATTACAAATATTGTCTCTTCCCCACTGGGGAGAGTAAGAAATGTGAATTGAGGGAGCAGCTTGACAAAGCTTTCTGATCATGGCGGCCGCACGACGTAAACAACCAATCGGCTGTACTTACGTTGCTAATGACCGCTATCTTAGCAACACTGTCCAGGATATCAAACCAGATTCCAATATCCTGCGCTCTGTCAGCAATCGGTCTTCTCACTTCACACACAAACTTGTCTGAATCAATTCTGATCTCAAAAACGTTGTTGGCGAGAGCAAAGAACGGAGCCAAAGGAAACGCAGCAACAAAGATTGTGATGAAGCCAAACTGGAGAACTGTAGAGAAAACAATATTGGAAATAAATAGGGAAATGGACAACTTAGAGATTCTCTTCAACGTCCTCAAATCAGTTTAAGTGTTTAGACTTTTTACACATTTACACTAGATAAACAAAATTGGATAGACAGACTCGATGCGCAGCCAGAAATCAAGAAAGCAGACATCTCTTTATCCTGCACAAGTTAGATCATCCAGTTTAACATGTTACATTTTGCTAGGTACGGACTTAACGGTTCGAGTCAAGAAACAATTCGTTGGGGAGTTGCAAGGGTTATTGTTTCAAAAGTAAACGTTTCGAGCGTTAGCCCTTCGTCAGAGTGTTCTCTGACAAAGGGCTGACGCTCGAAAAGTCAGCTTTCCAAATTGTTCACGGTGGTAATTCGACTTTTATCGAAACGTTTGATAAAACCAAATTTTCTCTTTCATTCTCCCACCGACGCAGCACCACAGTTTCTTTAGAAACTAGAAATTCGTTTTAAAAAGTCGGTATGCTACCGTTGAGAAATAGATTTACTGTCGTTTGAAAGGACACTTTTTTAGAAGATAGTTCATGTTTTTTGGGCTACTGTTTTAGCCTCAAACATTTATTCCAGTTTTTGTGTTTCTAATGAAAAGAACCTTAATGCACATAAATTCTAGTAAGTGTCAGATTTACAATTTGCCAATAAAATCAATTAATGTATAATATTACTGAAAATACGATACTTATAAGCCTGGTTTCCCTAGCGACGCAAGCATAAACACGCAAGCGCACTCGCTTACTTGTTGTTAATTAATGTATTTTCTTCTAACAAAAGAAATGAGGCTGTAATGAACAACAAGCTACTGAGTTTGCGTATACTTCTTGTGCTTGTGCTTGCACCGCTAGTGAAAACCAGGCTTTACTAATATACCATTTTATGCCGTCACATTAACATTTTTCTTATTCATGAATAACTCTTTTATGCATTATTACAGTAAATGTTTCACCTTTTCCCCACTTATATGTTCCAGTTACCACAAATAAAACTGACGTTTCAGTTTTTCTCTGTTGTGTTCACAAAATAAGACGTCTCAAACCATCCAAGAGTTTGGCAGTGTTTCATAGGTTTCCCCTAATCTTTCATCGTAACAAAATAATATTCCATTGTTTGGGTTTTTGATGAAAGTATCTTCTTGTACCTGCTACCAGCATTCTGCATGCGGGGGCAGATTTAGGGATAACTATTACTAGATATAAAAAATGGTTTAAACCCAGGAGTTACATACCTCGGTGGAATTTGATCGCCTGGGTGAAAGTAGTCCGAGATGGACTGTTGTCAATGACTGACGTTTCGACAACCTGAGCGGAAGTCATCTTCAGAATCAAGTGACGGTTGGAAATTCAAACGAATGTAGTGATGCTCTGGTCTGTGTTATGATTGGTAGCGGGAAAAGTAATGTGATTGGTTGTGAGGATAGTGAGTGGTGATTGGTTCATTACAATCTGGTTTGTAAGTGAAGGTAGCAGTAGCTGAGCGGGAAAAGGTGTGTACATAGTTAAGGTTTTCTATTTAGTAATCTAGTAATTTAATGTAGTTTGTTCCAAGTTTGTATACCAGCTTTCACATGTAAGGCGCTGGTAATAGTTCATACAGTAGATTAAGCACTTAGCAGAGACCCAGTCGATAGTTTGTTTTGTTCTTGAATGGTGTTCAGCAATCTTGTTATTGGGCCGCTGAGTGAACTACATGACAGTTTGGATTTCCAGGATTTATTTGAAAGGAAGTAAAAGAGACTGAAGCTATCGAAAATAGTAAAATGACAACAATCGCTTAACATGAATGCAAACCTTGATTGTAATCACGGAAAAAGGAACTTATTTCAAAACTTACGTTTGTCCAAGCCAGTCCAGACGTTACATCAGCCGTAAGAAAACATGAAATTAGCATCTGATGCAGCTAAACATTATATTCGCGTGAAAAGAACTAGCGTCTTTTAGGCAGGTCCGATTACATGACCTTTGATAGTCTATTGTAGGTCCAGTCTCTCTTGTTCATTAATGCGCGAAACATTTATTGAGATCACCATACTTAGTCGATCGTTTGTGTTCTGTGTTTTAGGTTCCTGCTGGTTTCACCAATGTAAGTGGCCTGCCAATCGCAGAATGTGATATTGTATACGGGCTACCTGTCCGACCTTGGGGTCGTCTTTGTCTTTGACATTCGTAAATAAGCGCCGTAAAGTTGTTATAGGTTTGTGGGCAAAGCATATGGTGTAAGGTTGTAGCATGCCGAGTGTTTGGTCTAATTACCGGATCGTAGACAGTTCTGTTACGATCCACAATCAAGTTGATTACATAATAGTACCAAAAAGATTTCAAAACGGTATACTCTCAGCAAGGGCATACCCAGGAGCTGACGGCAACTCAGACCATAACCCAGTAGTGATAAAATTGAGAATCAGGTTGAAGAAGCTAGAAAAAGCCAAGAGAGTCGCGTGTATGAATGTACAGCAACTGAAAGCAAATCCAGAGAAGCGAAATGAACTCAGCGCCAAGATATCTGAAAAGTTGAATGACATGGAAGTGCAGAATAATGTCGAACCTGGCACAGAACAAATCGATCAAGTAGACTTGGAATGGGACATTATTACGAACACACTAAACGAAACTGCTACAGAAGTACTCGATAAAGTAGAAAGACGAAAGAAAACACCATGGATGACAGATAAAATTCTAGAAATGATGGCTGAAAGGAGGAAATTCAAACGAAAGTCATTATTAATAATTATCATCAAAAAGTAAAAGACATAACAAATTTCAAAAGTCAAACGTGTCGTCAGGTGTCAACAAGAACAAAGATGAGAAGCTTTGCTACGAGAAAGAGAACATCATGGAGAGATGGGTTGAATACCTATGTGAATTGTTTGATGACGCAGGTAGACCTGACACAATAGATGAAAGCATTTTGGAAAATGAAGTTGAAGATCCTCCAATATTGATGTCTGAACTGGGATGTGCTATAAAAGAGATGAAAGAAGGAAAGCGACTGGACAAGATGACGTGGTAATAGAAATGATAAGGCACATGGGAGAAAATTGCTGCTGGTAAGCTAGAAACAGAAATAGCAGACGTGCAATTTGGGTATAGAAAGAACTTAGGTACCCGTGAAGCCATCTTTGCCTTGAGGATGATAAGTGAGAGAATGATACAAATTCAAAAAAATATCTATCTGTGGTCCATCGACTACGAGAAAGCATTTGACAAAGTACAACACCACAAGCTTATTAACAACTTGCAAAACATCATATTGGCAAATACAACTTACAACTAATACAGAACCTGTACCGGAAGCGGAAAGTTACAATGAGATTGGAGAAAGAGTCGACAGAATGGACAACGATGAGAAGAGGTGTCAGACAAGGATGTGAACTTTCGCCACGCTTATTCAACTTCTACACCGGAACGATCATGCGTGAGGCAGACACAGAGGAACTGGGTGTAACCATAGGAGGAAGAAAAGTTAGTAACATCGGGTACGCAGATGATACCGTCTGAGAATGAAGACAATCTTCAAATAATGTTAGATCGAGTGTGAACATCAAGTGAGGACTACGGATCGAGATTAAATGCAAAGAACACTAAAGCTATGCTGATCTGCAAGAAATCAGAGGAAGTGTTATCAACTGGAGCGAAAATGGTCAAAAAAGTGAAATTGCAAGTTGGGAATGAGAACATAGAAGAAGTTGATCATTCCTGCTATGTCTTGAAGTGTAAGGAAGGAGAAAGTATCACATGAGCTCCTGCCTCCCCAGGAGATGGAACTTTACATGACATGAATCACCACTCACTATCCTCACAACCAATCACATTACTTTGTCCACAACCAATCACAACACAGACAAAGGAATAACTATATTCGTTTGAATTTCCAACCGTCACTTGACTCTGAAGATGACTTCGCTCAGGTTGTCGAAATGTCAGTCATTGACAACTTTCACCCAGACGACCAAATTCCATCGAGATATTATACTAGTTATAGGAATCACTTTTCATTCGTATGAAAAAAAAAAAGATCAGTCATCACCACACAAATTTTGCTTTCAGGCTCGACTTGAAGGCCACTCACTCATTTCCAGGTATTCTTGAAAGAGTCCCTCGTTTTCCACTAGTTCATAATCAGCCTCCCATCTAGGTTTGTTTTCTTCTTTTTTCGTTCCGCGCTTTTTTCTTTTAATCCACTGCTTCAGCATTCTGCAATGGAATATTACAACAATTCCTATTGATTACGGAATTCACAAGCAACTAGATACAAACTGAAGGTATACGAGACAACCGTGACGATATCAATAATATGATAATTCAAAGAAAACATATCTTTATTGAAGAGTTTTGAATGGGCGCGCGAGTTCTTCGGTGGACTGATTGCCATCTCGTAAGTTCGCAGTAGCACTTTTCTTTTGACCAAGAAGGCACTTCAGGTGGAGTTTTGCACAGTTTGCAGTAGAAGAGATTCCGGTGAATATATTTAAATTACAGTAATGCACTTCACAACACCGTGCAGCAATTCGCCCTTGTCACACGGCGGCCATATTGTCCCGGGAGACCAAAAAAAGCTTTATTTTACCACGCCAAGCCTCGCAGTGGAAACCATGGGGGTGAGGCTTGGCGTGGTATAACAAAGCTCTTTTGGTCTCCCGGGACAATATGGCCGCCGTGTGACAAGGGCGAATCGGGAAGGCCTCGAGACTAAATACATGCACACATGTACTGCCAAGAGTGTGTGGGGTTCTTTCATGCCTCAACAAGGGTTGTGCGATGCATGGCCTACAATTTATCAATATCATTTAAGAAGAGTAGAAAGCTCAATCATTCACGCATGTTATTAATAGAGCTGCACTTTCTTCCAAAGAACCAAGGCTAAGGTTTAACTGCGCTTTGAGCCCATGCTTACCCGCATGATAGTCCGATGCTCCTTTAAAACCAATTTACTTACGGAATAACAATTTCCTGCACATTGTTGATCGTCTGCTTGCCAATCATAATAATGACAAGCTGCTGGGCAAGTTCCATCAGACAACCACTGGGAGCACACTAAAAAAAACAATCATGGCTTAGAATTGTAGAGCGTGATTATAACAATGCCAGACGTGAGCCAATAAGTCAGAAGGTAAAAACCGTGACACACAAACAATCATAATGCCGATTACCAGGGCAACCAACACAGGCGAAACGTTGCATTTCCTGAGGCAATCGCAGCATTTCCTAAGTATTAAACAATCTAAGGGAGTGCCCAAATTACCCTAAGTTTATAACTGGAGCTATAGTATACACAAATCTATAAGTAAGATGCACCGCAACCAATGCGTCTTCGAGTGAAATCCATAATTGATTAATTAAATCCATAATTGATTAATTAACTCTGCACTTGGACATCGCTTATGAAAATCGCGAAAGATACAATCCAGTAAAAGCTTAAAATATACGTCTCATGTACAAAGCAGGGCCTTTTTGCAAACAGTGTTCAGACAAACTTATCTCTTAAACAATTATTAACAGTCTTTCTGTATATCGTTGTCGTGTCGCCTGAGCAAAACAGTCACTTATTTTTTTACGTTCAGTCATTATAAGTGAAACTAAAAGATTTCGAGGGAATGTTTAATGCCATAATGTCTTCCTGTTAGCTTTGTTAGTTTGTTTGTTTGCTCGCTTGTTTGGCCATCTGTTCGTCTCTAGTCTGTCTACCCTATATGATTAAATGACATTTGTAATAAATGACACATTTGGAATACTACGCGATTCTTACCGACGTGCAGCATGGCTTCAGAGCAAAACGATCTACGGTAACACAATTAATTTTAACGATCCGCGACATGGCCAAAACTATTTAAGATGGCAAGTCAGTCCATGCTGCTGTGCTGGAGTAAGGCATTCGACAAGGTCCCCCTTGTACGTCTCTTAAGTAAGTTACAGTATTATGGTTATCCGCAACCTCGTTCCCAGATGAGAGACCCTGGGAAAGAGGTTGGGTTATCCGTGGTCCCATCCTTAAGGTGGCCGAACAAAGTTTTCGCGCGCGCTCTTTTTTTTATTTCTTCTTTTATTTTATTTTATTACTTACATTACAGCACTTACAGTAATTACAATTATACAAAAAAGAAAGCTACTTACAATCCAACCCTTACGTTACAAACAGTTACATTACTCTACTTACAATACAGTACCTAGACTAATTACAAAATTATTTAAAACAAATTATCCTGCGGACTTCCATTACTTTCCTTGAATTAAATTTATAAAAAAATTGTGACAGAAGCTCCCATCTTTTATAAAAATCACGAAGCTTTCGGTACTTTATAGCAATTATTTTTTTAAACTTCTTGTTTAGCTTCGACCTTGTGCAGAAATAGTCTAAAGTTTGGAGAGATCTTGTTTTTTCTACTCTCCCAAATAGTTATCTTACCGAGAGTTATCAAAGAATTTAATACAATATCTGTCCTATGAAGAAGGCCAATTATGATGTCCTTTAAGGTCAAAGATAGACTAGACTAGAGTTCCTAGCAGGGCCGGACGGCTTTTTCCGGCCCTGCTCGCGCCATCGCGTACGGCCCTCATACGGGGATTTTCTCAATAGTTTTGCAATGAAAGCGCGCGCGAGATGCGAACTAAAACAACTTTGTTGCATTTGCTATATAAATCCCGAGTTTTCGGTCAAAATGAGCGACGTCAGTGAACATTCCGAATTTTGTTACTCGCTGCGCTCGGTCCGTACGCCATGACCTCGGGCCAAATATTTTCCCGTCCGGGCCCTCCCACTCAGTCAATAAGTACATATTATTTGCTCAATGCTTCCGCTATCTGTACTGTTTTTCCTCATAATTGAACAAAGTGTTTTGATGGTTTTAGTCTTTTATGACAAATGTATGTTAGAAAAGGTAACGATGCAAAGAACTCCACAAATCGAAGATTTTCTTTTTATGGAGAAACCCAGATAAATGCAGCGCATGCGTAGTAAGTTTAAAAATTGCGATTGAATGCGGAATAGCTTTCTCGGAAATAAGCCTTTTTCTCGAGGACCACTCGTTAGAATTTAACGAAATTTGGCACGAAAATACTTTAGGAAATAAGTAACTGGAGTCTTGAAAAAAATTTGAAATTTAATGGAGGAAATTCTAGATATTCCAGTGAACCTTCAGCAAGGGATAATTACAGAACAATCTGTCAAATTATTATTAAAGTAGTGTTAACTCGTGAGCATCGTTACAAGCTTGTTGCATGCAAATTATAAAGAAAAAACGACCAAATTTTCTGAAAATAAACCAAACCGATTTTAAAGGCCTGTTTACATATATTCATGTTGCCATGGCAACGGCACATACGTCAGCTTAACTATCAAAAAACCGAAGTTCGTGTTGTTAACTTGCTTGCTACCATTTTTTGCGACCTAAGGATAATTTTTGGTTTGAAACTGAGAATAAATGTACTGCAAGTAAACAAAGGCAACAACCCACAGCGATCCAGAGATTCAAAGATATTTCCTATCCTCACCTCCTCTTGCCTCAGTCCAAATAGTCTGCGGTAGTGTCCAGGATACCCAACCAACCTATATTCATAAATGCATAATAGCTAAGTTATTTCCTCGGATTCTCTATTGGGTCACATATAGAATGTAAATCTCTGATCCAGGAGGGTGTGCGAAAATTTGAGTAAATATTTCGAAAAGAAAATGAAGAAAAAAGTATTTTTGTGAGAGAGTACCGGAGGAACGTATTCTACTCGAGGTTTCGGGCACTTTTAGCGAGACAAAGAGTAATATACAAAATTTGCTAACGGTTAAAATAACTTCAAACGACAGTTTGTGGAAAACGTTTTTGAACTCTATCGAAATTTTAATGCGACTTTTGAACTTCTGCACGGAATACATTAGCAAAACATTTTCACACAAACTCACGCACTCTGTTACTTTGACCACATATCGTAAAAATCAAAACCACTGCAAGGACATTTATTTAGATTAATTCATCAGAACCTAACCGAATCTCCCTGCCCATGGATGACTCCAAAACAGATATCAAGCCGTTTGGTCAACCCACACATTTTGCATCAATAGCAAGAAGGCAGTGACATTCTCCCACTCTCAAATTTCCGGAAGCTTTTGGGTAAATGGTAACCATCTCATCTTTGGCAAATGGGAAATACCATATCACCTTATCTCATTGATTAGTACATGTACAATAAAATAAGGATGAACAGCTCCTTACTTTCCCTTGAAGAAAGCAATGTAGAAGATCGAGGAGTAGAAATTGACAAACTGAAACACGAACACTTTGAACGTCAAATTGTCTTCGTATTCTGTTTGTGTCCGATGCATCTCTGAAGGGTGAAAGTAAAATAAATCAACTTCACATGCAGTTAGGATGGAACAAGCACAAAATGGAGGCCGATGCAAGGGATTCTCTTAGTATGCATTCTACGTTTTGCCGAATCATTTTCCACAACTGCATTGAGATAAATTGCGAGTGTGGATGTATGATAATTGTAAGCAAAAGCTGGAGAATGAGTAATCTCTTACCCCAGTGAGTCAAAGCCAGTGCAACTCTCTCGTACACCTGCAAAAATAACTGAGTTATCACCTTCTTGCTGAATGTACAAACGTTGACGAAGGTATCAATTTGCTCTAAAGGTCTACATGTAACAAAGCCTTTACTCTGAAGTATAAAAACTCTCTTCTGATTTGTTCAAAATGTGCTAAAAACCACTTAAAAGAAACGTAAATATTTGAGAGTGAACTGTCCATAAAGGTCGTTGACTAACGTTAGTCCCTTTTTATAGTGCACGTGCCAGCCTCCTTGTCACGTTTATAATCTTAATTTAACTCATTGGGTTCATAACTGAATAAATACTGTACAAGCTGTACGCGAATAAATTAGCTCCTGGATGCTACATGTAGGTTATAGATGAGAGATCAAAAGGCAAAAGAGCTAAATGATCCTCGCACTTATCTACATTTAGACAGTTAACAGTGCTGGAAATAATTTTTCTTTATTCACAGGACATATGTCCTTTCAAATCTTCCTTTTGGTCGGACATTTGACAAATTGGGCCGGACATAAAACATTGACTGACAACGCCTTGTAGAAGATAACTCAAGATGTGCTGGTGAGATGTTCGGTCATCATGTCCGATCATAATGTGAAATTGGCCGGACATTTTCAAAATTTGGTCGGACAATGTCCGATGACCGACTGTTATTTCCAGCACTGGTTAAAGTAAAATTCAGGTGCAGGCTTCAATGGGAAGGCAAGGAAATACATTTGAGGATACATATCAAGTAGAATTATCTATTTTAAGAGTGAGGATCCATTATACTTTTCATCTTTATAATCATCGCTTCAAATATGTATATACACTGATTTAGATGAGACATCCTTAGAAACAAATGTTTAAAATGCACTCAGACTTGCTTTGTATGAGTGTGTAACTGCAGAATAGCTCTACCAGTGAATTGTAAATGTTACAGTCAGGAAGGGAAGAAACTTATTTCAGGGGAGACTGTAAGAACTCACCCTACTGAGTATCATGATTATGGTCAAGTTGACAAAAGCGCCAGTGATGTTAGCGATCTGTTGAGCGCGTTGACGAGTGGAAGGATTTGCTGCCAGCGGACGGTAAATCAACAGCTTGTACACAATTACTCCAACCATGAACACCAACACTAGTGAAACCTGACAGATAAAAAGTTGGCAGTGGCTATTCGAACGAGACCCGTACACTGACCTATATTTGCTATCCATACGGGAGTCTTCTAAAAGTGATTATTACAGGTTGTAACCCAAACCCTGAAAGCTAACCGTTTTAAAATGGGTGCCTAGACTTAAATGCAAGAAACACAAGGCAGGTCACATGGCCGGTGACATCGAACGAAGGAGGTATATTGTAAAATTAAGCAGGCATCAATGCCGTTCTTTGATAGCTGAACTGTATATAAAAGAATTAAAGGCGAGGTTATTGAACCTGTAATAATCATTCTAAGATGATTCCCGTATGAATAGGAAATATAGGTCGAGGTACAGGTGCCGTACGAATAGTCACTTTGGAAAAAGTTTACATATGAAAATCTTCTTACAACCAATTTAACTTTAAAAATTTACTTAACAACGAAGTAAGAAAAAAAGAGTTCAGTCATTACTTCACAGTGGTCATGTTTGAACCCCCACACAAAGAAAAACGTCTTTGTTGTTTTCTTTTCTTTTGTGGGACTGAGCAGGTAGACATGAATAGGTACCGTAAGTTTTCCAAGCAGCTAAATTAGGCTCAGGCTGGGTAAAATATCCCACTGTCAAAGACATCCACATGATACAAATGACATTTTTCCCACACTCAGAATTGGTAAATGCAATTTTACTTGTTCTGTTTTTTCTTTTTCTTTTTCTTTTTCTAGGCAATTTTCTCCTGCATGCAGACAACAGCAGGAATGATACTTCTGATCTGATTGGCTATTAATTTGTATTGACATTTATCATTTCAGCAGTGGCTCAGATACGTAAGTTGTACATATATCTTACCATAGTGATAACAATAGCTATTCCTGAAAAGATTCGAGGTTGTCTCTTTTCATCAGGGAAGTGAGGCTCCAGTATTCCTGTCACTGGGTTTCGTTCTACTGTGGGTGCTAAAGCTGCAAATGTAGGCCGTGGTCGTTCCTACCCAAAAAGAAGATTTAAGGATCTGATAAGAAACAATCCTTTACATGTACATTCCTTATTTAAGTATTATGATAATTAAGCCCAATATTCTAATTACTGTATGCTCAAAATGCTTGTTGAACTGTAAAACTTTGATAATAAATTATTGTGCTGAGTACCCTTGCAATAGTTGGTTTGGGTTAGTTACACGAAAGACACAATCATCATTTTGAACTGTGGCTGTAATGACTCTATAGGACTGGTGAAAATTAAGGATCATCACAACAATTATTGAAGCAAATTTTAGCAATTGCAAAACTAAAGAAATCCAGGTGTGAGATTGCACTACACTGCTCTATCTACCATCTGAGCCAAACAGCCATCTGGAGCTACTGGTAGTCAGTTGCAAGTTTGTACAAAATACCCTTAGAAGAGTGAATGGATTCTATGAAAGATGTACAATATACAAGTCATTTGAACTGTGGTTGTAAGGACTCTGAAGTGGGAACTGCATAAGTTTCTTTCAAAAAGTGATGATCATTCTTTCTTAAATCTATTCAATAGTTGGCTTCTTAATCAAATAAAATCTGGGGTTTTTATGTCTTGCTCATCCATTTGCTGCTTTTACATGTATCAACAAAATGCAGTTTGATTGATCAGAAGTTTCTTTGAATTGAAACAATAAAATTATTTTACCCCGTGACATGGACTGTGCCAGGCTAATCACCCGACTGGATGTTCCTTTTTTTTATGCAAACACCCACTCCCCCTCACCCCCCCCCCCCCCAAAAAAAAAAACAACCATATCCTACTTTATTACACATAACAAGAGAATTTTATTCCATAAAGCCTATTTGTACAAATCTATACCCTTTATTTTCACATGTGGAAAAGGCTTATACGGCCAATCAGAATGGCGTACAGCTATTTCACATGTGGAAGTATAACCAATCAACGATAGCGTAAAGGCGTTTCCATGCCAATCACTCGTGCATCTCGTGCATCTCATGCAAATCGTACTTTGTTATTGAATTAAATTAAATTTGCATTTGGTTCTATTGTTAGTGAGTTTTTGTTTCTAATTTGCGTTCAGAAAACTATTTTAATGAAAATTCTCGTCTTATGTGTAATAAACAGTTCACGACATAGAAAGTGCTTTGTACGGGGTCTTATTCACTCGTTGTTTGTGTCAAAAACCCTCGCTTGTTCGGGTTTTTGACACAAACAACTCGTGAATAAAGCCCCGTACGCCGCACTTTCTATGTCGTAAACTATATGTATGGATTTGTGACATTAAGCAAGGGACCACAAATGGTGCGACATACTCCATTGTGATGACTTGTATAGCATTTGATTTCAAACTCATTTATCATTGAGAAACTAAAGAAAAGGTTGCCTCAGCTCAAACAGAATGACTCCTTAATAAAGCTATTTTGACCACTGTACCTCCTCTTCTTCATACTCCAGTACATCCCAGTGATAAGCCAGGGTGACTTCCTTTCTCTTCCAAAACTCTAAGAAAAACACAGCTAAAAGACAACAAACAGAGCAGCAAACAGAGCTCAATAAAAAAACAAAGGAAAGAAATGAATGGATTGCCACAGGGTATCGAACAAATTACTATGCATTTCCACGGTAGAAAGATTCCTAAGCCTCAAGTTTTTGGCATTACAGGAAATGGCAGGCTGCTGCTGCTCATCATAAGACCATTAAGATTACTTTCTTCCAGCTTTATAATAGTTCGCTACCTTATTACTTAATATTTGATGGCAATGACAAGCAATAATTTCAAATGAAATTAGAGTTACTGTAGTTGTCTTCTGGGAAACACCAAATTACCGTACTTGTACTGTACATGACCTTACTACCTCAACCAGCAATAAACTGTGACACAAATACACAAAAATATAGGCCAGTTTCCATTACTGGCTTGATACAGTAGCTCAGTTGGTAATTTTAGTACTGTATGTTGTAGAATCACACATTCACTATTACTTGTAATAGCCCAACATCAGTCAAAAGAAAACAGTATTTAAAGTTTAATATAGACTTGAGTTAAAGCACCAAAGCTCCCAAAGCACTACGTAACAGTAACCATACACTGTAAATACAGTGTCTTTTATTACGTTTGAATTCTTGATCTAGACAATTGGCAGTTTGACCAATAACCTGCACACAGATTGAATGAGCCAAACTTAGAACAAACTAATTATAGGAGGAAAAATGCAAGTCATGATGCAGGCTGCAGTCAACTACAACTGACCATCTCTTTGCCTCTGATAGGCTCAGAATGTCACCAATCACTAAACTGCTGTAAAAATGCAAAACCAAACCAATGGTACTGTAGTTAAATTAAGATCAAAGGGTGCCCAATTATTAGTTGTTTTTTTTTACAGATCTCTCTCTCTCTCTCTCTCTCTCTCTCTCTCTCTCTCTCTCTCTCTCTCTCTCTCTCTCTCTTGAGAATCTTATACTAGGGACAATAAAAATATTAAGCCAAGCTTAATGAAAACATGGCTCTAATCTGTGTTGCAACAATAATAAATTTTTAAAAACTCACCCCAAAAGGATACAAAAACTGCAAAGAAGACCGTGGCTGCATTGTCAAACAAGTATGAAATCTGCAAAGTAAATGGAGGAAATCAGAAAACAGAGCTTTCAATCTCTTGTTCAGGCTTGAATTCCTGCTTGTTTCATAACACCCTTCCTTCTTTAATATCAGCAAATGCAATCCCTGCACTGCCCTTTTTTCAAGAGGGAAGAATTTGGTATCCTGCTTCATTGCATCAGGTTACTTGTACAGTAGGTGCAATACTACCTTAAATTTGTATGTGTAGCTTTCTCGTTAGATGCAGTTAATTACAATTTAACCCAGTTAACAATGAGGAGCTAGCGTTATACCTGTGGGCGTTGTTGTTTAGCATCGCATTGTGTCTTAGCGTTGCGTTGCACTGCGTTGTATTCTTAGCGCTGTGTTGTTTCTCCAAGCCTTTTCAACCCTATTAAACCCTATCTGCAGTGCGTGCAGTCAGCAGCTCCGGTTGCTAACGTCAGTCCTTAAGCAATTGTCAGCAGTCTACTCACCATACACGCAGCTTGGCGGTATTTTACTATGCGTCTAGCAGAGCGTTTAGTTGCTGATTTGTTTGGAATTGCATTCCCCCTCCCTCTGCCATCTCCGCTCATTGATTTTTATTTGCCAATTGTTTTTTTGATTCCTTTATTTCCGTGGTTTTCATAATTATTATTATTATTATTATTATTATTATTATTATTATTATTATTATCATTATTATTATCATTATTATTATTATTATTATTATTATTATTATTATTGCTCTTATTATTTTTACTTTAGTGTATTTTGATCAGCTTCCACTGAATGTCTTTCAGTGTGACTAGTGCCCATGTTGGTGTTGTCTTATTGTAATTTGTTTAAATCGGGGTGGGGGCTTGTGGCTGGGTTGTGGATACTGCTGGCCATGGGGGTGGTTCTATCCTGCAGGGGTTGGATTCCTGGCCAACCGTAGGGTTGTTTTGGGCACCTGACCTCCACTTGCGACTAATGTTGTTAACTATGGGACGGTGCATTCAATTGACCATAATCCGGAATAGGAATGCATGGAATAGAAGTTAGAAATCCTTCGCTTTTACACCTGCTAAAATGCTATTTTAAACATATCTTTATTATCCTTGTTGCCTCAAAACACCAG
>OX421446.1:32090479-32127979 GCA_949126865.1 Montipora capitata | reverse complement strand
CATAGATCGAGGATCATAGCCGATCGTCATGGACCTTGGTTGCCTTACTTTCCTTTAACATGCGAATAGAATATCCGTAGCCAGAATCTTCCGACCACATTTGAAACCTTCTTTGTGACATATTTTGATTGCAGTGATTATTTCGAAGACTTCTTGTGGACTGTTCATTCGAAGGTCCGACGAGTTGATTTCGTGGATGCTTTTCCCGCTTGCGTGGACTTCGCCGTCATCACATTAAAGTTTTATTCATTTCAGTTTGTGGGAGAATATGTCCGCTTTTTTTTTTTTTGCAGCTCAGCGCTCGGAACATACATTTATTATCTCAATATCTCGCAGCCGGAGAGTACGGTGGCCCACAACTGGGTTTTGACAATATATATCAAAACTGTAAGCTTATAGCCCGGTTTACACTACAGACAATTTTCGGCACGGCTCGTGTGAAATTGGCACGGGTGCCTAAAAAGAGCTCGGCAAACTTTGTTTACACTACACCATTTTTACCGTATCAAAAATACCGTGCCAAAATTTTTGGGCCCGGGTAACTTCTCTTGTAGACATGCGCAGTTCAGTTAAAATCAAGAACGTCCGCGTGATTTTGGTGCAGAATGAGCAGCCATCTTGAAATATACGCAAAAAAACCGCTAGCCTATATGAATTAAGGCTCAAATTTGGCCCTTTAAAGTGTTTACACTACTTGTTCTATCCGAACCGTGCCTATTTCTTCAGCACCCGTACCATTTTCACCCGTGCTCGGACTACCTCAACGAAGGTCCCAGCACGGGTAAGAATTCTGGTTCAGCACGAATGAAATTTGGTACTGACAGGTTGTTTACACTGCTAATTTTATCCGAGCCGAACCTTTTTTTTTTGGGACCCGTGCCAATTTCACTCGAGCCGTGCCAAAAATTTTCTGTAGTGTAAACTGGGCTTATATGTCCAGGGTCTGGGTGACCCGCTCTTGCAATGCCCGTGTTGAAAGGTATAAAACTACTCAGGCTAGATAGTGTCGCCAATCACTGTCCAAAACGTTACTATTGCAGATTCACTTTAAATTGACTGAATTATCGGGTTGCTGGTCACTGAGAATTTACAAAACACATTCAACATATCCTCGAAAACCTTGCGTGACCAACCGTTCGTGGTTCAAAGTAAGACTAATGTAAATATTATTCTTGCGGTTTACTACTGCGGTATGGGTAGCTCCAAAATAGGCATTTCTTTTCATTTCCTATTTAGCATCCGATTTTCTCCATTATATACATAGTAGCTGGCATAGATTTTTCATACTTTTTAGATTCTATTTTTTAATCTATAATTATGCTGTACTTGTCTATTAAAAGTCTTTAATTTTATTTTACCACCTCAAATTCCCCGGCATTAAACTGAGTAAAATCTGTTAAGTCTCACTTCCAGGAGTCAATGGAGGGGAGTCAACTATTACAGCAGCTGCTGTAGTTTTTGACTGCTTGATGTATTTATATTGCTGTGGGAGAAAAGCGAGTATAATTTTGGTACAGTTACTTATAGACAATTCATAACCAATAACATTTAATCACTAACTTGTTGAGCTTGTTTGCTTGAAATGTGCAGGTGAAATAATCGTTGGGTTGTCCAGGAACATCATCCTTGAAAATGTTTGGCAGATGGAATTTCTCTAACATCCGTTCTGACCAATTTACTTTTTGAGTAGTTCGCAACTATGAAGAAACACAAGGTCATAGTAATTTTATTGTCTTGAAAACGGGACAATATACAGAAAAGGCATTGCAAAACAAGCCAGTAAACTGTAGTCATCCAGCATTAAAGGCAGACAAATGACTTTTGACATTAGGCCAGTGTATTAGTATAAATAAAGGATATTACATGGCCACGCGGGGATACCAATTTTATCTTCAAGTGCTGAAAGTATCTCTCACAAGTGAGCGAAGTGAACCAGTGAGAGATATATATACTTTCAGAAGATAAAATTCATATCCCCAAGTGACCATGTAATGTTCTGTTTACTATATAGATATTAATTAAATGTCCAGATTTAAAACAACTTGTTTTAATCATTTTCGAAATGATGAAAAAGTGGCCACCAACTGCTAAAACATGCATGTTGTGTAACATCAAGTAAAATATGAAAAACAAATCATGATAATGTAAAATGTTGCAATAAAAATGTTAATGTAGTAAAGAAGAATTATATTAAAGCACAAAAGTATCTTACAATGAAAAGGAAGCTCGCATTTTATTGGCTAAGCATGTTCGTTACCATGACAACATCTATATTCTCACATGCAAATGATAAAAATGATATGTTCACTGCGTGCAGTGAAAATATGATTTTTTAATAAAAGGAGAAATACTGGTATTTCATCAGTATCTATACAATAAATAATTATGTTTATATATTAAAAGATGATGATGATGATGATGATGATGACAGCCGTGCTGGAAGGGCAAATTCCTACCATTTTTAAAAATACCTAAAAAACATTCAGAGGAAATCCCAAGTAAAGTCATCAAACAAAGAAAATAAACAACTGAAGAATTAAAATTATGTATATGTCAGGTACTCAATTCACCACGAAATCCCCTTGCTTTTTATCGCAAATTATGACTTTGTAACTTTTTAAAATTTATAATTAAGTGGAGCGATTCTAAAATAGCCGGCCACTATTGTATTCTTGTAGCGGAATCATTTGAAGAACAGAAAGAGGGATATACCAATACATGCTACTCATATCCAAGTAAGTGGACGGTGTTCTAGGCCATTCAAGACCTGACACGTTCTCTCCGTACCTCCAATGGAGCTCTGAAGTTCAGTTCCTCGGCATAGAAAAGCAAAACTTCCCATGGAGCATGGCATTTGATAAAGTGAAGCTTGACCTTCTTGTCTTGAGTTACCTCCTAATTATTCAAAATAATGGTTTTTGATAAAGCACATATAAAGTACTGTAGTTCACTGGCCGCCATCTTGAAAAATGAATGACTTGGTATAGTGCACTGGGTACTAGTTTGATCTTTCATGATATTTTGTGTTCCCAGTTTACCATCAATTGCACTATTTGAGGGTCGTGTGGCGTGAAACGTCCAAAAAATTAACCGTGTGTCGTGGAACAGGGAAAAAATTAACCAAGTGTCGTGAATTATTTTGTCCAGATAACCGTGTTGTTTTTAGCTTTTCCAAAGCTCTGAACAATTATTTGATGTAAGAATTAAGCGTGCACCGTGAAATCGCGAAATTTTTAACCGTGTACCGTCGTGTTTGCTACACCCCCATTGAGACCCTCCTATTTTTCTTGGACATTGTAATCGGCGTTTTCTTTTACTGAACGTGAGTTTAATTAAAACTTGCATTTAAGCTGATGAGCCCCTCCGAGACAGTGTTCCCGCCCAAGGATTGGAGTGTTTACCAACAGCCAATAATAATACGCACAAATAAAGACATAGAGGAGTGGCAAGATGTACTGAAAAGACGCGCTGGTGGACAGAGTGGTTTGCCGCTTAACTTACTGATTGAATTGTTGGAATGGGAGGCCGGACTGACAAGCATCACCATAAGGCTAGTTTCAAATGAAACACTCTAGGATACGGCGCAAGTGTTATAGAAATGTTCAAAGAAAGCTGTTGGGTTTCTAGGGAACGAAACGAAAATCGTGAAATAACCGCTGCCTATTTGCTCAAGTCGTGTTCACATCTAAATAGACCAGTTCGTTACCCTGGGTGCCAGAGCAATTTTTTCAAAGGTTTCGAGAGAGTGCTACTCGAGTTGGAAGCAATGTCTGAGTACTGAAAAAAATACCTCTGGTGGCACAAGCCCAGAGCCTCAGTTCCATGGAGAAGTCAGTTCGAAAGCCCATTAACCTAATCCAGGATTAGCGTAGACTTTTGTTTCATGTTTTCAACTTTTTGTGGAGAGTTTCTTTTGCTTATTTTTGTGTTTCAAGATTGACTTCTTAGTGTTTTGCAGACATCCAATGAATTCACGAAAAACGTCTTTAATTTTGTAATTGAAATCACGTTGATATTTAAGAAAGAGTCACTGAGACATGATGACATTAAAAACTATGGTTCATTGTTTGTAAAGCCACCCAAAATAAAGTAAAATTCACAAAAAAATCACTGTTTTACTTTTCTGACTTCCACGAAATCGCAAAGTTTGGAACGGTATTACAAATCATCAGAGTCAAAATGGCTAGTTACGCCTGGGTTTCAGATAACATTGTGGGTCATTTTAGATATTGTGGTAACTCATTTAAGGTAATTTTAGACCATTTTAGGTCATTCCTTGTTTTAGTAAGTTAATACGTAGTGAAATATCCGTACTATTAAAAAGTTGTGAAAATACGTTGTTCGTGGTTAGTCTTACGAAGCTCATTTCATCCCGACCAAGGGACTCATCACTGAGAGACCTTTCTGCTTGGCAAACTCGTTGGGCATCACGCACAAAGTCCCGTTCGCTAACAAAATTATGACAAAAGTCTCGCCTTATATCGCATGAGGATTCCGGACCGCACAAATTCATGAGTGAAACTTGACAATAACGTTGACAGTTACTTGTGAAGATACATTGTTCGTGGTAAGTCAGACTAACCACGAACAATGTATTTTCACAAGTAACTGTCAACTTTATCACCAAAAAGTTACACGTGTGTGAAAAGTGAGTAGCTCTGTACCTCTTCAAATTCTAGCTGAGACTTCGCCAAGTTTCCTAAGAACTTCTGTCGATATTCCAGGTGTTTAGGCGGTGGTGCCTTCTCTCCTTCTTCATAGACAAGCACAAAGTCTGCAAAAAATGCGTGTTGCTTGAAATTAATGGAGGGGTTGGCCTTCTGATAAGGTTAGCCAGGCAATTCTTCTTGGTCTTTGTGGCATTAATTTTTACGTTATGTATTATATAACATGTGCTTATTAAGCAACATAACTTAAAGTTTGTGGAAAAAATACCCAGCTACTATAAAAAAGAAAACTTAATTAAGTTAGAAGTCTGCTTATTTGAAAGAATATCGCATTAATTTTACTGGTTAATGTTGCATTGCAGCACAATAATGACTTTTTTTTGTGATCTCATACCAATTCTTCTTTTGCCATCCTTGAAGAAGCACCCTCTGTCCCCACTCATGTCTTCATCGTTATCAACATTCTAAAATAAGAAAAGCACATTAATCTCCATTATTAAATTAAGATTTAATGAAAGGTCCAAAAAGTGGCTTTTATCATTTCTAGGGTGGTTACAACAAGCTAAAAGGCATCATGATAAATCAATTATCAGCTAACAAAAGAACATTGAAAGCTTCACTGCTAAGTTATTCACTTGTCTTGATTATCATGCACAGCAAAAAGAACACAAAACCACATTCTGTATTTTGCTGCTTGTCTTCCATCAGGCCTTTAGTTAAGTTGCCAGTAGTTTTTACAATAGACTATTAAAAACATTATAATAATTTTTTTAGTATTCGTAAATTATTTAGTTTAAAAAAGTGGACTTGGTTACATTAATCGCTGGCACTACAAATATTCAAATTAGTCAGTATTTTGCAGTGATTAATAATTAGAATGGTAAAGTTGTTTACTATGAATGTGGAAATATTTAAATATAAAATTTCTAGTAGCATTAATTAGTTGTTTGTGATACATGTAGCTGAATTATGTTCTGCCAAAATACAAGGTATTTTTGTATGCAAGAACTGAATTAGCGAGTCTGTTACATGTACGATAACTGGTCAATAAGGCACACAAAACGTTTACTAGAATTTACATGTATGAAACAGATTGCAAACAAAAGTAATCACGGTTGGTAGGAGAATTGGCCCTTGCACCAAGCAGTGTGTTAAAAAATCAAGAATATTTTTGCATACTTATTAGTCAGTTTGTGCAAATGTTATCCAATGAATGGAATTTCAGTAGGTTTGTCCAGTGGCAAATGAAATTGCCTCAGATAGACTTGGAGACTATAAGATAAATTTTCTTTAGTTTGACTTTGTTGTCTACCCATTCTGTACAGTCACAACTAAAATGTCACATTTGAGAGCCTTTTATCGCAATGCTAATGGTTTAAAAACATCTTTTGTACGTAATGCGATAAAACTAATCACACAGAAACTGATAAAAAATCCTGGAAACTCACTCAAAGCAACATTTAACTGAGAATCTATAATAAATTGTATTAATTAATTAGTTAATTCATAGGGGAAATCTACAAATGCTGTGTAAAATAATTCTGTTCTGTTGTTCTTTTTTTCTTTATTTTTTTAATCATGCTCAGAACCTTGTAAATTCCATTGTAAGCTGGATCAAAAGTATTATAGGAAGCCATTTCCTAGAAAGAGAGCAGAATAAAAGAAGAGAGTTAAATTCAAAGAGCCTCAATCGTATAACATGTACATGGTTGATGTACCGAGGAAAGGCCAGCTTCCTATTTAAACCAATTCTGAAATTATAGTGCATTGGCTTTTTTTAAGATAAAAATAAAAGCATGGAAGATAATCGAAACAGAGAAAGTTGATCGAGGATTAGGTTTGTTAACTTGCTAGCAAGTTAACATAGCATGACTTTCCAAACGAAGCAGAACAGCGTATTTTGCATGGAGTTAAAAACTAAATTTAATAGCGAAGTATCATTGATATTTGAGCTTGCTTCAATCAAAGTGGGTTTTTTCTTTCATTTTTTTTTAACTACGTCTTGTCATGTTTTCATAAGTTGGGAACTTGTCAATATACATTTAAGTTATAAAGTTTTGAAGAAAAGATTATTTTATTTCCACAAGCTTTGTCATAAAACTAGTTTACATAAATGGTGAGAAATGCTGCCCAGGGGAAGGAAGATGTTCAATCACGCTTAAGCTTGCAGAAATTTAAACGCGGTTTGTGCGTGGAATTGAATGGAGATTTTAATAGGTCTTGAGCAGGGACAGTACAAAACTTGGATCCCCAAACTGCACCCCCAACTGGACTACTCGAGAGAAGATAGAAAAAAATAGATGGTTTTCACAGTGACGGCATCAAATTATAAAATCAAAATCGCAAGGTCTTCTGAATTTTATCCAAAGGAGGTTGAAGATGACCTAGAAAGTTTCCAGTTCCCTGACATCTTTCGTGTCGAAAATACAGCATAATTTATGAATTTCCGAATTGTCACCTTGGGTGACACTCGGGATGACACAATAGTACAAAGCTATTTGGTTGGGATAAAATGTCTATCCCTATGAATCTTAGCAGTTTGAGCCTTTCAAGTACATTAGGAGGTGTGTTCATACACATGCCTTTTATTTCATGAGCGAAAATTAAGCGAAATGTGAGCTACAGATGTTTTTGTTTATTACCGGCCGTCATATTGGTGGACCACATGACGGATGATCCATACAAAAGTTGTGTGAAACACTTCGACAAATAAGTCAGAAACGATGTACCGCACAGACTTGAGAATTGGAGAGGTGATTAAAATATTTTGTTTCATACAACCTTCCAAGTTTTTGGCCTTTTTCATTGAACGATTTCGAATTTATTTTTTTTGGTGCGTGACAGTGTTTGAGGACCTCTTCTGATCCATTCTCGACCCCAGTGCTTACGCTGCTTCATCGCAAAAGAGCTCTGGGGTCGAGATTGCTTCTGATCATATCGTACCGCGCATCTTAATTCCTCCATTCGCGCATAACCACAATTCCTTGCGCCTTTTGATCGTTTCAGGCTCACTCACTGCGGCAGCAATAAAACACCTTTGAGGTCATCATTATAAGTTGCTGTCATAAAAGATCTTCATGTTGTCAAGCTAATGTACAAAACCTAAAGGTTTGTTTAAAATAAAAATATATATATTTATTTAAAAGTTCAAGTCGTCGTGACACTGCTACAATTGTGGTTTAGTTCCATGAATTTTGTGACACTTGATGCATTCTGCTAAATCTTAATTCGATCTGGGTCTTTCACTCTGATGTGTTGTCACATTTCATTTGAAACATGTTAAGCCAAAGCACAGAATGATTTATGCTACTGTTCTTGGTGTCTTATAATATTCCAAACACCTTATAAATAACGATAGAAAAAAGTCACCCCTCGTTAGACATGAGAGACCACCGATATATTGCATAAATTACATGTAGATATCATTCTGATCGCCATAAGCCCACACTGCAGGATGTTTAAT
Source organism: Montipora capitata (assembly GCA_949126865.1). NCBI lineage: Eukaryota > Metazoa > Cnidaria > Anthozoa > Scleractinia > Acroporidae > Montipora > Montipora capitata. The sequence continues at coordinate 32,119,849 of OX421446.1, read as the reverse complement.
GATCGATAATGAGTATCTTTGAAGTTTTTTTTTTTTTCACTGAAAAGTCAGGCAGATCTACTGTAAGGGCTGGATTTATGCATGGATTTTCATATTTACGTTGTGATCATTTCCATTTTCTAGATTTGTGGAATGATGCCAAAGACTCACTGGATTAAGAATAAAGTATATTAAGTGAGCGAGACATGAGTTTAATTGACTGAAAGACCTGAACTGTCAGTGGAGCATGCTAAATTAGTTGTGTACACACTTGATGCATTTTGAGTGTTTGATGCCATTGTTTCCTGAACCGGCAACTCTCATGAGACTTTCAATTTGGTGAATGCCAGATGGTTTAAGGACGGTGCCTACTATTGTTATTGCGCATACGTTCTGCACATCTCGAGATAGTCGGATTTCCTATGGGTGGTGCTTATTAATACAGGGATATTTTTGCGCAGTTTAAAACTATTCGGAGAAAGCAGAACTTAGCAAGTGCTCTTGGTACACAAAAAGAAAATTGGGGGTAACCACGCATTTTTCAGAGATAATTAAGCTTCAATTTGGAAAAGAACGCCATACATTGCTTTGTATTTTAAAGCTTTTTACAAATATTGTTGATTAATTATCTTCAGAAAATGCATGGTTACCCCCAATTTTCTTTTTGGATTTCAATAACACTTGACTGTTAAGATCTTCTTTTCCCGCATATTCAGTAAACCGGGCGAAAATACCTTTGAATTAGTAAGCACCGGCCTTAATGAATATCTTGAAATGAAGACTTAAAATTCCACTGGTCCAATGATAATTAGCAGACAAACTTAAAAGTGTGAAAAAAAAGGAAATTATTATTACATTTTTTTTTTTGGAAGTAGTTCTTTATCAATGTTCATAATACCTCTACCACAAGCACATTCAAGCTACACAAATCTCTATTACATCCAAGTGTGCACTGGCACTGGTCCAGCTCTGTTTGGTTCCATTATAACACTTGTCAAACTTAAATTTAAAGTAACTGTTATTACATGCATGATGGCAATTTGGAGATTGGTAGTATATTTTATTCCATTATAGTGTTTTGCTCTTATCTACAAGCCATTTAGATGAGATTCCATCGTCCATAATGCCATTACACTATGTAGCACATGATATCAACGTGAATAAACTAACCAACTTCAGTACAGAAACTGACCCAACGTGAACATACATAAGGTCAATATACTTGTTTCAATCCATTATTATTTTCTTTTGTTACATGTATTTCAATAATCCTTTGTCATTGTTTCTTCAAAAGGGCAAAGATTTAGGATCTACAGCTGTCTCATAGAACAAGATAATTACCGGTAGTATGTTGTCACGGCAGTCATTGTGGTTTATCATTATGATACCTCTGACAATAATAATTATTATAATATTTATGTTGCGGGGTGTATTTTTCTTCATACAGTAGGTATCAAAATAACCCAGCAACAGGCCACCTTTGGTTTTGATAATTATCAAGATGTGTCTGAAGGGCTTTCTTCGCAAGTTTTTATATCCCTTTGGGTAAAGGTCACAGTTTAAGAATCAATAACTTTGTATATCTCAAGCATAACCAAGTTATTTTTTTCCTGTTTTCCTTGGACTTGAGTCTGAATATTGATATATCCATGAAATTGGTTTTGATGAGGACAACGCTTTGAATAGTATGGACTAATTTTCTTTATTAAGTGCTGTGAAAACCTGTATTGCTAATTGTAATAAACCAAACATCACAATTAATTTACTGTATTAAGGAATTTCTGGACTTAAAAGTGGTTTTTCCTTTATATGTCCCTTAACATGCTGACAAGAGAATTGTCAATTGCTATAGTTCACTTCAGAGTTCTTGAGTTACAGCTTTGCTTGCAAAATTGACAGTTATCCTGTCAGTTGACAGGTCCAAACTAACAAAATACCTGTTTATCTTTTTCTTTCCCCTCTCCAGTTTCTTCACTCATTTCTCTTTGGCTTTCTCTTATCTATAAATGTGGTTTATTGTCTGTCTGTTTGCCTTTGCCTTTTTGGGGATAAAAGTCTGTGTGGAAACTTTTCAGTCTGGACAAAATCAAGGTCAGAATCTCCCACCAGGGGGCTCTTTGGAAGTCACACATTATTCAAAGGTCATTGCTTGTTTGACATTCAAGTTATCAAACCTATGAGCTATTTCTCTTTCAATGTTTATATTTTGAGAAGTAAACATTGGCTCGATTCTTGACGCGCAGTCAGCAGAAGAAGTCTCAAAATGTTTCAAAATTCACCAACAAAACACAGACAAAAAAGCTCCAGGAAGGTTTAAATAACCCTTACATTGTAAAATTTGAAGTAAGGCTGATTAATTATTAGAAAAGCCATTGTCAAGGTTTACAGGTATACACCAGTGATAATGACTTCAATATTAGTAAACATTCCTTGCTTTAACAACTACCAGTTATGTGCTGTTAATCTAAAGACGCCTGACTAGCTTAAATTGCATAAACAATGTAAGCTTTGTTTTAATCACCATTTTGTTATTGTTTATAAAAGGTAGCTAAAGGTAAACATTTTGTGTGTTTAAATCACAAAAGTTAAACAACCCATGGCTTATAAACAAGACCTTCTTTTAAAACCTAAATAAATGCTCTACAACATCAACTTTGCTGTAAGATGTCTCTCTAGATACTCTTCTCGTGGGGTCAGTTACGCACGACTCTATTATTACTATCATTATCTTAAGAATACGACAAAACCTTTGAGTTTATAATACGTCGTTCGACAGAAACTTCTGCCATCCTCAGTTAATGTCAAAAGTAGTAAAAACGGAATGAAGTAAAGCGTGAAAGCGTGAGAATTAAAAGACAGGTTTAGATTGACATGGTGTAATTGTTTATTCAAATAGCATTGTTATCTTTGAATATGAATGGCCTCTTTTATCTTGAGTTGAAAACTTGTGGAGACGTGATCAAAAACTCGAAAACAATCTGCTGAACATGAGGCGTGACAATGTTCAGAATTCTGCAGATGTTTGAAAATGAGAGAGGCCCTATCACTATTATCATCATCATCATTAGTGCTATTTTTATTATTATTGTTATTATTATTGAGATGATGATGATGATGATGATGATTATTATTAGAGTGGTTTTCAAATGAGTGATGAAAACCAAAACCAAAGTAATTACTTTGGCCAATCAAAAAGGACGGAGACATCGTCCAGTAAACCAATCAAAACTTGAAGTAATTTACATGAAGCCGACACAAAGCGTGGGAAAATGTGCACGCGCGAGCCACAATTGGTTTTGGTTGCACTTCTGATTGGTTGAAAAAGTGGCGCTCAAACTTTGAACCAATCACTGAGTGAAGTAATGCAAAACCAAATTATTTCGCTGATTACTTTCGACACTCGATTAAAAACCGCTCTATTATTATATTGTCATTATTATATTGTGTAAACCTATGTATGCCATACGATAGCTAACGCACAGAAAGGCACTGTTGTGTAACCTGAAGGCCAACAGGAAATAAGAAAATTATAATAAAAACCTAATTGTAGAAATTAGTACATTAAAATGTCTTCTAAGTAGAGCTTGAAGAAGAATATTATTATTATTGTTATTATTATCATTACCATTATAATCATCATCATTATTGTTCTTGTTCTTGTTCTTCTTGTTCTTCTTGTTCTTGTTCTTCTTGTTCTTCTTCTTCTTCTTCTTCTTCTTCTTATTATTATTATTATTATTATTATTATTATTATTATTATTATTATTATTATTATTATTATTATTATCACCATCAGTAATAAAATGGGAACAGTGAGTAAACTCTTGAAGCAATGTATTAAATATTAAACCTGACATTTCTTATCCTTAGCAACCTTCAACCTTGAGCAGTTACAGTTTTTTTGGGCGACTTTTTTTAAAATGTAGCAATTGAGGGGTCTTGAAACAAGAATAAATAACGATTCAATCACCAAGTTACAATTCAGAAATCTTTGCATCGGCTCTTGTTTTTTTTTTGTTTTTTGTTTTTTCAGTTTTTCTTCATTTCTTTTCAGTTCATCAGCTTCTTTTCTTTTTTGTGTGTGTATGGAGGACATTTCGACCATCCATTGCTCTATAAAACAACGCAATGTGTGAGGCGTCCCCTTCAATTTACTAAAACAGAGACCACCAAGGGCAGACTGGTTACCGAAACCAAAGTCTCCGTTAGTTGGCCATCGCAACATTCGTTATTTAGCGAGGCGCGAATTTGCGCTCGTAGAGGGCGGCAAGAGAGGGACAGTTACGTGCAGGCCACAGTTTATAGTAGTAATAGTTATAGGTTATACTAGTAAACTCATTTAGCCATTCTCTGAATACAACGAAATAGTCTTGAGAATTACTTCCAAAGCCATATCATATCATTAAGTACCCATATAATTGACAACCATAGATTCTCCATCCGACTGGTCGTTTTTCACAGTTCATGGCCCAATTGATGCTTTTGTCTCTTATGGATTCAATTAATTTTAGGGTTGTTGATGTGTTGTTTGCTAACGCGCTAATGAGATCGCAAATGTTTCTGATCATAATCGCAGTTCAGGCAACGAGTCTTTCGTGTTTCTCTCCTTTTACGATCAGCTGTGTTGCCTTGGGGTTTTTGCAATCGACAGATATTCTTGAATAATCCCTGAACCTAATTGCTTCGTGCTTTATCATCACAAGAGGCCCCGGTTGTACCTTTTGTACTCATGGGCTCCTGTATCAGTGATATCCTTTCCATCTCTTACCGCTAAAGGCGAAGGTACCGTGTTCGGCTTAGTTGTACACCGAAACAATATTTACACGCAGCAGTGTTAATTTTGGTTAAAATCACAACAGCGGTGAAGTTTGTTGTCAAGCCTTAAATCAAATATTCCGAGTCACTCTTGTACACTTGCGAGACCCTTCACCTTTCCTTGGAGCTGTTCGAGTGCTGCTGTTTAAAGAACCAGTCGACAATGTTTTTTTTTGCATATCTCTGGTCTTGACCTAAGGTGATCGTGAAAATGTTTAATTTTCAACAGCAGTTGAAAGGCTTCATGTTTGCTGGTTTGTGATGGTCAAAGGATTAACAGGCCAAAAACTGTGTTTTAAAAGCTATCTAAAGCCGTGTTCACATTAGGCCTCGATTTTGATCGAATTATAATCAAATTAAATATGAAGTGGGTTCTCACATCAACTAATTGCAGTCCCTGATTATAAGTGGATTATAATAGCCTGCAAGCAGGCTCACTATCAAGTGAGCCTGCTCGCAGGCTAGGATTATAATTACTTCAAATAACCTCAAAGGGGTTGTTTGAAGTAATTACAATGCGTAATTGAACAGAATGGCGAGCACGTGGTGGTATGAGCAGACGAAACTTTTAATCGCTTTATGGAGCGAAGGTTTGGATTTGTCTTCTTCTATTCTCGGAAGCTATCCTTGGTTCTCTTCTCGCCTCAAGAACATGATGGTGATGATAATAGTGGCAGCCACGCGATACGGCGCGATTTTGTCTCACACTGCGAGGTTACCCCGCGTTTCGCAGATGTGAACGGAACCATAATTGAATAAAATTGGATGCCGATGGAGTATGATAGCCTGATATATACTTCAGTTGATCATAATCAACGTTGAGTGTGAACAAGGCTTTAGCCTTTCATTAAGCGCAACTTAACTTAACCAATTAGATTGATGTTGAACGCAGTCCTTTCTTTTGATTTTCATTAATTGAATTGCGGCGTCAATTTACAACTTGGTCCGCCGACGCAGTGTTCATTTCGACCTCCGACGACTACTTGTGCAGTCCCAAACTTTTCCTTGACGGAAATCAAGAAGATATTTGTTTATGATTTATGTTGTTTTTTTCTTTAAAAACATTTAATAATAATACCTTAGTGTCAAAATATTTTAGCATAAAATACTAATTGGTGACAAAACAAAATATTAAATGAAAAATGATATTAACCATATACGTTTGTTAACAATTTTAAAAAGACTATCAATAAACTTTTCTTAAAAATATCCTAATTATAAACTGACTAAGACTGCTATTAAAATGACTTAAACTACGAAGAGAATAATTTAAGATCTGCATAAAAAAACAGTCCGACCCACACTGGTCAGGTCATTCATAATTGAAGATAAATTCAATTTTCTTATATGATCAGTCTTAAAATTATTCAAGTTACATTCAGCCTTCACACTCTTAAGGAGTCTGCGCCATAGGGAAGTCCCAAAATATGGAATGCTTGCCGTACGTCACTGTGTTAAAACTTGGAAATTTTTTTTTTATAGATGCCGAAATATTCGTTTTGTGCTTCAAGCACTTGTTCTTTCTTTGGGAGGAATGAAAAAAGAGTTAAGATGACTCAGTTTGAAGATGAATGAAGCTCTCCAGCCTCGAAATTTTGCCATTACTTTAAAAGTCAGCAATGGAAATATTTTTTATAGCCTTAATAATAACCTTTACAATATCATTTCTTTCGGCTTTCGTTCCATAAATTGTTTCGTACGTTGGCTCCCAACTCTTTTAGAGTCGTCTCAGTTCGCAGACTTTTCGAAATATGTGGCTTTCACAAATTTCACGAACATACTTCTATCAGGGTGTATTAGGGCCCCAAGTTATAATTAAAACGACGCTTTCTTGTTTCCTTTCTCTTTTAATCTTACCCCTTTCATATTGTTAATTGTGCTAGAATGGCCATGGTGTTCCCGACGGAAACATATTTCTGAGAGAAATCTTGGCCTGAAAGATCGGTTTCCATTATTTGCACGCATAATTACAGATCTTTATTGCGGACAGGCACTGGAAGTTAGAACGTAACATACTATTTGATTTTATTAAGTATGGTAGGATTTTCAAGCTTAAAGCTTGTGGGGTCGAACTTGGAAAGCAACAGTTCAAGTTGTATAAACACAGCAGAAAGGTGGGTAGTTAGGGAGTTATATGCAAATCAACCCTCCCCTCTAACCGCTGGATGCCGCCTCCCTTTCATTTCGTCCAAGTAATACTTATCAAGAAAAAGACGGCCGGGGCTTGCCCTTGATTTTAGTATTTAACAGTTGATTTAAGGGAATCTTCTGGTTGGCAACAATCTGAGAAACGTTTCTTTACAATAAGTCAAATCAAGACTTGAGAGTTCTGAAGAGAATGTCTTTTTTACTTTTTTCGGAATCCGTTGATATTCACAAAAAATTAATCAAATATTATTTCTCAATTTTACACACGGTTTTTTTTTTACTTCTGCTCTATTCGTTCTTTGAAGGAAAAGTGGTGCTTTAGAGGGTTTTTTAAGTAAATAAAAACAGACATTATATAGCCTTATTCCTTATTTATTAGGAAGGTTTCATTATTGGAACTTCTAAAGGTGTTTTTGTAAACCGTCCCTGCATGGCGACAATGGACTTTATATATTCAGCTTTGTAGTGCACTTACTGGCACCAGTCGTATGTGCCGATTACTTTGTTGTTATTGGTCCCAAAAGAACCTTCATTTAATTTACTTTGTTTGTTTGTTTAGGTATTTATTTGTTTATTTTGTTCCTGCTATTGTCTTAACATACTTCTCAAGTCAACTGGTTGTCATAATATGTAATGGCTTTTTGCCATAATTGTTTGTTGGTTAAAAAAAAAAACATTTCGAGATACGCTGAAATGCACGAAAGTTCTTTAAGATCGACATGTTAACTTATCTTGTTTGTTGCAAAAAATTAGATTCAAAGGTGATTCACACATCCTGCTAAATGAAACTGCTCGACGTACGTTTTACCCCAATTGCATTACGAAAGTAAATAAGATCTCATTTTGTTTTTGTCCTGTGCAGCGAAAGGACTGCCAGAATGCAAATTTCCTCCTGTTTAGAAAACTGATTAAACACTTGAGGCAACGAAGCATATCCACGAAGAACAGAACGCGCTCTAAATCGATGCTCTTGTTCGCTATTTTGTAGCTACCATATCAGATAGATGAATGCAAATTAATTTTTCATGCGCTTTATTGCTTTTCCGGCTCGTTTTTTTGGATGTGGTCTTGTTGTCATAGTGCTTTTCGCCAAACTTCAAAACCTCTTCGATTACGAAATCCTTAACATCTTGCTTATTTTCCCATTTTCTCATCGTCTTCCCCGTAGTTTGATATGAGATTTTGAAAGTGGAAATGACCCCAAAAATCACTGGATTTTATTGCTTCATGACAGTTATTCAATTGGATGCATACGAATCAGCTTTTCAATGCCGAGGCAACATAGCATATGAAGTGAGACAGAATGGCATTATGCACGTTGTTCTGTCAAAATGCAAGTTCACTTAGATATATACATATACTGTTTTTTTACCGTTGCCTGAACTGTCTAGTGAGAGTTTTCCGCATTCAATGGCTATTTCAAACCAAGGTTATTGTAACAAAAAGAATGAAACAAAAAAAATTGTGTATGTTATCCATGCAGAGACTATCCTGTGACTAGGTATTGGAAAGGAGCTAAAGCGAAATAAACACAAACACCAAAATTGGTGAGCTGTACAGTATAACGCCCAGTTTCTTTAATTTTTAATGGCCCAAGATCTTGCATTTGCTTTTCAGTCGATCTTTGATCGAGTCAATCTCGTGAACGCATTAAAAACATGACTATTCCGAAACGCTGAAGATTAACATTGGTTGCTTCATATGCTTAACCAACAAAACTCTGTAGAAAATTGTAACACCAGCAAAATTTGACAACAGTGAATGTTGCAACCAGCTCTTTGTAACGCGACTAGTCTTGCATGAAAGAGTTGTATTCATTGTTTAATTTGCCTTACCTTTACTATAGCATTTTCAAAAATAATGTCGTACCCTGTTTAGCGAATCGTAAAATGCTAGGAAAAATTTTCGTCGCATTGTAATAAAATGAAATGCGAAAGTGCGATGGATACGGCATAAAATATATTTTTTATATATGCCAAGCAGTGTCAGTCGCTTTAGTTCGCTTCACTGACGTTGCCTGTGGGGCTAGACTTACTTAGATTGATATTTATATAATCTTCAAGAATTTGAAGGTAACTTGAAAATGTTGGTTTCAAAAACGTAAAAAAATGTGATAAATACCAGAGACTCGTTGGCCGCTAGGGGATCTGTGTCATCCATTTTGTTGTACGATCTGGGCATGGCTTTCTCCGAAAATGTTTATCGTGTTTCTCAATTTAAAGCTCTGCGGTCGATTCGGAATCCTCCATCAAGACTTCACAATTCAAATAGAATTCAAATGCTATCGAACTGTAAGCCAGATCGGATATTTTTTTCGTCACATCAGCTCACAATATTAAAGATCACAGAGAACTAGAAATTCAAATTAGATGTCGACCGATTCTCGAGGAATCAAAATAGAGGCCCCCGCGCATGTCTTCAACCAATCAGGGATCAGAAATGAAAGCTGGTTGTTCGCTGTTTTCTGACAGCTGTCCTGAGCGACTTCCACTTACAACTATTTCAAATCAAATTCGCTCTTCTTTTTAGCACGTCACAAGGTCGGTTTTGTTGTCAAATTTGACAGTTTATTAAGTTCAGATCTTGGATCTGTCCACAAACCAGAAGTCTTCAAAGCTAACCATTTGAATCGCAAAGAAGTCTAGTATTATTTTCTGATAATTTATTCACAGAGGCCATAAGGCAGAAGAAAAGGTGAATTGTCGTATTCTTTGTTTAATTGAATATTCAACAATTTGTTAGTTCAAATGTAACCCAAACAAATTCTTCCAAAATTTTTAAACAAAGAAAAAACAACTAATCAAGTCCCTTCTAATACTAACCCGTCAATATAAAAAGCCCCGTACCGACTTTTCCATTCCTTTTTCGGGTTTCGGCTTTGACTTAAAAAAATTAACGAGGCTTGATATTTAATTACTTGCGCGCTGAGGGTTGTTGGTGGAAGAAAATGATGGAAATTAAATTAAATTAATGAGTTGAATTTTCAAGTCTATTCGTTATTCGTCATAATTTAAATTTCTGGCCTCAAGGTTGGCACTTCAAAAAGATATGAAACATATTTACAAGTATTATTGAAAAAATATTATGTGTATAACGATTGTGACTAAATATCTCTGTTTTCGTGTTTTAATTGTAATTGTTGTTCCTGAGAGTTCAAATAACAAACATTAATTTTGTGGTTTGGAACTAAAACTAGTCCTTTCAATAGAACGGAAAAAAACCGCAAAAATGTGGATTACATCATGATGTGACATTTTGCCATGACTTCCTGTAATCACAGTAGCCAAAACATTGGTGGAATTTAATTCTTACCCTTGAATTTGAATGATCGATAGCCCTCCAAACTATGTCCTTCAAAATTCACTGCAATTTAGCGCAATCTGCGCTATAGTGTCTACAAGCTTGTTTCGTTGAAAGTCGCTAGTACTTCTTAAATTGCGCATCTAAAAGGCCATTAGTGTTTAAGAAAAGCTATCCTGCGCCTTCAGGGGCGGACCTAGGGGGAGGGTGCAGGAGGTGCGCACTCCCCTCCCCTTGAGATAACGTACGGCTTTCTAATACAACTACAGCAGAATTCTGCCAAAAAAAGAAAGAAAAACGTCTTAGTCAGCTACGCCATTCCTTTGTGTTGCACCCCTTCCTAAGAAAAATCCTGGATCCGCCCCTGGCCTTAGTCGATTCTTTAAAAGATGAAACTTTTGACAAGCAAATCAAGTATTGGTATCTAATTCGTGGAGAGAAGGTTCTCGTCCTTTCTCGATTTTTTAATTTCTGCATGTGGACACTTATGGCTTCATTGAGTTTCATAAAAATTTTTTGACTTGGGCCATTTAAGTTTCGCAATATTAATAAAACACAAATAGTGTTTACAAACATTTGCTTGAAATGCATAAATTTTTATAAACTTAACGTTTTGTATGTTACAACATAACATCATCACAAGTGATTATTATTCAGTTACAGATGAAACGAAATGTGCTAATAAAAGAGATAAACTTTTTCACTGTCAACGTTTTCATTTAAGGCTGGCTTTAAATCACGGATAAACATAGACTCTATTTATCTTTATTATTGGCATATTTCTTGTCGTTTTATGTCATTCAATTTCGTTAGTTCCCAGTCCGTTCAGTTGTATTTTTGAATTTAAATTGATCTGTAACTGAATAATAATCACTTCTGATGATGATGTTTGTTGTAACATACGAAACGTTAACTTTATAAAAATTATGCAGTTCAAGCAAATGCTTGTAACCGCTGTTTTTGTTTCATTGAGTTACCAATTAGGACTGGCACGTGGGATTTCTAAAATATTGTGACTTTTTCGGTGATTTTTTTAAATTTTAGATTTCTTTGGTTCTACTCGTCTCTATACTGTCACAAATTGATGTTGTTCACAAAATGTTCAAAGACCACTCGTTTGTAACTCAATGCAATAAATAACTCGACTGAAATTTTCGGCATACTAACGCAATATAGTTTTCACTTGCGGTCCTAACTTTAAATATCCCTTGTGGTAATTAAATTCTCATACTCTGACGCTAGTACTATCTTGCCTCCCTTTTCCTTTGCAAAATTTGCCCATGTTCAGATATTCTGTGTTTATGCATGACATGAGCCGGTTATGTTTCAAGTTCCAACAAGTAATCATCCGAACTAATTGAAGCACCCATCAGTCCATGATGTTCAGACATGATCTGTTTGGCTTGATAAGCCTCTCGTTTTATCGTCTGATCCAGTCCTCCAGGGATATCAGGTACCAATAAGTCAATCAGGTAAGACACGGAGAAGATGATATGCTAAAGAGAAGCGGAACAAAGTGTTATTTGACCGTGACAATGGGACCTCAAGATTTCTATTGGTCAATAAATAGAGGGGCCTGGCGCTGATATTGCAATTTTGACCTAAAGAAAACCAGATCCAAATATCGAATATTCTCTTTAAATTTTCTTCTCTCTTAACTTCCCTTCCCTTTCAACATCAAAACGTTTACGTAGGATTCGTTCCAGTCTGCTACTGAGTTCCTATCAAGCCTGTACAAATTATGTACCGATGTTATGGGAATTTATACAAGTTAAAAGGGAATTCCGCCGGTTCATGATAATTTAGTTACCGTGAATGTGATTCATGAACGTTTAAACAAAAAAAGGGTGTAACCAGCACCAAATGTGATAGATGTGGCCTTAAATTTGGATTAGTTCTGAGTATCCACAAAAGGCCTGGGGGTTGAGTATTTTCACATTACCATTCTTATAACGGGAGCTTCCTTGTACTCGCAATCCAAAAGCGTTCAGTAACTGAATAGAGTGTAATGTGAAGTTCAGTAGCCAAGTTTGTTGGTATTAAACATTCAAGTGGATAGTGCTTTTCGCGCATTATGATTGGTCTACTCGGAGCTGACGAGCAAGGTATTGTTGACCTCCGAGCATACAGTCCACGAGAAACAAAATGGCTTCCCTTAGCTGTCATCGTTTTGGTAGGTTACTGTTTGGTCTATTTGGCCTTTTCAATTCTTCCCCTCAGTGCAGGTGAAAGTAATAGGAATAAAGTTCGGTGTCAAAGAAAGTAACTTTTTGTGAGACCAGATCAAATCGGTAATACTGGACTGGCCAATTTTGCGCACACACATAATTCCTCATGGTAAAACTGCTCTCTTTTTAAACTTACCTCAAACATAATTACAAATGCAAGTTTTAATGTCACCAGATGCCAATAGAATTTGCTCAGTGTACCATCGGGGTTACGAAAGTCGATATATCTGGGAGAGAAATGAATGCGCTCATTAATCTTATGTTGTTAGCCGGCTAAGTCGATTGGCGAAGCATTGTACAGGTATTTAGTCTGTTTCCAAATGGTCTAGTTTTCCAAAGTAGCTCAAAGTCTTTCATCATTCTTTCCCGGGGGGAATTTTTTTCAGTTGTTTCGCGGCTTAATTCAAATATACCTTGCATCCCTTAATTATATTCATTTCGTGTGTACCGAAAAGAACATTCAAAACCCACTTTTGAAACCAGAGTCGCATTTCCTCAAAGTCTCGGAAAGTCAAAATAGATTTGACTTTAGTCGGGAGACCGTTTTCTATGCAATACATGTTCTCGTAGTTTTTTGTGTTCGTCATGTGTACTACAGCTGCCGAACAGCTTGATTACTTTTACCAGACAATACCTGCAGGGTTGCGAGGTTGTATTTTCAGGCGCCCAAGCGAGGCTAAAGTTTGTAAATCCCTTTAGAGAACCATCGGGTGACACGCTTCCCACGTATAATAACTTGGGTAAGAACTGAGAGGTAAATGCTATAAGGAATGCCTGTTAATTAAAAATGAAAATTAGTGAGAAACAGATCCCATTGAATTAGACAATGCGAACAAAGTCATCTCTGGGTAAAATACATGGAAGAGAACTTTTGTTACCACGAATCTCTTAACAGCCGAACGTTAATTTTAAGGTGGTGCAATTTGAGAACTTTCAAAACATCACGAGTGATCATAAACCACGAAATACACTACGAGCAAGTTCATACGATTTTTTATCTATTGTATACATGTACTAAACAAAATCACTCCATCGCTTTGTTTCCATAGCAACTTCCGAATTGCACTCTATCAACGGTAACCTATTTATGAATTCGTCGTTGACCAATCAGAAACGCGATATCCCGTTGAGCATATAATAAAGACAGTTATTTGCAAATTTATCTATTCATTAATTTCTTTATTTTGATGGGATAATTCCGACCCGTTCCGAAACTGGGAGGAATACCAGGTGTAGAAAAGGTTTACAGCACAGTTTATACTTACGTTACTTATAACTGCTAATTTTGTCACAGAACTTAAGATAGTGAACCAGATTCCGATGTCCTGCGCTCTGTGGGCCACGGGTCTTCTCATGTCGTTCACAATTTTGTCTGAATCAATTCTGATCTCAAAAATGTTGTTGGCGAGAGCGAAGAACGGAGCCAAAGGAAACGCAGCAACAAAGATTGTGATGAAGCCGAATTGAATGACTGTGGAGAAAAAATACAAGTATCTCTAGTTAAGATTGCTAAAAGTGCATTTTATAGGGTTTAATAATAATAATAATAATAATAATAATAATAATAATAATAATAATAATAATCAATATTGTTTTTGACTTCCTTGGAGGACACCATGAAGAATTGAGAAATGACTTAAAGTGGTAAGCTAGTGAGTAAATGACGTCATCTCTAGATCCAACCCTCTGGGCAATCGGCCAGTTTTGAACGTGAGTAATGGCGGACCATGAAATCCAAAACTTACACTCAAAACAAACAGCCTTTGGATAAAACTCAAAGCGCAAAATTTTGCCAGTTAGCTGTTAGGCGAACACGCTTTCAAAATCTGAAGAAAAAAAGGAAATGATTTTTTGATCATAGTACCACTTTAAGAACAATTACGAGCACTGACAAGGAACTGAGTTACCTCATCGAACGCTGCCAGAAATGTATTTTGAGCCAGAATGTAAATGTCGTTAAGAAGTTCTACGAATTTGTTTAAGCGGAAAAAGGAATGTAAATTGATGTAATTAACTAGCTAAAATTTCAAATCCGCTGGTTGATGGAATAATGATATGCACAAAAGTAAATAGAATCTGCCATAATAATAATAATAATAATAATAATAATAATAATAATAATAATAATAATAATAATAATAATAATAATAATAACTAGAGACACGGTGCAAAGATGGTGCGTGATTTCGAGAAGCGTGCGGAGAGTGTGGGACACCAGTCACTGACAAAGGAAGCGGCGAAGTACGCGGCAGAGTTTGGCCTGCAACTAAAGTTCCAATACCAAGATCCAGCCTGCGTCACAGAAGAAGGAGAGGTTATACCCGGAGAGAAGCTTAAGAGTCAGCTGAGGAAAGAGCGAAAATTAAGACTGAAAGGGGACGTAGGGGCCCAAAAATGGCAAGGGAAGTTGGTTACAGCAAGAGAAGGTGACGAGGTGCTAAGCATTGAGCGATGCTTTTGGTGGCTAAGCGAGTGGCGAACATGTCCAACACATACAGTAGCGGGTATGTTCGAATTATATGAACTGATTTTACCCACCCGATTGCGCGCCATCCACAAGACACGCGCGAGTCCGAGCAGCGACCCAACGTGTAGGTTATACGGTACAGCGCCAGAGAACATGGCTCACATCTTATCTGCTTGCCCTGCGCTTGCACAAACAAAGCAAGTGACAAGACATGACGCAGTCTTAAAGGTCCTATTCTTTGAGATCCTATTTGATCTGGGCCTGATAGACACTGCGCCTCCTTGGTATTCACCCATCAAACCGCAGCCTGTCTATGAAACAGCGGAGGTACAGGCGTACTGGGACGTTCCGGTCTATGGGGAGTTTCAAGAACTGAGGGCGAATAGAGTAGACGCCAGGATTGTCAACAACCAACACAAGCAAGTCTTAGCGCTGGAGGTGAGCTGTCCCTGGGTGAGCAACCGTGACAAGGAGTCAGAGAAGACCAAGACGTACGCGCCACTTAGATGGGAGATGAAGCAGAGGTATCCGGGATATGATATCGCCAAGTACAATATCATCATAGACGTTTTGGGGGGATGGTCCAAGGACTTAGATGCTACTCTACAGTAGTACTTTAAAGTCGCAACGTGAGCACTCGAGAAGTCTCACGGGTTACGGTGCGGAGCTTTGCTCACTTTGGTGGTTGGTTGGCCTCATCGTTCAATGATGCTCTCAATGTGACTGCGCGATGCAGTTATGAGCTATGCTGCAGTCGATATTTGACTCTGTGGCTGCGTGATGCAGCTCGAGTCAAATACCCACATTTCTCCCTTGCTCACCATAGAGTCTCCATACAGTAGCTCAAGTGGTTAGGGCATCCGTACTAGATCACGGAGGGTCGTGGGTTCGAATCCCATCTGGGGCTCGGATTTTTCCGAGTTCCCAGTGGGTTCAATTGTAACACCTTTCATTTAATATGTGGTAATAATAATAATAATAATAATAATAATAATAATAATAATAATAATAATAATAACAATAATAATAATAATAACAACGTTCAATCAATTGAATAATTGACCATGCAAGCATCATTGAACCTACTGGAGTTTAATATAGCACTTTCATGTTGCTTCTCGGGGGAGTAATCGGTTAATAACTCACTTAATAATTCATGATGGGAAAACAAAAGAAATGTTTTATTAATCAATATCTGTATTTCTGATACAGCTTTCTCTTCATTTACATAAATGTTTCTGTCAATTTTCACGGTGAAAATATCTAGAATCACCAAAAATACATTAACACTTAAATGCTGACATTTCATAAACACAATACAATATTCGCGCCCGTGTTGTATCGGATATAAAATGTCTCGCCTTCGGCTCGACATTGTATATCCGATACAATACGGTCGCTCATATTTTATTTAGTACTTAAACAAGACAGTCAGTTGTGTCATTGGATTTGTGGAAACCACGGTACAGCCGGTCAAGTGGGACTGAAATGGCAAAATCGGTACCGGATTACATTTACCAAACAGGCGAGATCATCCTCTCGTGACAATTAAGACGAGATAGAACAATTTTTTCCTGATTCGCTGATATTTTGCGCAATTGAATTTTCGCTCTGTAGCTGGCAGCTGGGATCATTTTTAACCCCTTATTCTAACAGAAAATGCGTGGATTAGATTGGGCGGCTTTAATTATTGACTACTTGCTGAAATGAAGAACGATGATTGGTGCGTTAAGAAGTTTGGTGTCATCGAGAGTCTCAAACCAGCAGCTTATATCAGTCTCGGCAATTAGTTCACAAATCATGTGGCTGCTCGCCTTGAACTGAACGGAATGATTATGCCCTGCAGGCTAATACTCCCAGAACGTTTTCATCAATTATATACAATCATGGATCATAAGCCAAAATGGAGCAAGTGACATACCCATTTCAAGATATTCTCCAAAAAGGCCCTCGTTTTCCAGTAAGTCGAAGTCAAGTTCCCATCGTGGTTTTACTTCATTTCCTGTCACTGCCATTTTCTTTTTCTTCATGTACTTTTTAATCTCGCTATAAACAAGTTCAATTGGCAATCATCAAATGCAAGCTGAGGACTGAAGAAAAAACGTAGAACAACTCCAACAATTTTGAACAATTTTTTTTTTCAATACGAGAGATTCCCGTCTTTTATTAGCGATTTCCATGCCCTGGAAAACACAGACAAATGTCATTTTGGAAAACAGAAGAGTCCGTTATTCTTGGATATCTATAATCTGCAGGTGAAATGTTTCACATATTGCCCCGGCCGGCCAACCAATTTATCGCGAACAAAGCGTTGACAACGTAACAGCTAGTGCTTTGACGATTCAAAGCGTCAATGTTTAAAATGTTTCCTTTTATAAAAGGTAAGCTACTTTGAATCTTACCTTATCTCTGTTTCAAGAAATTTTATCACCCACGACGAAAGAAATGAATGAAATCTATGAATTCTATGCAAAACCTGAAAGCAAACTACGCATAGTAATTTATTGGTTAAGGAAACATTTAGCAGTCCTTACTTTTTTTTCCGAATCTCCCACGCATGTAACCAAAAATTGCAATAATGGTCATTAAGAGTGTATTTTTCCCGTTTTTAAAAGCCGAAAAAAAAAATTGGGTTTCAATCTTTAACTCGGCGTCACATGTGGGTTGAGTTTTGTTGGTTCTCTTCTCTGCTCCAAGAATTTTTTTACCTGGGCCAGGCTCCCATTTTGCCTTCTGCTCAAAAACAAACCTAAGATTTCATATGACATTTGATTCGATTTTAATGTACAGTGTCCCCAATTAGTGTCCTGCGCTAAAGGCACTTGAAACTTAAATCAAATTCATTATGTAGTATTCTTGCAGCAAATGTACTTTGTCTTAATAGCACTCTTTTCAATTGACGTCACGATCTAGCGCCCAAAGTATCTTGGGAATAATAGGCGGACAAAGACATTTTAGCGACGTTTGTCCGCATTTCGATCCCATAATGCTGTGCAATCTATTTTTATCAAATGTGGAAAATGCTATTCATATAGGATTTTTAATCAGAAATCAGGACCCGAAAAGTTTTCAGAACTTTTAAAAAGTAAATCCAGTCTCTCAGTATTTGTCATGATGGAGGATTTCATCAGAATCATAACTATCTTGAATAACTTACGGTACAAGAACCTCTTGTATGTTGCCGATCATTTGTTTGCCAATCATAATAACAGCAAGCTGCTGCGCCAACTCCATTAGACAACCACCAGGACTACACTGCAAACAGAAAAAGGAATATGCTAGCTTCGTTACAGATTTGTGTTTGCCCCTGTGACATTAGATGCATCTGTTTAGGCGTAAGGGCATCTTGCTTGTCCTTACGCTGTTCAAGCCAGGATGAAATGCTATAGCCCCGAAATTCGGAGGTTTCCCATAATGTTGCTCTAATTTTATTCTCCTTTCGTACCATTACTTCCAACTTTTTGAACCAGAGCATATATCTCTAGATTTGTTGTGGCAACCTCTTTCGCTTCTCTGGCGAAACGGACTTGGGGCCCTTGGTTGGGCTGAGTGAAGGAAATACGCCCTAAACAAGACATCGCTTCCGATGACCTTGGCTGACAATGTCTTACCTGCTCTGTTCTGAGACCAAATATTCTTGAGTAATGTCCAGGATAACCAACAAGTCTGTTAAGAAAGGAAAATAAAAGCTGATCTGGGGTATTTTCAAGGGTCAGTACATGATTAGATGTATCTCCCTTCTCCTTTCGCTACCTTGTTTGGTAGTTTGAACCGAGATCGACTTGGCAGATGATCATCGAAGCCGATTGGGTTAAATAGTCAAAAACGAGTGACATTTTGCTGTTGTTTAGGATTTCTTTTTATTCAGAGAGAGAAGGAACAAAGTAAATAGGGGAAGGCTGTGCTCAAATTTTCTTGATCCTCTCATATGGACTAAACATGAATTTTCACCCAATTTGCACCAGACCTGCCCCATCATAATGATTACTGGTCCTTAAATGAATGGCCGCTGTGATCTGAAGAAAACGAATTTGTTAGAAAAAACAGAGAACTTACTTTCCCTTAAAGAAGGCAATATAGAAGATGGAGGAAAAGAAATTCATGAACTGGAAGACGAAGACTTTCAGCGTTAAGTTGTCTTCGTACTCCGTTTGTGTCCGATGCATTTCTATAGGAAAAGCAAACGAAGGTGAAAGTTAAAAGGTGAACTTAACACCACCACAAGTCCGTTGACCGAAATCAAAACTTACCCCAATGATTGAGTACGTAAGCTAGCTTTTCATATACCTTGGGGAAAGGGAGCAAGAATTTCATTGTTAAAATTGGTTCATCATGAAACCATAGTCGAAAAAACAGAAATGCGGAAAAAATCCTGTTCACGCACCTTGCTTAAAATCATAATGATTATAAGGTTCATGATGGATCCCGTAACAGAGACAATAGTGGCAGCATATTGCTGGAATTGGGGATTCTTGTACAAAGGATGAATGACAAGCAGCTTATAGACGATCACTCCCACCATGAACAGCACGACAAGGGACACCTAACAATAACAAAATAAGTAATCAGTGAGAACTTGAAAACAAGCTCTTTTATGTGATTAGCACTTCACATTACCCTCCAATAGTTAATTCTCTTATGTGACAGGCGTACTTAGAGGAAACATGAGATTTTCTGTAACATCTCCTTACGAGCAAAAGGCAAACTGCATAAATTACTGCCGGCATGAGTCGCATGACATTTTCCCAGGGATCCACATTCGCAGTCATCCGGTCGTCCCAGACGACTAAAAACCCGCCCGGACGAGTATAAGAACTCCAAAGTTCGTCCGTTGGACGAGTGATGTTTTAATAAATATCTTTTTATGAATGCCATCAAATGTTATAATATAGAATGTACTTTCGTTCTGTTCGCTTTTCATTCAAACTCCAAGAAAATAAGGAATAAACATGCAGCTTTTCTCAGCAATGAGATCTCAAGTTTGGGCGCCATCTTTGACCAAGCGGTATTTTCCTTCAAACAATTGCAGACTTAATTTTCATGTATCTAGCCGCTGGCATGGTTGTTAGCAAGTCGTTTAACAAAGAGCAAAGATTCGTGGTCTCAGCTGATACAAGGTGTGTCGCCACCCCCGGCAAAAAGGAAAACAAGTGGAGCAGAACATGCTGCTTACGAACAGGAAAAACACAAAATCTTGATAGCATATAAAAGGAAGACACTAGACAGGAGAGTCGAAACTTTGGGTCTTTGAATCGTAACTTTGTAAGCTTAGCCTACATTCAAGTACATTTTGCAGCGGCAGAAATGGACCACTGTAAATCGGATTCCGCGGTGCAAATAACAAATTACTCCAGAGTCAAAATTATTGACGAGTGTGTAAAATAAAACACGAATGCTGAAGTTACAAGCAATTTTATCGACCATTTGCTATACTTCCGCATTTTTGCCCGGGCAACCCAAAATTTGTCGGGGCAAGTATATCAGAAGACGTACTTGCCCGGCGGACGACTTTAATAAAAATAAGTATGGATCCCTGAATTTTCTCTCTCGATCCTTCAGTGCTCCAAAACCAACAAAGTTAACCATAGATCGGGTGGAGGAGAAGGAAGTGGGCCAAGATAAAATAAGTAAAATGTCAGCGAGCATTATGCCCGTCAAAGATGACAACATATCAATGAAACCTTTACTTACATGGGCTATTAGCAGGGCATTTCATCACAAGTTATCAAAGCAGAGTGCACTTTTTTTTTTTTTTTTTTTTGGAGGGGGGGGGGGGGGGGTGGTATTGGAAAGAACAACACTCAACACCAGATACGTGAGAGAATATCAAAACAGTAATTACTTTGTACGGCACTGAGGCATACATTAAAACAACATGAAGGCTCGAAGATATCTTTTGCACGACTAAAGAAGTCTGTGGCCCCGTTTATAAGATGCAGTCAGGTGGGAGTGGAGGTGAGCAACATTGGAGACTAAAGGTACGTTTCTTAGAAAATAAGCTACCAAGCGGCACGTACTCGAGGTTTCTCAACACATCAACATCAACAACTGAGAACGAGATGTTCACGTTAACGTGGCGCGGATCCTGAGTAGAGATCGATTTCAATTTCGATTTCGTTAGTTCGAAAGGCAATTGAAATAAGAGCCCACAAACCGACCCTAAATCGAGACCGAAAAAAGATACAACCTTCCAGCGGTCTGGACGAGGCTGATCAGGTCACATGTGATGTGACCTGTTCAATTGCCAGGAAGAATACTCTGGCAGAGTGAGAACCGAAGCTTAGTATTTCTTCCTGTACATCGTAGGATCAAATATTCAAAATATCAGCCGGGGACATTTAATTCCAAAGGTTTTCACTTCGATTCAGATAATTATTCTTTATTCTTAGGTTAAGAGCGTTGAAATACTCTAAATCATTTTCATATCGAACGTAGCTGTTTAGCTTGCTTGCGTGACTGACACGGACAACTTTTATAGACTTCGATGAGACTGCTTGCTGTCCTGCATCATACCCCATTAAACGCCTTCAGGAATAACGTTCATATGGAAAATGAAAGTTATCTCACCATGCATACAACGATGGCGATTCCTGAAACAATCCTGGGAAATCGCTTTTCAGGAGGAAAATGAGGCTCCAATAGTCCTGTTATGGGATTCCGCTCCACTGCTGGCGCTAGAGCTGCAAATGTGGGTCGAGGTCTTTCCTAATAACGAACAATACAAGGAAAGAATAAATAACTGAGAACATCTACCAAACAAGGTAAGGTGGTTTTCAAATTGAGGGCTGTTAATTAAACTAAAAAGAAGGACGTTGACAAATCACAACAGAGGCAGATAAGCAAATGAACTACTCAACTGAAAAAACTAGCAAGCCACGTAAAAGCAGCAAAACCAGTGCGACCAAATGATTATTTGGTTTTCGTTTAGAGCGTTCAACTGACAAAAAAGGAGAAATCAGTGTAGTTTAAATGACGTACCTCTTCCTCTTCAAAACCCAATACATCCCACTGATAAGCAAGGGTTATTTCTTTTCGTTTCCAGTACTCCAGGAAAAACACGGCTGCCAACACAAAGCATACAATTAACATTCGTTATGAGTTACTTTTGTGTTTTAAAAAAACATCATCGCTAAGGATTGAAGATATTGAGGGTTTTGTTTTTCAGAAACAAGCTTGTGAACTGTCCAAGCCTAGTACAGAACCAAACACAAACACAACACTGTTCCCCTTGGTGAAAGAGTCTCTCATGCCAACAAATGTGGGGAACCACCTATAGTTAGCTCTCTTCCCTTGGCGTCTATTCTCCCAGTCGAATCTATCTATCTATCTATCTATCTATCTATCTATCTATCTATCTATCTATCTATCTATCATGAGCACGCGAAGTCCCACAATATGGTTCTTCTGCAGGTAACGGAAAGCATTGTGTTTTGGGTAACTTTGGATTAGTCTTTATTTGGAGTTGTTTTGTTTTCTGTCTTTTGTTTCTTTTGTTTTACGTAAATTTCTGCTCAGGTACCTGCAGAAGCTGCCCAAAATGTGGGATATACCAAAAAGACGTTGATGAGGGAGGCTGCAAAGTGCCTCTTTTGTACCGAAAGTGTTGAGTGCCTCCCGCAAAAGCTGCGAGAAATAGCCACGTTGAGTAGCATAAATCCTCAGGCGTCTTAGGCAATACCGCTGCTGTAAATTAAGCCGAGACAGTTCATTTTCTCTACTTTTAAACTGATGTTGAAGTTGCTGATAGTCTAGATTGTAAATTCATGGTCACTGTAAGAATCGCATCGCGAGTAGTTTGGCGGACGGACACTTGCATCTAAAAACGTTAAAAGAATACAACGAAATCGTATGATGTATTTTGAAGAGCAGAGTTAGGGTAACACTGAAGACAGAGGAAATCTACTGCTATTGGACCAGGAAAAAAATGCTTACAGTATAAGATGAGAACTACATAGAGGACTACTTACCCCAAAACGATACAAATACAGCGTAAGCCACAGTGGCTGGATTGTCAAACAAGTAGGATATCTGATAACAAATCAAATGGAAAAGTATCTTAAGGGACGTGATGTAAGGGCAGGCTCTTGCTTGTCACAAAAGCGTGAAAATTCTCTCATTTTAACTTGTCTCGTTCCTTTGAGAACTTTTGGCAAAACCCTAATTTCACTCACGACGTTTGACGTTTGCCGTTTAACGTTAACGTCGTGCTTATTCACCGTTCTACTCGAAACTTCAACATCCCCCGTACATCCGAGAGAAAAATAACACAATTATGAGAAAGACTCTTTGAAAATAAATTGTTAGAAAAATCGGAATTAGATAAGTAACTTCAGCAGTGACAAGCAAACCTGACCAACTGACTTATTCTAACTTTCATTTCATGTCAATTCCGAAGGTCAAAAACATGAGGTTTTTTTTCTTTGCAACGGGTTCCGGGAGAAAAAGGCTAAAAAGCACTGCAGTGTATCAAAAGAAATTATAACGTAATTTGGATAAAGCGCGCGTTCTGATTGGCCAATTGCTCATTTACTATTTGCCCATGGGTGCACGCTCGCTGACGACAGCTGACGTGCGATCTAACTGTCCGAGATTGTGGAAAGACGAAAATGGCGTCACTAGCGCATCAGTCCTAATTTTCCAAGACATATTTTCCTCCTCTGAGAATAGGGGTGAACCTCTACAGAGCTTAAAATAGAAAGATATAGCCCTAAAGATTAATCAGCAGTGGAAAAGGGAGGATTGAAGGTCTTAAAGCGACGAAAGATCGTTTTGTGTTTGTACTGCTTTGATTTCCAAAACACAACCTGAACTCTGCTCAAATATTTAAGCCAAATCGCGGAATTGAAATGGATTTTATGGGGCCAGGGACGATGTTACAGGAAGGTAAATGGTGTTTTTTAATGTCGATTTTCTTTTGCTTTACTTCATCGGCCATTTGAGCTGAAATAGTGTAACCTCCCTTTTTTCGCTTGGAAAAGTCGCGCTGTTTGCGATGGGTTGAACGCTTTCAACAGAGGCGAAGCATGTGTAAAGACAGCGTGTTTGTGTCGACGCTCGCAAGAAAATCGTAATGTTTCCTCTCCTAACCCTAAGAAAAAATTCTTGTTGATTCCAATAGAATTTTTGGCTGGGAAAACTGTTTGTTGATCATTTTGTCTGTGTTAATTCATAGTTTTGACATTGACTATTGACCAAACTTGATTTATGAAAATACAATCAAAACACGCAGGAGCGGTGTTAACAATTATGTTATAAAACAAATGGTAAACGCCTCAGCGTGCACCATTGAGTTATGGTGCACTTGGGAGTTTGCTAAGCAACCTCCCGCTTGCACCATTTAAGCAATAGAGGACGTTTTCCGTGTTTCCATAGCCTCATCTAAACACGAGGGGGAGTTGGGAGAATAGCCCATTTCAGAGTTGATGCATGCCTCGTTTTCAAAGCAAGTCCTGGTGCACAACCATTCAAATGGGAATGAGTTGCGTATTCTTATGAAAATCAAACTCATTTCCCTTACAATAGTTGAGCACCAAGACTCACTTGACCCTCACTTCGAAACCGAGACAAACAGCAACTCGGAAATGGCCCATTCGAGACAGTTATGCAAACCCGAGACGCAGGCGAGGGTTTGCGTAACTGTCTCGAATTCTCCCAACTCCCCCGAGTGTTTAGATGAGGCTATGGAAACAAGGAAAAAAGTCCTCTGTTTCTTTTATGAAATATTTCTCCAAGATAATTAGGCCAATCACCGGGGAGACTTCATATAACACTAACCATAGTTTTCTGTTGAATTGTGCATTTTATTTGGTGCTGAAGACTGATTGCCCTATCGTCAGCATTTGTGTCGTAAGCAGATGAGATCCCATGATATTTAAATGAGCACGACAACAGAAATTCTGGGCAGAATGCGCCGGGTTTCAGTACTTACTCTCGCTCGACCACAACTAGTTTTAAGATCCCACATGCCACAACCTAACTCTTCTTCGCACAGTGGACACATTACAAATGTCCAGTTTGGGTTGTTACAGATCTCCGACCTAAGGATCAAGAAGACTTGCTTAAATAGACATTAGTCACTTGTACATTTTGCTTTCCCAATGAGTTGATCATCTGACAGTGCTCAAGAGGATCATTTTCTTTCAAAGTAGGTCATTCTTACACATGCTCGCACTTACTATTTTAATGAACAAAACAAAAACCAAATCTGCCGATTGTCGTCACCTGATCAGTATTGGGGAAAAACGTACGGGAATAAGGTCTCTTACGGAGAAAAGAACGGTCGTGTGCAGTGATACACGATGTGAGCTTGCTGTGAAATCAGGAACACTCCATAGATCATAAGCAATACTTTTTGCATGAATCGTCTTTCATCTATTTCTTGCTTTCTTGCACAGATAACTTGTGCTTATAATACACTCTTGATTTACGTGATCATTGAGTGTTCATTATTTTAGCAATTTAAGGCAAACTGTCGAAATTTCTATATTGGTCTGGACTACGTAGACAAGCTTTGTCAGTTTGTTGTAGATAAGGTCTCTTAAGTATGGGTTTGTTTATTTCTTATCATTATAATTTTTCTATTTTCATGGTATACTCACGCTGTATTTTGAGTTGTATCAAGTGTCATGTAGCCATACAGGAAAACAAGCAAACCAACAATGGATGGCATTATCAACCATGCAGTGTATTGACCTACAGAGAAAGATCATTGAAAAGATGAGAATTTGAATGTATCGACATTCAGCTTGAGCACAAACAAAGGCCGCACTGCAAAATGAGTCTGCTCGCCAAACGTTTCTTTTCTTTTCTTTTTTGTGTTACAAAAGGTTCATTGGACCATTTCTCGTCACAACCTCTCATTACCCACTTTTCCTTATTCGTCTCCCATCTTCGCCCTTTTCCTGCGGCTCTGTTTCTTGGGTCTCATTGATTAGTATGGGTAATCAAATAGTGACTGAAGAGTGAAATTAGGGAATAGTTTCATGCGCGTTTTGTCCAAAATCAAATAATTAGTTGCTTTGTAACTATGGCCGTTATTGGACCTCATTATTGGCTTCATTTTAACCATTAAACTTTGAAGACAGTCCTTGTCAATAAGAAATGAAATTATCAACTTGACCAGGCGTTTTTACGGTCTTACCAAGCCAACCAAAATAGATGCCAATCTTTTCTCCAAAGTATTCCCTGACGTGATCCAATGGTTGATATTTATACCACTTTCCCCAACGAGCCCAGTATTCCCTGAGTACCTGTTACGTGTAACATGGAAAATCAGACTTATTAAACTTGAGATTGTGATACAAAGGATTAAAGTTCAATTATCATTCCTAAGAGTTTGCAGAGAAATCGAAAGCAAAAAGACAAACAAACACACAGTACCCGGTGACGAATTCTGTTCATTATTTACCTGTCGTTTGTTGAGAGTTTCCTCCTCAGGTCCATCAGGATTTTTGTGCCAATCAGAAGGCAACTCTGCAGGCCCCTGCCAAGGAATAAAACTGAACAATATGATATTGGCCGTTTTTATACTAGAGACGCATAATTCGTCTGGGACAACCTTGGCTACTTGGCGAATTATGAGTCTCTCATGTTATTCGTCCAGTGTAAAGACAGGACGAACTATATTGTATATAGGACGCATAAGTCCGTCTGGGACAGACTTGGCAAGCAATTTTTTTCTGCAAGTACAAGGAAGGGTTACGTTTTTGCAAACGTTGGCCGTGTAGCACTTATGTATGAACAGACTTAACTGATTAGAGTGTAATGTGAAGTGCTGCGTTTCCACCCCATATGAACCATGTGAGCGTTAGCCCTACTGATGGAAATGGGCCCACACAAGGACAGAGAAAAACTCTGACCAGGGTGGCACCTGGAAGTACGAGTACTAGTACTAGAAGGCTTACGTACGAGTACTGGACGAATATTTTTCTGCGTCTGTAAAATTCGTCTCGTGAAAGGATGGGCACAAGACGCATTATGCGTCTGGACGAATTATCCACTTTAGCTCGTCTTCGAAGACACACTTATTTGGATAGTTCGTCCAGACCTATAATTCGTCTCGTGCCCGTCTTTATGCTAGACGACTTTAACAGACGAAGAAAAAATTGCTCGCCAAGTCCGTCCCAGACGTAGTTATGCGTCTTTTATATAATATAGTTCGTCCCGTCTTTACACTGGACGAATAACTTGAGAGACGCATAATTCGTCTGGGCGGATTATGCGTCTCTAGCGTAAAAAAGGTCATTGTGATGAATATGATGGTTATTGTTAACCCCGGTGTATGAAATGAAGGGATGAGGTTTTTTTTTCCTTTTTCTCAATGGCGACAAAAAACCGAGTGCTTCTTTGGAGGAGTCGAACCTACGAAGGCTTAGGTACGGTACTAGTTGGGTTGCTCAACCGTTGAGCTAAGGAGACTCGTGGGAGCAAAGCATTAAACTAGGTTAGCTGGGGGAACTGTAGAAATAAAATAAAATAAACACGAACGGAATGAAACGATATCTTATTTTTTGAGGGTAAGCATAAGAAATCACAGTTGAAGAAAGTCTGCTAGGGCAGAATAGAGCGGCCCCCAAAATGACGCCAAATCTCTTAATGACTGGAACAAAGTAATCCTCTTCGAATCATCAAACTCACCACATGAAGTGGATACGCTGCGCAGTACACTTCTTCCTCCACTAATCTGCTGATGCCTGTTCGGGACAAAAAGTGGTAACAACAATAGTTTTTTTTGTCGGAGTGATCACAGTAATGTTGCGCCTAGAGCGATAAATTTACATTACTTCGAGAGCCCAAAAATAAGAATTCCTTACCATTTTCGCAACCAATCAGGATCAAGATCAATTGCAAAGTGCTGGACGCATATTACTGAAGGACTCGAGGCCTTCTACAAATCAACTTCGTCCCCAGACAAGCCGCCATGTTGAAAGCTGAGAAAACTCTGGGGATAAGTTTGCTTACAAGTGTTCGCTTCAACTTCCGATCGCTTTCTTTGATTCGTCCCTTCTTTGCTGATTCTCAATTAAAAAATTAACGCTTTGGATTTAATCACTTAAATGAAAGATCTCCGTCGGGTCCTTCCACAATTTTGTAATTGGGCGTAGAGCCCAGAGTGTGAAAAACACAAAAGTAAGTGGGTTTTGATTTTGGATTGCGATAAGCCGAGCTATAAATAATCAATTCAGAAACTAAGTCACCTATTTCTCCCTTTTGCCTGCTTCCGTAGACCGCTGTTTCCAGAATCTCGTTTGCCTGCAGATCGATAGTGTAACATATCAGTCCGGCAACTCTCGATTTGTATGATAGAAAAAGGTTTGACCGATTATGTTTTATGGGGCTTACCACTCTTGTCCGCTCCGTGTCTTTGAAATACACATCAGGATTGTCACTGCCAGCAAACCTGAACATCGATTCATGATGGAGACAAGTGTTAGTGCTGTTTACATGAAGTAAGGAAGGTATAACATTTAGAGTGCCTATCATCTCAATAAACTTTTCCACCTTATTTATTCTCTGAAATCGCCCCAAATATATTGTGTTGGTTTTAGAACCTTTTTTATTGAAAACTCTCCTTGAAAGACGGGAAAAGTGGTCATAGTTTGATCCGCGACAAAGCAATGAAGGGGCATGGGTTCGATACCGGGTTGACGTCACAGATTACTTCAAAGAACTTTCACAATGCAAGGCAGCCTGTGACTTCAACCCGGTAGGAAACCCATTCCTCTAACTTGCGCGGTCGTAGATCAAAATTACAACTAGTATTTCCACCCTTGAGGACTCCTATAAATATTGACTTTCAAGGAAAGAGTCAAGCGAACCAAGGAATTAGTGTTAGACAAATGCAGAGAATTGTTGAGCGGAAAGTGTTTTTTGAGGTGATAGACACTTTAAGCAGACACCGTGCAGGATGTGAATCATCCTAGCAATACATCTTTACCGCTTGAAAGAGCTTGTTGTTGCCTCTAACAATAGAACTCTTTACCTATACGATCTTCCTATTTGAGAACTGGGAAGTTTATATTCCTTCACCTGGAAGATCCTGGTACATGTATTAATTTAAAAAGAGCATGGTGAAGAGTATGCTTTAAGGTTACCGTATACCTTCAGGGGTGCCTCGCGTCCACGCCATGTAGCACGTCCGGTTTAAACTGTAGATACCTAAACCCCTATATCAAATTAAAGCTTATAGAGCTGGATATCAAACTACACCAAAAATTTTGAAATAAAATGAATTGTCGAATTTTCCACGACCTCTAAATGCGAGCGTCCGAATTAGTACCTTTTGAAAGCTACAATTCGAATCGAATTTTGCTTTTCGCCAATATTTAACTTGTTCCTCAGTTTTCGGACCAAAAGCGCTAAAAAAAGATTTCTGCGTTTTGCCATATTTAATTGCATTGAAAAGTTACAGAGCATTTCAAAATAAGATGAAAA
>OX421446.1:32070479-32080479 GCA_949126865.1 Montipora capitata | reverse complement strand
AATTTTGTTTAATTGAGCCGTAAAACTTCGCAAGACTGGCCGTTTTCACACTCGAGACGGATAATCCGTCTGCTACATTTTCCGTCTTGGTATGAATTCGAGACAGATAAACTGTTTGAATTTTCTCCCGTCTCGAATTCACATTAGACGGATAGAACACGGGTTTTTTCTCAGGCGCGGTTACAATTCCACAGTTCTCAATATGGCAGCCATGGCGTACTTTCTTATGTCAACCAGGAGAAACAGAAAATTTGAAGACAATTTAACGCTCTATCGGAAAGTTTCGCGAATTACAACTCTGGAAACACTTCATGGCAATTTTTAAAACATTTTAAACAAATTTTAAAAAACGGTGGCAAAAAGGAAGTTCTCCTTACACGTACTCTTTCGAGATTTCTTTCCTGCTTTCGTTTTCGCAACTTTAGACGCCATGTTTTCCTTCCCAGAACTCAGTGCGCTCTTTCTAGTTCCAGGCCTTTCAGGGCAAAATAAGATGACTTCAATACGAATCGTCTGTCTTTGACGGATGTTCCGTCCTCAAAATCCGTATATATAGATTATCCGTCTAAAATGAAAACCGTTCCGTTTTCACACTACGACGGATTATCCGTGCTGGACAGATAACCCGCCGGTCTTAGACGGATTATCCGTCTCTAGTGTGAGAACGGCCACTGTCACTCAGTTGACCCACCAGGATAGTTGGAGATACACCTCGCTACGTGTGATGGCGTCAGTAACTGTTTTGCAATAAAAATGTGTTGTTTCAAAAGTCAGTAGAATGCAAAGCATCTCTCCATCCGTCTCCATGCCTCTTACTAAGGTTGGTCGTGGTAAAAAACGAGTTCCAATTTCTTGCATTAATGCGGTGACAAAGGGTTAAATTAACCTGAAATAAATCTTTTTCGGTATTGAAATTTACCTCCTGCGAAAGAAATAGTTTAGAGGGTAGGGGAATCATGCATTACTGTTAACCAAAGGGTAGATTTCAGTGGGATTGAAATCATCAAATGACGTCATTTAGGATTTGAACAAGGGCGTTAGTGCTGGGTGACCTCTCCTATACGTCAATGTCAGGCTGAAGTTGACCTGGTTCACATTCAGCTTTTTCCTTATCTGTCTTTATCAAGCTACTTTATGCTTAAATCAAAGCCAAAACAAGTCCAGCCATATCATCGCAAAGAGCTGCTAAATCACCGAGTTAGTAATTTCGTTATGAACGATGTTGCACCAGATAATCCCCAATGGCAACTAAGTAAACATAATTAAAATGCACATTGAAGCCTGGTTGGCGATACAAGCGTTGGAAAACTAGCAACGCTTGGACGTGCTGTCTCGCTCGTCGCTTTTTGCAGGAGTCTTAAAACGAATAACTAAACTTCATCAAAGCTTTTGTTTTAAGTTAATTTCGGGTCTGGTAAATTGCGTTAACCTACCACAACTTGTTGCAAAGCTCTTTTCTCCACAAGCAGTACCAGCTTTTTTTTCGACTGGATGAGATCCACTGCTCGGTCCGCTGTACTGTTCTCGACATTTACATTATTAACCTGTTTGTTGAGAGATATTAGGCAAAGTCAACGTTTTTGTTATGTTTAAAATGCAGTGACTAATACCTTCGTTAGTTAGCTTCTTAATTGCGTTCTTGATTAGAAGTGTTAATTATTCAATAAGCGACTTGTTTGTTGACTTTGAGATACGTGATTGTCATTACAGGGGTTTGAATAAAGTGTCGCGAAACTAAGGCATATAGCTGTGACCAATGGATGCAAAAACAAACAAGAAATCAGCCAATAAGAGCCAAGTTTGAAATGCGCGCAACCGACACTTCGAGCGGGAAACTGCGTGCAAGAAGCTTTCATTGTTTCGGACTGGTTGAAACCGTGGAGCGAGATTTCGGCTTTAAAAGTATTAAAACCTTTTCTGTGGCATGTCGAAAGTCATATTGCCACTGTCTTGGTTTTATTTTTCTGCGCCTGATGATTGGAGCAATAGACAATTGTTACTTGATCGCAAGCGTTTTACCGCGCATAATACCGGTTGCATAGTTACTTTTGTGTTATGGTTTTGTCATGAAGTAATTATTTGCGTCTTTTGTGATTTTCTGTGACTGCAGAACGAAGGTAGTAAACAAAACAACATTTGCGCCATGCTTAAAATTCTAATTTTTTCGACTGAATCGTGTGTAGTATGCAAAGTGTCGAAACCAAACGACGGGTTTGGGAATAACATGTTCTGCTAAGGAACTTCCATGTCATCAGGTCCATTACCATCTTGGACAATTCCAAATATCCGTTCCTTTCAAAAACATTTTCCACTTATTGTCATTCTTCTACATCGGTGTAGAAAAAACTGACATAACATTTCGACAAGGTTTAGAATGTACATCAGGGAAAAGGGAAAACTGCGCAGTCATTGCAAAGGACGCAAATTTTGCACGAAACGAACTAAGAGTTGTCTGAATCATCGCCTCTTTGTGACTGCGAGTGGAAACAGAAAATCCGTTTTACCTCAATAAGCTTATCACCAACACTTAGTCTTCCGTCTTTAGCGGCCGCTCCTTCACTGTTTATTCGGGTGACGAAGATACTTGGATCTCCTGGGATATAGGGGCTGTCTTTACCTCCCCGGATGTTGAAACCCAGTCCTTTCCCTGCAAGCAAACATGTCAAAGAGTTAATAATTTCGCGCTTAAAGGAGGTATAAAATGAAACATCCTCTTGCCTTTCTTTTCTCGATGCAATTCAATTCTAATAACGCCTTGACTGGAAGGGTCATCTTCATCTGTGAACTGCAAAAAAGAATTAAATACATTAGTTCTGTAAAGAGGAAGAGCAATTATTATTGAAAGAGGACTTGCGAGATCATCTGCTTCAGCAGACGTTTTCAAGCATTTTTCATCAATCTCACAATTTTAGATCAACTGAAATTTAGTGTTACAACCTATAACCATGACTACGGAATTTTCAATAGCTGGGTTCATGGCGAGCCGAAACGTATACCTGATTGTTCGTGAAATTTAAACTTCCCTTTTATCATCACTCCGCGGCCTTCAATAACTGCAACAGGTTTCAGTGTCTATCACTTCAACAAACGTTTCCACTTTATTTATTCTCCGAAATCGTTCCAAATACATCGTGTTCTTTTTAGAACCTTTGGACTGAAAATTCACTTTTTTATTTGCTTTGAAAGACGGGAAAAGTGGTCATACTTTGCTTCCTAACCGAGCAATGAAGGGGAATGGGTTTAATACCGGGTTGACGTCATAGACTAACTTGCACTTTGTTGGTTCTTTGAAAAACAGCGATCAATTATTTTGTGACGTCAATCCGGTATCGAACCCATTCCTCTTCATTGCTCGGTTATGGATCCAAGCCGTGGTAGTTAATCAATCAATAAAATTAACTGAATTAAATCTTTAGTTCATCAGAAAATAAACTTGTCGTTACATCTTCGAATTAAAGACCAAGCCAACTGTGTACCTGAATCCCTCTTTTCTGTACAACAAGGGTTAGCTTTCCGCCTTTGCTTTTTCGCACTAAATCCAACGCCTCATTGTGTGTGATGTTACGAACATCAACTCCATTGATCTGTTTACAATTTCCAGGAAAACAGTAAAATCAACGTTGTATGAGTTATGTACTGTATAAATGGAGAACAATTTAAACCAAAGGAACATTTTTCCAGTGGTGTTTAACGTTGTTGTTGCACACCCGTTCTTTCCCGCCCTTTCCGTCGGTTACATGTAATTGCTTCGAATTCTGATTGGCGCATTGCATTGTTTTGATCTGTTGTGATGAGCTAGAGTAATTTAATACTTTTTTTGGTTTTACGACACGCAATTAAAAGGCGCTCTATAAATAAATAAACGCGAATGTGGCATAATGTGGTTAAAGGACACCGTTTTGGAGGTTGACACAAAATAAAGCGTTTACTTACGTAATCGAGAAAAAGACCGAGTATTGGATAAATATTCTTTTAAACGCACAGAACAAAAATGAAGAAGGCAAAGCGCAAAAAGCAATTGTGCTTTAGAGTGCATGCTGTGGACGACACAGAGACTGTGTTAACTGTACATGCTACATTTGTAACTAACCTCGATAATTCTATCCCCGGGAGATATACGGCCGTCTATTTCAGCAGCAGCTCCATGTCTCAGTCGCGTTATGTAGATACTAGGATCTCCGGCTCTGAAGGGCTGGTCTCGTCCGCCTTTGACATTAAACCCGTAACCATCTGTTTTAGAAAAAAAATACGCCAAACAAGATAAGGACATAGCGATAACGAGCGACAAAGGCGCCATTTTAAGACAATTACTCTCTTTTTTCGTAGGGTTCCACAATATCTGGCCACCTCCAATTTATGCGCAGACGTAGTAAAGGTCCATATTCAATGTAACCATTGACAACCACTGTTGTTTTCTGAGCGTGCGTAGACGAGCCAGAAATCCGTGATTTGCGGACTTCCTGCCTTGGAAGTGGCCAGAGTTCTTGATGCTGACCAAAAGAAAAGAGGACTATGGGGATGAAATTGAGAGTTCCATAACTAATAGAGCGTCAAGGAAATGGGCAGGATGTGTTTTCCCACGACTTTGCTCAGGGTGAAAACAGCCCCGCTCAAAAAACCTCTTCCAAAACAAACAAATATTGTTGAGACTGTGATCGTTAAAGACATTGCCTATAAAAGTTATGGATGTCGGCGACCGGCAATTTGCGGATCACGGAGATTAATTGGGAAGGTGTTCATCAGGCGAATCTAGAGACATGTCACTTGGTTTTGCTTGCTATGCTATATTGATGCTCATTCTTCCTTAAACTAATTTTTGAGCTTTAACAATGTTATGTAAAAGCCGCGTTGTGCTAATTTACACTTACGACTTAACGACCAAACTTTCGTATTTTCAACTTTCATTATTTCTTCTCTCCTTAAAACTGAGTGTACTGAGATTGAAAAGGATATTTATACTCTTAAATCATTCATGATACGTCAATAAGTGTGCGGCGTGAAAAGCCACATGATTCAACACAAAGATTGTCAGCTATAAACAATTCATATTTCATTAAGTTGCTAGTGGTTTTAATCAACACTTTCAAAGAAAAATAATTTTTCCAAAAACTAAAAGGAAACCTCGTTAATACCTCCCAAATGACTTTTGACTCGATTATATTACCTTTCTTCTTCGTTAGAGATACGGTTACAATTTCCATGGTTTCCTGGCCCTGTGTAATTGACTCTGACGCGGGCTGAGACTCCGACTGGTACTCGGAATCTGCTTCGGGCTCGACAGCGGGGTCGTAGTCGATGTCGGGCCCGTCTCGAGGCTCTTCGGCTAAGGGAGAAGTTTCCTGAAAAAGCAAGAAAATAGCAAAAAGGCTTAGAACAGTTATCGTAATTCAACGCAACATGAAGGTAATCGACCTTTTCGCATCAGTGGAGAAATGAATGAAGATACGGTATTCAGGATCCAGATGTGGTGTGTAATGCGACAGATGCGAAATTATATCTACGTGCATTCCATAAACTAAACGGAATGTATTTGGCATAAATAGAAGACTAAACAATCCTCTTGATTTGATAAAAATATTCACGTGAAGGCTTCATGGTACGCAGCAATGAGCTGATCGGGAATTGCCACGAAGCCATATGAGAGGGTTTATTTATTAAAACTCCTATATGCTTTTTTCCCACTTTTTTCTAATCTGAGACATACATAATTAAGAAAGGAACTGGGACAACTGTAAAAAAGTTGAAAGTGAATTAATTACTTGATAATTTAGATAAAACCTTTTGTGTTTTCTGTTGTTCAGTGGTAATTACACACCGGAATGGCTTCATTTTCAAAGAGAATGAATATCATTCAACCTCTAGAATGCCGGTTTGAGAGATAAAACGTACTGTATTTTAATCCCCATCTTTCTTTTGTTGTTAGAAATTTCAGCCAACTAGAAGAAGTTGCAACTGAAATTATAGACCTGAAAAGTTGTGATATTGAGACGCTCGCCACTGTCGATTTCAGTGTTAGATCATCAGTTAAAATGTTGCTTTGTGAAGTTCTATTTAAACAAATAAGAAAGACTGATGTAATAATAACTGTACGTTGGTATTTTCTGCTTGCCACAGCCAAGATATTCTAAAATTTCCATTTAAACCATTACTCGAAAAAACTAAAACAAAAACCCAAGGAGTCTTGTATCAGTGGCAACATCTAGCTACTTGGTTTTTTTATCTCCCGAGAAGGGAGGTTGCGAACTGTAGTCTGCGAAAGGTAGACATAACTGATCTACCCATTCACGGGCAGGTTATTAAAAGCGAAGACAACTTTTGGGCCCCCTGAGTTTTTGCGCTCTGTTTATCGCTGTGTACTGTAAAAATGAACTCAAACGGGCCATATGGGCCTTCGTAGCAGGAGTTTAGAAGATTTTTGGACTTTTGGCCGCGCTTATTTTTCGCCCCATTTTCGCGCGGCCAAAACATCAAAAATCTTCCGTGTTCCCGGAACGGAAACGGTTGCTACGCAGTTAGGGCCATGTAGAGTTCACTGTCTAGTGGCTCGCATGGATAGAGCACGGCAAATGCTTATTTCATTTTAAGCTAATAATTGAATGAGTCAATGAGACAACTGTCTACTGGACTAGTGTATCAAGAAAGCCTAGGCAATGCAAATACTCAAGCGCAACATCGGGAAATTTTTAGCTTATCAGTATTTGATTATTATTAGTGTATTCCTTTGTATTGTAACTAGCTCTCCAAACTTCTACAGTCTATTGTGAACTGTTCCGAACACAAACTTAAGGCTAGACACAACCGCTTCGATCACTGATCATTCATCAATGACCATTGAAGAAACTCCCTAAATTGCAAAGTCAATCTGCAATACGGACCGCGGAGACCGTGATTTTCCGAGGTGGTAAGTAAGACGGAAAAAGCGAGAGGGTATACACAGGTCAGTCGATCAGGGGCATCCAACGAGAATGTAGTTGAAAACGATTAAACATAGCATTGTTAAACGTATTTTAGTATTTAAACGGTAGCTATAGGCCTATTTTTATGCCCTAAATTTTTTTCATCTGTTCGGATTTCCTAGCTGAAAGTCCAGTGATCCGAAAATTATAGGGATCAAAACTTACCTTTTCGAAAATTTCAGCCAGAAAAAGGGCTCCCGAAAATTCTAGGTGACCTTTTTAGGGTAAAAATCCGTTAAAAATGGGCAATTATACCATTTTTTAGATGTTCGAAAATCCTAGGAGAGACAGGCAAGCAAGAAATTTTACAGCAAATGTTCCGAAAATTCTAGATCTCAAATCGTCTTCCGAACAGTTATTTTCCGAAAATTGACGTTGGGTGCCCCTGGTCGATGGCCAGTGATGCACTAAAATTGAACTTCAGTTCTAATTATAAATTCATTTGTTTTGAGCAGTTCACGGGTCGTAGATCGCAATCTATTTAATTTAAATTAACATTGGAAGAGACTGTATTCAGCAAGAGTTGGTAACATAAGGTGTGAATAATGAATTGAAATTTTTGCATATCATTCTAACGTTGATACCATGGGAACAGGAGGCGTTCGATTTTGAATTTAATAGATACCAAATGATCCGTCACATTTATCTCTACGCCCTTTAAAATACCATGACATTCAATGAATGGCTGCTCCCTGGAGGATTTTTTCGAAGTACTTCATTAAGATCGCATGCGCAAAGGTGTAAGAATTTAGAATATCGAGTGCAAGGATGAAATTTTCCTCTAAAGTTCTTTAGTGCCCATGTTCAAAATGAAAGCCGTAAAGGTTGCTATTGAATATTATTTAGCCACCAATTGAATGCCATTGGATTTCATTATTTAAGAAAATAGCGGCTACGCTTTTAATCGACAGAAAAAAGACAGTGTTAAGAACCAAATGATTAGCTCAGAGGTTAGGGTTAGGGTTAGCGACATGGTCGCAATGTCATGTAGAAACCAACAATTCATCTCCTAAGGGCCTTTTGAGAGATCAGAAATTTTCCGAATGCCTCTTTAGACCGATCTTTACCGATTTTAATCAGCCTTTCGATGACATAGTCAGGGGAATAACAAAATCTTTGAAACCTCCGGACTCTTCACAGATTCCTAGCACATCAAGTTTTTTCCTATCACACCCAAATATTAAATAGAAATTCCTCCACAACTGGCTCCATGCCTATTGCGGAGGGGTAATTAAGTTTTCAATGGATACCTTCATAAAGTCCACTTTTCTATAGGCTCCATAAATACAGACGGAATGTTAGAAGGAGAAGGTAACTTCGACGCCTTTAATTTCAGGTAAATTAGATAAAAAACGGGGACAGCTATTCTTAAAGTTATTTTCATAGAGTTGTCGTACAGTCAGAGTTAAGTTTCCAAATTCCTAAATTCGAGATTTTGGAAGGCTATTCAGCATTTTTTAAGTTGATAACTCTAACTCTAGTCTCATAACTCTAATAGCTAGCGACCTCTCTTCGTTGGTAATTTGACTCAAAAACTACAACCAATGCGCATCTATACAACATTCGAGATTGAATCATTCATGTAGTTAACGAATCTGGAATATCAGGGCATACACTTTATATACGTGTACGTAAACCATAACAAGTTTCAAAAGACTAATTTATCGATAAAACTGGCATTCCATTCCTTGAAGATTAACATTTGCATCCATCATTACAAATCAGCACAATTTTGTTGAATGACCGATACTGAAGCGAGCTTCCGTTTATAAGGAAAATGTGGACGTGTTTGTGATCCATCACTGCCGGGTCAGAGACAGCTGCTCCTTCGCGACTCTTCGATTGTTCATTTAAGGTTATAATGAAGCAATGTAATGAACAGGAACTGGTTCTTCCATAACGCTACATTTTCGATTTTAGCATACCATACATATATCAAAAATGTGCCAGTGATTAAATCTCATAAAGTTTAACTCAAGTAACACCAGAACAATTTCGACTAGTCTAAATTGTTTATCGTTCTTACCTCATCAGCCATTTTGAGCGCCAGAAGCAGAAATTCCTTCGCTATTCGAACAAAAGCCCAACGATGATCAATGAGATTCCGCTTAATTTAGCAGCGTCATCTCAAAATGGGAATATTTATCATATTTAAGGCAACTTCGAAGGAAAATTCAACTTTTTTCTGGAAAGTAAGATCTGCTTTTACCGTATAGATATGTGACAAGATTACAAATGCAAATCACGTTTGCCTATTTGCATAGGAAAGAGACGAACAGTGCTTTGAAGAGTTCACAACAAAGGCTATCCGCATACATTGTTTGTTTCTTACCAACCGTATCATTTCAATATCGTAGCGCAATTATTCGCATAATTATCGTAAAGTCAGTTTGGGCGCCAAATATGTCAAAATTTAAAATAGACGGTTAGAATGAGAAGTTCTCAGTTTATTAAGTTTTTTTGATGTAACCTCGAATGCAGATATTTCCGGGTTCGGAAAACAAAAAATACAATACAATGAAATGAAAAGAGATGGAAGATGAATTTCACAGAAATCTCTTTCCAAAAATGTGCTATGGTGCAGCTTGTTTTCACGGATTAATTCTAGCTTTTTGCCAGTCCATTTGCCTTGTGATCGTCTACTTATCCCTTGCCTTTTTATGCCCTACCCGCTTTAGGATCCTTAAAAACCGTCCTGTCAGTGAAGCCTTTGACATGATTTTACACGACTGTTGTATAAAAGCAGATCAGATAACATTCATTCAAAGTACGTTAAGTCACCCCTTTTAACCATATGCAACTGTTTTCATGTTCGGAACTATGACACAGGGACATTCACCGAAGTTTGCAGTAAACTTGCATAATCTGTACTCAGTGTATCACAGCTCATCACCTCAATGTCATACCTGCAAAAGAACGCCAGCCGGAACTTCTTTTTCAGTCCATATCTGATTTGAACGTTCTGGGCTTTCTTTTTCCTGATACTTCACAGCTTCCAAGGTTTCACATGATGCCGTAAGCTACAGGCTGAGTACGAGGTCTTT
>OX421446.1:32060479-32065479 GCA_949126865.1 Montipora capitata | reverse complement strand
CAAGAATCTGGAACAAAAATTAATCTTCCAAATCGGCACCCTTAATCCTCACGGTATTAACGAACGCTTTTCATTTAACTAACGTATTCCTATTTTTCACGTTGCCATGTTACCACCAATAGCGTAGCTCCTACTCTACTATAAAAACTAAACATAACCCACAATTCCTCGATTTGCTCTGACGAAGGGCTAACGCCGCTCGAAACGTCAGCTTTTAGAATCGCTGTACGGTGGCAAATTTACATTATCAACTCCGTTGATAAACCAAATTTTTGTATACTACTTCCCCACCGACGCAGCACCACAGTTTCTTTAGAAACTACCCCCTTCATTCATTTGTCATGTGACAAGCTTGTTTACACGATCTACCGCGCGCCGGTGGCTCAGTTGGTTGAGCACCGGGCTGTCACGCGGGAGGTCATGAGTTCAACTCCGGCCGGACCAACACTCAGAGTCTTTAAATAACTGAGGAGAAAGTGCTGGCTTTGTAATTACATCTGCAAATGATTAGACTCTCTAGTCTTCTCGCGATCGGATAAGGACGATAAGCCGGAGGTCCCGTCTCACAACCTTTCAATGTTTATAATCCTATGGGACGTAAAAGAACCCGCACACTTGTCGCAAAGAGTAGGGCATGTGGTTCCCAGTGTTGTGATCTATCTTCTGTGGTATATCATGGTTGGGAGGGTAAAAAAAAAAGGGCGCA
Organism: Montipora capitata; assembly: GCA_949126865.1. Classification (NCBI taxonomy): domain Eukaryota; kingdom Metazoa; phylum Cnidaria; class Anthozoa; order Scleractinia; family Acroporidae; genus Montipora; species Montipora capitata. The sequence continues at coordinate 32,064,773 of OX421446.1, read as the reverse complement.
CTTAATTCGGAGCCTCGCTCTGTTGTGCGACCCCCACCACAGCCTGTTTCTCTGCTGTGGTGAAAGTGAATAAATAAATAAACTATGTCAACAGAAGGTTCTCATTGGCTACCTTGCTAGTAGCGTTTGATCATATTGGCTCTCCTTGATCTTCCACTTCGTGCTGACACACTTTCTTTTCATTTTAAACAGAATTAGCTGTGAGTGGTTTAATGTTGCAGTTGAAGGCCAACAAAAGCGTCCCTCGGTTGGTATCAGAAATGGAAGCATCGTCATTGCATCAGCCTACGAACAAAAACAATCCTTGCACAAGCGTCTCCCGAACGATTTAGGAGAACAAACAGTGAAGTTCCATCGGTTTGTCATAGCAGCACGTCAGCGCTGCGGATACTCATTGGCAGGGATTTTCAACATGGTTGAGACACCAATGCGGTTCGAGCTTCCGTCCAGCCGTACCTCGGATTCGGCGGCAGCAGAACTGTCCCCGTAGAATCTTGTTATGCGGAGAAGAGAAGTTTCGCAGTAACGCTAGCAGTCGCGGCTGATGAAAGAAACTGCCACCAGCAATGATCTTCAAAGGAGTGCGAACACCTAGAGCCAGATTCCGTCAGAGTTTCTTTTCATGAAAAAGGATGGATGGATGGATGAAGCTTGCTTTATTTAAATGAGAATACCCTGAAGCATTTACAGGATGTGCTGTATCTTGCGTACTGATAACAAGCAAAAAATTTCTTTTTTCCTTCCTTTTCAGTACAATAGAGGGAGGAGAGCTAGGCGAGACTCGTGGGTGTTTGGAATCGTGTCAACACAGTACACACCATCAAGAGGGTATTTTCAAGTTGTTGAAAGAAGGGACGCGGGCACCCTTCTTCCCTTAATTCAGAGATGCTTGCTCCCGGGAACGGAGTCTGCCACTGACGACTGGACAGCATATAGTAGAGTAAATACGCTACCAAATGTCGCTGCACATCGGGTGGTCGTTCATGCTCGTCATTTCATGGATCCACGCACTGGTGTCTACACACACGAAGCAGAATCAAGCTGGAGTCGTCTTAAACTTGGACAAAAGAAGAGAAAAGGCCTACGCAAGGAAGACCTTCAGGTCTACCTCGACAAGACAATGTGGTAGCGATGGAGAAGAGATGGCCCGGATGTCATCATGCGTAACTTCATAGCGATATTACAACTGCAATTTCCCGTGGATGCTCCAGTCCCGTAACCCTAAGCCTTCTTGCATATGTCGTTTTTACACCTTGTTCCTTCGTATGGTTGAGTTATTCTGCCCCAGGTCCAATCTAGTCGCATGTTCAAGATGATCTTGGGCAATTTTGCACGTGATCGATTAACCGAAACTAATTAAATTGCCATTCGTTACAACTTGAGCTGGGGTTCGTCAAAAGTAATAACACGTAATTCGTTTTTTTTATCAATAGCCTGAGGGTTATGTGCCTGTCTGTTTTGTGCGGAGATGATAACTACTAGTAATTTAAGTAAAACAAATTGTGAAGTATTAGAATAAAGTTAAGAATCTTAAATTAATTCTTATCTTTTTGTTGCCACGAAACTGTGTAAGTTGAAAAGTAGTAAAAATAACAAATTTAAAAGGAACAATTTTATTCGCTGAGTTTTCACTGGGAAACAAGTTCGTTACAACTTATATGAAAGAGATAGCTAAGAGCAAGAAATCAAACAGTCGAACTTGTATTAAGCGGTGACTATCGGGGAATGGCTAAGTGGCCGCTTAAGGACGGTGCCTACTGATTCATAGTCCTGTTCCGGGACTCCCTCTTACCCCGGCCTGAAAATGGGTCTGGAACCCAGGCGGGAAAAGAGAAAGTCCTGTATTACTTGCAGGCGCATGCTCGGAATGACGCCATTTCCCCCCCAAAACTGGGGGAAAACCATATTTGGAAAAAGATTCCTTATTTGGGCATAGTTTATTCCGCGTGCTTTTACACTGGATACATGGGGATAATGTGAAAGTAAATTATAACGCCAAGTTTCTGGAGGCAATTGATTTCGCGTTTAAGAAATGCCACTTTACCTTCGTGCCTAAGGCGGAACAACTGCAAGCTATTCATACAGTCGTTACCAGTAATGCGGATGGTTTTGTTAAACCTGCAGCAGGATTTGGCAAGTCTGTTTGCCAAGTCAAATATGTTTGCGATTTTCTTCGATCCGAGTCCGATGTTAATTGTAAGTCAGTCCTTTTTATCGTGAGTCCCAATCGTGGAAGATCAGATGGATGACATACGAAAGTATGGAATTTCGTGCCTGAAACCCAACTAAACAGCTGCATGATGCGCAGAAAAATATCAAATTTTGATTTAATTGCTCTCCCGAGAGTCACTTGAAACTTACAAATATAGTGTAGATTGTGGATGTGAATCGCTCAACGAAGACTAATAAATCTCCTGCTGGAACTCTTGTTTATTGTTCATTATTTCTTCTATTTCTTCTTATTACTTCTGTCGATCTAGTTATGTGATAATTGCACTGATCTAGTGAACATATATTTGAGTTGCCCAGTAATTATTGAAACTGTGATTGTTTCAGGAGTTTACGCCTACCAATTTTTTTTCAAAATCGGGCACAAATTGTTTGGATACCCAATATAAAACAGTCAGGTAAAAAATGTCGTAAATACTCTTAGTTTTATCAGGAATAATACACAAACACCGGTGACAAACAGAGTATTTTGTTTTTTGAGTAATTAGAGTAGAGTAATGTACTCAGACTAGTAATTTTTCCTTAGAATAATTTATCGAAGCACTCGTAGCATTAAATCTTTCTTTGCTTACAAGGACAGACTTAGGGCCTTGGCCAAATGGCTAAGATCTTATGTAGAGCTGGCTGTTGAGACTGCAGTGATTTTTATATCGGAAAAACTAAAAATCGATTGCATGACAGAAAAATTGAGTATTATTCCTGATAAAGTTAGATAAAAAGTTAAACGAAGTTGAATCACAACCTGGACTATTTGTTTCTTTAAATGCCAGTTTGTGTTGATAACGCAATTATAAAGCAATAATGTTCCTATTAAATTTATACATGCATATATATATGCACAGTTAAACATCGATTATTCGGACGTTAATTGTCACGATTTTTTTTCTGGTCAAAATTTGTTCGTGAATATTAATTAATAAGGATGAAATAATGCTACTTAAAAGCGTGTGTCACCTTACTTTTATCGTTGCTACTTAAAAGCACTTTCCTTCTGAAACTCATTGTTAAAGGTAAAGTACTGCAGATAATATGAAATTCTGACTCCGAGCTGTTTTGTCGCTTAGTGAAATCCTATGCTATATTTAGTAGTTCAGCATTTGCAACGATTTATTGCGATATTCTCTCTCAGTCGTTACATTTATTCGGCAATAATTTTCCAACATCACTGTGATCGGGGTTTTTTCTCCTCGTTTGGTCACGACGAGGGTAATTTTGATGTTCTCTTTCCTGACACTGCAAATCACACAGTAATTTTCATATACGATTTTTTGCCGGAGTTTCAAGGTTCCCTTTATGTACATATCCAGTCTAGCTATCCAGCCTGGCATCTAATGCAATATGATTGGTTCATTCCGAGCATGCGCCTGCAAGTAATACAGGACTCTCTCTTTTCCCGCCTGGGTTCCAGGCCCATTTTCAGGGCGGGGTAAGAGGGACTCCCGGAACAGGACTAACTGATTCAAAGGTATTTTAGCCCCGGTTTATGATTATGCAGGAAATGTAAATCTTAACAAGTGTTATTGAAATCCAAAAAGAAAATTGGGGGTAACCTCGCATTTTTTAAAGATAATTGATGAATAATATTTGTAGAAAGCTTTAAAATACAAAGCGATGTATGTCGTTTTTTCGCAAATTGAAGATTAATTATCTCTCAAAAATGCATGGTTACCCCCAATTTTCTTTTTGGATACCAAGAGTACTTACTAAGATCTACTTTCTCCGGATAGTTTTAAACCGCGCAAAAATATCACTGTATTAGTAAGCATCACCGATAGGAAATCCGAATATCTCGAGATGCGTAAAACGTATGCGCAATAACGATAGTAGGCACCGTCCAAAACAGGGTGACCGCCTAATACAGGTTGCAAGAAACGCAGTTCAAATACAATCAAAATGCTATTTTACATCACTGTCTGAATCACTTGATGTACAATTTATGAATGACAGCGCTGATAAAACTATTTACTCGATCAAAATTACTAAACTGCAGCAACAACTTCTTTGAGAAGGAGAACATAGAAAGATACCAACAAAAGTTAGTGCGAAATTTGTTTTACAACCTATT
>OX421446.1:32045479-32052979 GCA_949126865.1 Montipora capitata | reverse complement strand
CGGGAGCTTTGGAGCTCCCGTTAATCTCCCGTTAAAGAGCACAGGGGCATTCTGTCTGCGCGTGCGCGACTTTGAGATCTCTTATGAGCGTATCCGCTGGCCCGCCATAAGCAGAAACCAAAATAATGGCGGTCTGACAGAGCTGAAAAACGACTGCGCATGCGCCAGATAGGGAGCACAAATCCATTCTCGTCCCCAGAGCCTCCGTTTCTTTTGGTCACGTGGTCGGAGAAACGAAGGGCTCTGGTAGCAGCCATTACCGGATGTCCGTAAATCACGGACATCCGGTAACGCATGCGTAATTTTGGCCTGCACATCTGCTCATGCTCAGAAACTAATCCTGAGGGAGAGGAGAGAGGAGGAGAGTGTATCCTTCAAGTAAACAAATCAAAGAGGCTTTGGCATGTGTTTTCACTTCGCTGAAGATAGATGATTTAGAGTTAAAAAGAGAATACAAAGCGGCCTTGAAGGCCGTCGCCGCTTCAAACACGATTGCAAGCTTGTCTAATATTTTACCAACGGGTTTTCGTCGTGCATTTTGTGGTGGACCGTCTAGAAAGAGTCAGGGATCGATAGCTATATTCTTGCTGTTTCTTTTCATATTCGCTTTCAAGCAAAGTAATCAGGACACTACATGTATTACGTCGATCGATGACACGGTAAAATTTGTTCATGGACACACAGAAGCGTTTATGGAAATTGCACTGACCATTGCACTGACCAGAGGATTTAAATATAACGGCAGGTACAAAACACAGGTCACACGTCATTGTTTTACCAATACAGAAAGTATCCCAAACATTCATAAAAGCTAACCTTCGTAACAACTTTTTTTAGGCCTAATTAGGCCTAGGGTTAGCTTTTATGAATGTTTAGGATACTTTCTGTATTGGTAAAACAATGACCTGTGTTTTGTACCTGCCGTAAATATAAGCCGTGCTGATAGATGAAGGAAAAACTTCCTATATTGGTAAGAACTATTGACTCCCTGGTTATATATACATAGGTTTGTAAAGAGCAGTAGAATAAAAATCTGTTGAACTCAGGAAAGTTTGGTTGTATTGGAGATTTGCTCATCTTTCCTTGCAAGGATGTAATAAAGGTGCTCACTTTCTATTTTATATTTTTTTACAAAAAGGGTATTTTAACAATCAACAGATCATTAAACTGTCAAATTAAATCAATCAATCAATCAACTTTATTTGTGCATTATATACAGAATTAATTTACATCAGTATTATAATTAAAGAAATATGAGAAGAGAATCATATTTTCATACGGCTATAGAAATAATAAAAATTTTGTGGTGGTAACCAGGGTCTAGGGTAGCAATTAGCTTTTGAAGTGGCTACTACCACGTTAAGGTAAATGCAGAGAAAAAAAATAAAAGTCCTATCCCAGTTTTTATCGAGTCGTTATATGTGTGCTGGGGGCTTCCATAATGGCTCTGCAGCAATTTTATTAGCTTATTTGGAACATCTAATGATGATTTTTGTACATTCAGGCTTGAGAAAAGCCTGCTCACCTGAACTTCTGTCACTGGAGGCATTACAAACACTAGATATAGGGCTGTTCCCACCATTTTGTCACTCACTCCCCACTGGTTTGATTGATAAATTTTTTTTTGTTCATTTAATTTACACCTTTCAACCAGCTTATATAAAGCTTAATCTTTTGGGTGCTTTCAACAACAACAACAACAAATAATTTATTTCAGTATTCCCATATGAGTACATGGTATTACCAAAAATATAATACAGCTAAAGTGATGTAACTATAAAATAAGTATTTGGCATTGGTATACATGTAGGGGTGCCTGATGCGAAGAGAGTGATTCATATTGGTATGCCACAATATACATGGATGAATGAACAAAATGAATGGGAAATAATGCTTTTACAATTCACGTTACTTTATGGTAATAAGGCTCTTCAGCCCGTTATACAACCATGTACAACAATAAATCTCCAATGCATACTTTCTACTTCTTGTGGTTGATTAGAACATCAACCAAGTAGCTTTACTATTAATGATGGTTCTATCTCCATCTCCTTTTTTTTCAGTATTATTTATTGAACTGCAAGAACAACATTCCTATTTGAATTATCCATATAGGGTCATCCTTCCAGAAATTTATGTAGCACTGTTTTGGTCTGAAAATTAACAAAGAATAGTAAATAATGGTAGGAAATAAATAATCTTTCAAAGGCTAATAAAACGATTATGATATTTTTGTTATGACAGTGTTAATGTAACTCTGTACACTTCTTATGTCTGATTTGTTTTCCATAGAGATTCCACATTATATTTGGAAACCCACTAGTCTGATTGATTCATTCATCAGTTATATCAATCACTGTTTCAGTCTATATTTGTTCACAGTTATTTGCATGGATGATAAATTATTATTTGCTGATTTATGTTATTGTGATGGAATAACGTTTCGTTAGTTGCAGCAGATTTAGTAGAGGGGGAGCTAGAGGGAACTATCCCAATTCTATTGACAGTTTCGTTCTTAGTTTTGTATTTTCACATGCTTATGCTGATGTACCATCTCACAGTATTTAAATTTCTGCTACCTGTATTTCACCTCAGCCTCAAGATGATATAGAATTATATCAAAATATTACAAGTGTACATCAACGGTTCCTTGCATTTGTGGCCTGTCTTATAGACACGATGCAATTACTCGGTATCACATTTACTCTTTACCTATTAAAACTATCAGCAGGTAATGGATTTTGCAGTTGCTTCCTTTACTAAAGTGGGGAGAGGTAAGGGCCTCAAATTTCAGCTATGGTTATTTTCCTTTACACAACATTTCGACAAGTAATTATTATAAAAAAGTAAATTTGGGATGGGGCTATCTCTGAAGCAAACTTAACTCTTGCCTAACCATAAAAGGTTTGTTCATTTTTTTTTTTTTTGGGGGAGGGGGGGAGACTATAGGGAAGGTCTCAATAATTAAAGAGAGGGGTGCTAAAAAAAAGATATTATATATATCTATAACAGCAGAAGCTTCTGTACAGCTAGTGACAGATAACATATGTGGAACAAACAAACCAAATTTGAAGTTGACATGTTCATACCATTTGCTACATCATCCAGGTACATAGCAGAGTATTACAACATGGTCCGACCCGGACCCTTGACTCACTTTGGCAATTTAATATCAATACATTTTGGACTGCTAGAATCTGATCTGCTTGATCTTTCACTGAACTGAAAAACCACACTCACCTTCGGATGTTTCTTGAAACCCACTGCCGATTCCAACTTAATTTTATGATTTCTTGGGGTATGGTCAGGGACAAAGTAATTGTTGTATCAGATGGTTGAATTCTCAGAGTTTAAAGGTTTCTTCTCACCTTCTCGGCTGCTACAACAAATGACGATGATTACGATCGAGAATGACATCGTTGCAGGCTATGTACCTCTTTGGTTAAGTGGAAACTTTTACGATTCCTTCGGATCGATCGGGAATAGTCACCATTTGCTTTGCGTTTTTTTCGTAAAGCGCGCCGGTGAACTCACTGCAATCAACGAAGGTGCCGCCATTGCCGACATCAACCTCCAACTCAATCTCGTACCCAGAGTCCTCGGGCTTCTTGGCCAGCGGGTGAGCGCCCGGAGAGACTCTGGGATAATCGATTTGAACTATATTTTTGATTGGCCGATTGCGTAGCAATGGCAGTCCGACAGGAAGTCGGTAAGTAATTCGGAAGCCTTCAGAATTTGGAGGGACATTCAAAATCTAAAACTAGTTTCAGTGCTGTTTGATTTTTTTTACCTCAGAAATATATAAATCACAAAAATAATATAACGACGAGGTTTGAACTATGTCTTATACCGCACGGGAATTTTCTCACGCTGCTAAAAAGTGATTACTGTTGCTGTTGCAAAAGTACCGTGGGAAACATTACATTAGTCTCTTTGAGGCGAAATCCGTGGAATAAGGTCTTGTCGAAGCCATTCAGAATTACGGAAAGATCAAATTGTAGAAGAAGAGGACATTTGTGTCGTTTCCACAAAAAAATTGTCGATCGTGTTGCTTGCACGATGGCATTCTCATTGCATTCTGAACGATGGAATGTACGCTGAAACACCAAAAATACACTCACCGAAAGTGTCAGAGGTTTCATCTTCACTTGCTCTTACAGCAAGCCAATGATCATTTCTCCAGTTTCTTTGTGTGTAAGGCTAAAATTCTTGTTTCTCGAACACTTTCAACCCGCCATTTCTACTGTTAACGGTTTTCTCTTTTCTGCTTCCGTTTAAACTCAACCATACGTCATAAGACCGGAACCCACGTTTTCTGGGAAAATGGAGTCGATTATCCCAGAGTCTCTCCGGGCGCTCACCCGCTGGCCAAAAAGCCCGAGGACTCTGGGTACGAGATTGCCTCCAACTTGACCGGACCGGAAGTAAAATGAACTGCGTAGAGCTTTGTAATTTTCATTTCTGCTGCGCATTCATTTTCTGTCAGCCAATGAAAAAATTCGAATTTTTTGGTGCGTCCAGAGCCACTCGTCAACGACATTTCAAGCCTAAAGACGAGTGGCTCTGGGGACGAGAATGGCACAAATCGTGCATGAGACGCGAAGTGTCCATTTCGATCGTCTGATCTCGTCTTCTGCCTGTATGTGTCACTTTATAACTCTTGACGGTGTGAATTTTGGAAGTGAGATCGTGGTGATTTAATTTAAGGAGACACATCAGATCTGTGTAATATATTTGTGTGGAATTTTTGGGCCTTGAGATCCAAACCCAGTTAAATTTGTTTGGGAATATGCGCTGCAGAAACTGAGTCAAACAGCACCTTGGTGAACAGGGTCTGTGATTGGTTGATTACATTTTAGGGATTTCTTTTGTTCAAGCTATACCTCGTGAGTGATAAACAATGTAGAAATGCAATGCCAAGAACACCAATAAGTACAGCAAGTGAAAAAGGAGTATGACGTGAAAACGTGTCGGAAACGTAACACGTGTAATAGCTTGTTCTCACACAGTTGCTTCATTTGCCTTCTAAATGTAGTGGAGCACTCCCAGACACTGTGTAGACATGTAGCAAGCATAGCAAGAGTAGCAGCAAGCGTAGCAAGAATATCAAGTGTAGCACATGTAGTGTAGCAAGTGTAGTACATGTAGCAAGCATATCAAGTGTCGCAAACATATCAAGTGTAGCACATGTAGTGTAACAAACATGTAGCAAATGTAGCAAGCACATCAAGTGTAGCACATGTAGTGTAGCAAACATGTAGCAAGCGTAGCAAGCGTAGCAAGCGTAGCAAATATAGCAAACATATCAAGTGTAGCACATGTAGTGTAGCAAACATGTCGCAAGCGTAGCAAGCGTAGCAAATGTAGCAAACATATCAAGTCTAGCACATGTAGTGTAGCAAACATGTAGCAAGCGTAGCAAGCGTAGCAAATATAGCAAACATATCAAGTGTAGCACATGTAGTGTAGCAAACATGTAGCAAGCGTAGCAAGCGTAGCAAATGTAGCAAACATATCAAGTGTAGCACATGTAGTGTAGCAAACATGTAGCAAGCGTAGCAAGCGTAGCAAGCGTAGCAAACATATCAAGTCTAGCACATGTAGTGTAGCAAACATGTAGCAAGCGTAGCAAATATAGCAAACATATCAAGTGTAGCACATGTAGTGTAGCAAACATGTAGCAAGCGTAGCAAGCGTAGCAAATGTAGCAAACATATCAAGTGTAGCACATGTAGTGTAGCAAACATGTAGCAAGCGTAGCAAGCGTAGCAAGCGTAGCAAATGTAGCAAACATATCAAGTCTAGCACATGTAGTGTAGCAAACATGTAGCAAGCGTAGCAAGCGTAGCAAATATAGCAAACATATCAAGTCTAGCACATGTAGTGTAGCAAACATGTAGCAAGCGTAGCAAGCGTAGCAAATGTAGCAAACATATCAAGTGTAGCACATGTAGTGTAGCAAACATGTAGCAAGCGTAGCAAGCGTAGCAAATTTAGCAAACATATCAAGTGTAGCACATGTAGTGTAGCAAACATGTAGCAAGCGTAGCAAGCGTAGCAAGCGTAGCAAAGGTAGCAAGCATATCAATTGTAGCACATGTAGTGTAGCAAACATGTAGCAAGCGTAGCAAATGTAGCAAACATATCAAGTGTAGCACATGTAGTGTAGCAAACATGTAGCAAGCGTAGCAAGCGTAGCAAGCGTAGCAAATGTAGCAAACATATCAAGTGTAGCACATGTAGTGTAGCAAACATGTAGCAAGCGTAGCAAGCGTAGCAAATGTAGCAAACATATCAAGTGTAGCACATGTAGTGTAGCAAACATGTAGCAAGCGTAGCAAGCGTAGCAAATGTAGCAAAGGTAGCAAGCATATCAATTGTAGCACATGTAGTGTAGCAAGCGTAGCAATCATAGCAAATGTAGCAAGTGTAGACGTCGTAACAAGCGTAGCAAGTGTAGCAAATCAAGCTTAGCAAATGTAGGAAGCATACCAAGTGTAGCACATGCAGCTAGCGTAGCAATCGTAGCAAGTGTAGACGTCGTAGCAAGCATAGCTAGTGTAGCAAATCAAGCGTAGTTGTTGTGTTCTGTTTTTTCATTGATTGTGTTTCATTGGCCCTGATAAGCCCGTTTTGGTTTTGGTCAATAGACCGTACCCCTTATGACGTAACGCATCAAAATTCTTTTGTTGAGTGACTACTGAAACATTGCATTCTGGTATTTATAGCAGTCACTGAACAAAAGAATTTTGATGAGTTACGTCATAAGGGGTAAGGCCTATTAAGTATGCATTGTATTGTTTTGTATTGTTAGTAACGACTGCAATTCAGATCAACGATTCATCTTATTTTTTTTAGCAGCCAAAGCATCAAAGGACAGCCACAGCAATACCAGAAGGGCGTCTTACTGCTCAACGTACACATTCTTTATAAATTGACTTTGTTGATACATTACCGAATGCAATATGGCGGTATATTCATGTCATTAATGTCCAAACTATGTAGTGTTATTCTTGATTAACTCAGCAATGAGAAAGGCAATTAAAAACTTGTCAAACTGCTGCATGTATTTGGAAGGGGCATCTTTTTAGCGCCTATATTTCAACAGAATTAATTTCCCTCCCCCATGTAATCCATGTGGGCATAAGCCCTACTGATGGAAGTGAGCCCACACGTTATTTTATTTCCCCACAGTGACAGAGGAAAAAATTCTGAAAAGATCAGGGGAAAGTACTTCAGTTTAAACGGCGACTGAAATGGTCCGTCAGTTAAGAGCTTAGGCAAATAAATCTAGTTTGTGCACTACACAGGAACAGGCGTAGCTCACTTGGTTAGTTAGTGCGCGGCTTTTAGAGCAAGAGCTCCCCAGTTCCATCCCCGGTGACTACAACGTCTGTTTCTACTTTTCTCTGATCCGTGTAGCTATAGCTTTAAATACCCGTAAAACGGAGCAATGGCAGGGGGAGGAGGGTATGGGGGGCACCAACGTTAAATGAAGTT
>OX421446.1:32030479-32037979 GCA_949126865.1 Montipora capitata | reverse complement strand
GCTACGCTTGCTACATCCTTCATCGGAATAGCCAATCAGAGAGCCGCTTCAGCGAGGTGCTGTGCTACTGCAGAAACTAACCGAGGCTACGGTGAGTGTTCCATATTTGTTTTTGAAGCATGAAGTGTTCACAACGTTTGGTTCAGTTTGCACACAAGGGTATTGCCCATGCAATCTCTACAGTTTTCATCAACAAGATAATTTGGGCAGGGTTTTCTGAAATCACCTTTACAATCAATCATACATGTATTTACAATGCGTTAATTAAACGTAACATGTTCTAAGAGCATTATTTGAAAGTTGTCAACCTTCTCCTTGAACCAAGGCAGCAGTTCATTTAGAGTGCTGCCACTCTGCAATAGCCACTTAACCTCCTGACTGCCCCCATAATGGCAGCTGTCTAAAAGAAAACACCTTGCCAACTTGTGAAGTTGGAATGAACACAAGTACTGGCCGGAACTACATAGAAAATATTGAAGTTCTTTGTCCCTGTCTCAGGGCATTTCTTCAATGAAAAGGTAAATTGGTTGCAAGACTGGCCTCTGAGATTACACTCAGAAGAAGTTCTAGTTGCACAGTAGTGTGATCAATAACATTGTTTAATTTATTGCCGTAGTGAGGCTTGATTACAGAATCATAAATACTTGCCCACCAAAATACCCTGTGCAATCAACTGATACACCCATGTTCGGGAGACTGTTGGCCTGTTAATTAATGGAACATCCATATATTAGGAAAAGAACAATTTGTTAAATAAAAGTGCAAAGTCCAGGCCCTGCTTCCTGTTAATCCTAGGATTATTGACGGGGAAATACTGCTTCCAAGTGGCACCCGAGTGACTTAATTGTAGTCTAGCTTCCACAATCGCGAAATAATAATGATCTATCATTATTGTAATAATGCAACACACTTGGTGTCAACATCTATGTCAAAACTTGGAAGATGGTATTTTTCTTTCCCCCTTGACTGGCCATTATTTGCAAATCTATGTTCAACCCAACGTCCAAGGCAAAATTATGGTTAGACTCAAATTTAAGAACATGTGTTAAGGCAAACAGTTAAGGGTCATTGGTTTATGTGTGGTTTATAGTATGTTTATATGGTTAGCTCATCATGTTTTCTTTGTCTTGGTTGTGTAATAAGAATGACTTTTTGTACTAATTTTCACAGCCCCCATAAAAACTGATATGTGCAGTTTCCTGCACTAGGAAAATAATAATATCATTATGATATTGTAGATTATAGCATTGTAATATGCATCTCATGGACACTAACATTCATTTTCGTTTTTTGTCCTTAGGGAGATGGATCCACCTGGCATTATTTGCGGCAGTTTTGTGAAATGTTAGCTCTAAAAGGAGCGAGAAGAAATTCAGCCTTTTTTTCTCAGCAATAAACCACAATAATCTTATTGAGTTCACTTTGTCCATGTTGGTAGTGTGGAACAAAAGACTGGATAAAGTCACTGAGAAATCCAGACAATGCTGTTGAGTTTTAAGCAGTTTCTTTAGTACTCTTCACATTGTCAAACTTTTCAGTCTCTTCTTAGAACTGAATACCAGTCCTTAACCTTTTTTCAGTTATGAACTTTTTGGACCAGCACAGAACTTTAAGATGCCACTTTTTTAAATGTTGTACTTATAAAACAAAATGGGGACAACATATTCAAGCAAAAACATCACAAATGCATGTTGTTTGCACCTGGACGCAAACTTTGCGAATGCTTTTGATCTGATGAGTTGCCAACCCAGTAATGCTTCAGATACATGTAGTGACATGTAGAACACCTCCAAACACATTCAATGACAAGTTGTCAGAGAAAAAATTAAAATTAAAAACAAACATCTTCTTGAGCATTGGGACCCAAATGGAATAGCCCTTGCATATGTGTATTATACTGATGACTGGATTCCATCTACTTAATATACAATCATCTTTTTAGGATAATACCACCTACGCCAGTCGGCAGATAATGCTAGAGTGAACGTCTTGCTATAAAGCTGAAAATATTAATTTTGTGGAATGCCCCTTTCAGGGATGTTTCCTAGTTGTCTATGCTCTAAAGATTTTGTTCAAACTCATCAAATACAATGTAGCATGCATGTGTGAAATGTCTCAAGTTTAGATCAGTTTTGCAATATGCACTGTGTTGTCTGAACTGATCCTTGTAAAATTTTTGTAGTTTCTTGTCAATTGTGAAATATGGAAAAAAAAAGGATTTACTTTCTGAAAGAAAAATAACATTAATGACGTCTCTTGATCAGGTTAGGATCTGATGAATTTTTATTTTAAAAGGCAAGCAAATCAAGGGGCAAATTAATTTTCTCTGAGCTGTTTAATGTCATTAAGTGGGCTTTCCAGGATGAAGCACTTTTTTGCCTGCTCTCTGTGTATCATACAGTGTATAATCTTTTCACCGATTTATCTCAGTTTCTGTTGGGGCCGGCTTTCATCGCTCTTCTATAAATTTAACAAAAGATGCTGTGTAAAGAGCGAAAGATGTATTTTGCTTTCATGATAATTATAAATTCGTATTAAAATTTGGAGAAACGTGGAGCTCAATTTGCCTAAGTTCTTGCATCTTTGCATACTCTATTTTAATATCGCTTTCAGCATGCTTGCCAAAATATATTTTGTAAGCGTGTCACCATTCACCACCCGGTCTATAATTCACCAGTTGTCTTCCTTTGTTGTTCAGAGTATTATAGAGAGTATCTGGAACGTCATAAGGTTTTTCAATGTCTCTTTACCAACACAGACAAAGAGGCATTGTCCTGTATCGCAACCACTCGGCGAACTAGTCTCCACCGATAAGTTCGAAGCTCTCACCAATTCCACCGGCCGAACATCGCCAAAACAGGGTTTAAGGGAATTTCTGGTCCTCCCAGAAAACCAACAACTTGCAAAAACCGTTCGAGAAACTTGGGACAAAAGCCAACACTGTCAAAAAAGTAAGCATTGCAGCGCTCGTTACCTCCATCACTCACCGTATAGTCACACGAAAGGTGCATTTACCGCGCGAAAACAATTTTACACAATTTGTACACCACTTCAGTTTTTGGAAAAACATCAAAACTCGTCAAAAATTGTGACAAAATCCTTATCTTTCAAACGGCGACCTTATTTTTTTGATTTAATCAACGGCTGTCATTTTCCGGCGAACAAATAGTCTTTTTGAATGAGCGCGCCCTTGAGCCTGCGTTTCGTGCCGCGGATCAGTGACTTGCGCTGTCCTTGCGCTGTCATTTTTCAGCTCTGTCTGGCGGTCTACGTGGCGAAAAGTTTCGAGTTCGTGTCGTTATCTGTGTAGTTTATTTTCCTTGCCTTAGGTGTAGACGGTGTCAAAAGATCGAGAAACGGTTGGGCTGTTTATGGCAAAAAGTCACAGAAAGTACTTTCGAATAATAAGGGGAAACCAAGTTGTTTTGGTGTGGAACTCTCACGTAGTCAGTAATCTTGCGAAAGTTGCATAATTCGAAGGGCTCTTCAAACACACATAAGCAGACTAGACAGACATTTTACCGCGTTAGTTTTGATTCCAACCTACGTTTTTACCTCTTACTGTTCTCTCTTTTGCTCTGTTGGGCATTCTTGTTTGAAATGTGTTAAAATATCGAGAATTTCAGCTACATCGATCAAAACTTCCCAAATAAAAATTTGCCAAAAGCTGTTGTAATAACATTGTAATCCTACAAACAGCGCATTTTTTAAAGCCTGGAGTCCCAAGCAGCTGCAAAGAGGAAGAAGAGACAAAGTTATTTGAAGTAATTTAAAGCTTGGGGGCCGGCGGAATTATGATGAAAACTTACTTCAAAGTTGAAGCAAAATCAGCTCAAATTCAAAATTTCCATCTCATAAAGGGTGGTTTATCTCAGGATCGTGTCAATATGCAGCCCTGTGATTCATAACAATAAAGCTTCAACATCTTCAAACTAACCTGCGTCATTTGTCCTCTCGTGTGAACATCTTGAACTTCGGTAAATCAAATGCCAAACTCCACTTCTCGTTTTGTTCGGGATTTGATCATTAAAATATTCTCATCCGAACTCCCAACAAACTCGAAGAATATCCATAGTGATAGAAAAGTGTGTAATTTTGTTACAATCTTTCATCTCTCTTGACAAAATATTTTTAAAAGTGTAGATCGCCCGTTTAAAAACCCGCGGGCAGCGCGTTCAAAATAACAATGGCGCCGAACTCGAATAATTCGATTCGCTTCGCGCATGCTCAGACAAAATGCCCATGTGCTCCGTTAAAGTTTACGGGTAACATCATTTTGCTGCATCAAAACAAAATGGCTGCCGAAGACGGACTTTTGTTACGCAGTTTGTCGGCCAAGGACATACCAATGGAGGCCTGTACTGAATCATATGACCGATACAGAAGTCGTTGAGAGGCATAGGTTGTCAACAGGAAGATTAAATTGGCTGATTGAACGGTGTATTGTAAAGAAGATCGATCTACAGAGACAGCAATTCGCGGAGACTCAGGTAAACCAATACAGGCTAATAGTCAAGACGTACCCACCTACTTTCGGTGCCGTAAAACTACAGATGTTAATATATTAAACTTCGATGGAATCGGCAATAAAGCAAGCCTTGACTCAAAGACGGACTGCGGTTTGTTTTGGCATGAGTCTACTTTTTTTCACATCTATAAATTCGCAGCACCCAGAGTCTTAATAGGGAACAACTAGCTGCGGCATTTCCAGCAAAAAACAAATGACATGTTGTTAAAAAAAAAACATACAAATAAATAAATAAATGGGATGCAAAAACTACTGGCAGGGAAAATTTGGAAAGGAGAAGCGATCGACCATCACGTGATATTGAGCAAAAACAAAACACACCCAGCTAAATGCTGCATGTTTGTCTGAAACAGCAAAGAGGAAATTGTCTCCTTGTGTAAGAATAAGACATGCTTGTGTTCGAGAAAAAAAGGAATTATTATATGGACTCAAACTCGACAAAACCCATCAATTAATGCTCATCAAACCACGAACTTCTTTGCGTACGTTGTTCCCACGGCGGTCCGCTTTATCTCTGTTTTGTTTTGGTGGTGTTCAAGTGTGACAATAAATTCATGTTTATAAATCTATCAAGCAAATGTTACCGTATTTTACCCTATAGCTGGCTTTCCCAGAGTGACTGGAGCAATTATTGATGGCTCTCTCATTCCTATCTGGCGCCCAGACAGTGATGAACATCTCTCTGTTTGCCACAAGGGTTTTCATGCTATTAATGTGATGACAGTGTGCAATGCTCACCTGTCATCTACAAATTTTGTTTGCATATGGCATGGCTCTGTACATGATTCAACTATTTTTAATGCCAGCTACTTGCAAGCATGTATGGAGGGTAGAGGAGGTGGGAATGGGTGGCTCCTGGGAGACTGTGGGTATGCAATCAAACAGGTACAGGTACCAGAAGGTCCATACAAAAATCAAGAACACCACTGAGAGGGCCTTTGGCCTGTGGAAGACAAGATTTCCCTCCTTGATTACTCTGGTGGGCAGTGCAAAGCAGCAAATTTCTGCCTGGCCTCCATTACTCAATAGCTTCTACATAACTTAAGCCCAACTTAACTCAAAATATTTTCTTTTGTTTAAGATAAATCTCAACACCACAGAGATATTTGCAAAGCTAATGAGAGGCATGAGTTAATTTCAACTATAACAGAACAAACTGTTTTGAACCTTTTTGCAATGCAGAGCAGTTTGGTAGGGATCACCTCGGTTAAAGACTTGATTATTGCTTCTTGCTAGCTAGGCCTTGAAAGTGACAAAACATGGAGAGAGTTTTGTTAAATTTACTGTGCATTGAAACCAATTTTCAAGGAGAACATAGAAAAATGTATTTGCCATAGATGGAAAGATTCAACTTTGCAATGAAAAACACTTGGAATGAGGTGCACTTTAACAGTAACATTAATTTTATTGGGTCACTTTGTCCAAAAGCCACTCAACAGTCATCAGTTGAGTTCATTTTAAATGACACTGCAAAAAAGGGAAACAGTAAGGGGGCTTTCATTTATTAGCACATGAGGGGGGGGGGGGGGGTTATGTTATTAAGGGGGGTTGTCATATGTCATATATTGAGCAGCCTTTTGAGGGGGGTTGATTGAAATGTGGGCTTTTCCACTTCATTTCGCTGACTTCAAACCTGAATGTACATATTAGAAATGATTTATAATATTACACCCATTAGCCACATTTACCGTGGATAATGCACTTGTCTACTAAACACTTATATCAGTAGTTCCAAAGGTTGACAAATAAAAAACAAAGTTACTGTGAGTGAATAGTTAGCATTTTTTTCATGCTTTGATTTATGAAACTTACCCCCGGAAAACATGGGAAATGGCATTTCTGAAGCCCTTATAATAACAATTTTCTGGGGAGCATG
Organism: Montipora capitata; assembly: GCA_949126865.1. Classification (NCBI taxonomy): domain Eukaryota; kingdom Metazoa; phylum Cnidaria; class Anthozoa; order Scleractinia; family Acroporidae; genus Montipora; species Montipora capitata. The sequence continues at coordinate 32,031,575 of OX421446.1, read as the reverse complement.
CCCCCAGATCCTCGCTAGAGGCTCATGCACTTGTTTCACTGCACCTTCCTGAGGGTACCTATTAAAATGGAAAAACCCTGCTACGCCTCCTGCTGAATTGTTGCTTCTAAGGATATAGATGATTATTGAGTTGAAAATGTTGAATATAAGCATTAATGTTAATAACACATGAATGCATTGGATGAACTGGCTGAGCTGTTATGCTTTCATGTATAAGTTGGGTGGCTCCCGTATGTATGAGGGAGAGAAAGAGGGGGGTTGAGATATAATGCTGGATAAAGATTGGGGTTATGTGACTGTTGCCATTACTATAGAGGGGGGTTGGGAAATGTTTGAAGGACTTTCCAAGTAATTTTGCCAACCACCCTCCCCCCCCCCCCCCCCCCCTTCCTATGAGCTAATAAATGAAACCCCCTGATACATACAAGCAAAATAGTTTTGCATCTATGTTAAAAGTAACAACAAAAAAACAAACAAAAGCCAAAACTTGACAACAAAATTGCCCAAGACATGGAGCATTCATAAAAATAAAACTACTAATAAAATTAATCACTCAATTGCTTCATTTCCATTGGTCGAGTGTTAGAATGTAACACGAAGTGATTCTGAATACCCGGCCACTATTGTATTCTTGCAGTAGTGCCCTTTGAAGAACTAGGCATATTAATAACAGACGCTATTCCTATGCAAATTAAGTAGACGGGTATTCTAGAATCTAGCCAGTCTTGTTTATGATCAACAGGACATCTGTCTCAAAGACATGAAAATGAGAACAACAAAATCAATCTTTTCTTAAGACCGCAAATTTACCACCAGATCACCTGGACTCATCATGGCTTAACAAAACCCTGTTCATCAAATGTGATTTCAGGATGACTGAGTTTTATTGGTACCTGCTTCTCCTTCAAAATGTCACTTTCTAGTTCCAATTTCCCCATTTTTAGCTTGTAAGATGCTATCACAGTTTGAATTACTGACGACACATTTAATTCAGCATTAAAGTCATTATTGCCGCATGAAAACAATCAGGTTTAAGGGGGATGGCTCTTAACTACCAAACTGTTGCTATGGACCTCTTCAAATAATCATTTCTTGA
>OX421446.1:32007979-32022979 GCA_949126865.1 Montipora capitata | reverse complement strand
TTAGAACCCAACTTGTTTTAGATACTCTCGTTCTACTCCCGTTTCGATGTTTACTCCAATACTTGAAATCTTCCCACTTCCTCCCGTTTACCATAAGTAAAGGACGGCATATCTCAGTAGTACAGTTTAATACAATATCTGGGCCTAAAACAATGTCCAAATTTCTCAACAACATCAGAAGCAAGTCTCATGTGTAACGGCAGGTTCAAAACACAGGTCACATGTCACAACTTATCTGCTAGTGTTTTGAAAGGAAAATTAAGTGAAAGGCAATATGTTTTCCATGTAACGGTTCACTTCGCATGATTATTCGCCTTGGCCAGGGTAAACTACTCTTTTAAGTCAGCACAAAATTGTGCTTTGTTGTTTCGAACAGATTGACCCCATTCGTAGATGAGGAGGGAGCGCTTCCTGTGTGGTAGAGAGTGTTGCATCATTTGTGATGATCTGTATGTCCTTTTATTTTCCTGTTTACAGGAAAAGTTTGTTAACTATTGTTAAAGTGAAGTGAAGTTATTTGTCTCTCCCCTCGGGGCTTTTCAGGACTAATTTACAATGCTCTTTTTAGGGGACTTTGGACCAGACTGCTTGGTACGAAGTTTACAATTTATTTAGGTAGTAAAAGATCCCCCGACCAGACTAGGTCAGACCACAACACCGGGGACAATGTTCCCTACTCTTTTCAACAATTAAGTGGGTTCTTCAACGTCTCATATAATCTGGTTTCCAAGAAGGGCTAAGAGACGGGACCTCCGAGAAGACTTGAAAGTCTAACCATTTGCGAGTGTAATTACAAAGGCAGCACTTTTTCCTCAGTTATTTTAAGACCCTGAGTGTTGGCCCGGCCGGAGTCGAACTCACGACCTCCCGCATATCAGTTCCATGCTCAACCAACTGAGCCACCGGTACGCGGTTCATTGTTCTCGAAACAAGGAAGATTACTGAGTAAAGCGACATCCCCGTCGTTTTCTTAAGCTGTTTATTAATAGATCTAGAAAATACTTCCTAGATTAATCCAGTCGGCTAGATGAGATGATTTTTTGCACAAAAATGACTCAGTGAAGTACTATTTCCCGTGAATGGAGACCATGAAACGGATGCTTAAGTCCTTTTTAAAACCTTCGGAGAGACGTTCCACTGCAACCCCGCAAGCATACCTAGAGATGTCGCAGTCGCATCCTCACTGAGATTCTTGCACCTTTGAAGACCATCAATTAGAAAATAGCAACTGTTTTGCGCTAGGTTACCACGGTCTCGACATTCGGTCTGTTCAAAATTATTCATGTACTTCAATGTCCAAGTCATGTGTCCTCTACTCTCTTCGTGACCTGTTCTCCGAATATTTTTGGCTAGTGCTATTTTTTGAAGCAGCAGCAATATACTACGATTACTGAATATTTTGTCTATATCATAAATTTAGCTTGGAAACAACAAGAATGAAACTGAGCTATGAAGCCACAGAGTTAGCCGGTCAATCGGCTGGGCTCAATTTATACCTTTCTTTCATCAAGTCTTTTCACGGGAAAACATGAACCAAACAAATTGACCTGATTCCAACTTCATAGTTCAGTTGGTAGAGTATGGGAAGCCAATTGTAGCAATATCTAATAAATGGATATTTCAATTCAAAGAGTCTATTTTAGTTCAATTCAACGCATAAATTTATGTTCAATATACTTTTTTTTGGTTCAACTTCCGATTTTGCATTCAATACATTTTGGTATCATTCAATGCGATTTGCTTCGGTTCAACCTTTTCTTTTTCAATTTCAAGAGCACATTTTGCGTCCAACACTTTTTATTTCGTTCAACGCGATTTACTTTCGTTCAACGATTTATTGCACAGCAGTTAAGGGGTTAGTAATCCATGTATGACCCACCATACATTGAATACTAACCGACAAAGGTTGGATTACGTTTTAGGCCTAATAGATCTAAGGGTGCGTTCGATTGACCGTATTCCGGAATGGGAGTAGATGGAATATAAGTTAAAAATCCTTCGTTTTTACGGAGATTCACATTAAAATTGTCAAACTTCTGCTAAAATGCTATTTTAAACATATTTTTATTATCCTTGCTGCTTCGAAACGCGCCAAACATACCGTTTTCATCATCACTCCACGTATTCTTATTCCGGGATAGGGTCAATCGAACGCGCCCTTTAGATTAGCTTTTGTGAATGGTTTGGGTTGTTTCAGTTGTGGTAAATCGCAGAATCCAACCTTTTTCGGTTTACATGGACTACTAACAAACTTTGTTCCAGCCTCCCGTGACCTCATGAGATCAAGAGGGACTAGCCAATAGTGGTCAACCGCTGTGCAATAAATCGTTGAACGAAAGTAAATCGCGTTGAACGAAATAAAAGTGTTGGATGCAAAATCGGAAGTTGAACCAAAAAAAAGTATATCGAACATAAATTTACGCGTTGATTTGAACTAAAATAGACTCTTTGAATTGAAATATCCATTTATTGAATATTGCTACAATTTGCATTGCACCAGCATTGCAGAGAGCATGGGTTCGAATCCATTTGGAGCCGCCAGCTTAAATTGTCCAGTTAAGTGCGAGGATCATTTCTCTCTTTCCTCTAAAGCCCGCAAATCAAATATGTACATTTTAGCCGTGCGAAGAAGGTCCGATGCTCCATTATTCAGGGACTTCCTACTTATTTAAAAGGTTTTGGGAAGTCAGGGGCGTATCTACGGGGAGGGTGCAGGGGGTGAGCCCCCCCCCCCCCCCCCCGCTCTTTAAGATGACCCGCGGCTTTCTAATACAACTGATATTCGGCAGCAAAAAAGAAAAAAAACCTCACCAGTCAACTAAAAGAAACCTTGGATCCGCCCATTGAAGTGCTGTACTATAGAAATGGAGGAAACAAGATAGAAAGTAGGGTTGAAGCTTTGACCTTTCGGCGCCAAGCATTCGCTTTGTCCTTTTTGCCCCCAATCACTGGACCCCCTCTCCCCACCCTTCCCTCTGCAGTGGAACCATCATGGGAGATTTACAATACGTCACTTGATTGGACATATTAAAAAAGGGGACTTTGTCAGGACAGCGATCGATCGAAGCATGTCTACTGTAATCTTCTAGAGATTTGATCTTAGTTTCATTAAACAATCGTTGAGTTATCGAGTACGTCTACGCCTCTCATCCCTTTTTATTGCATTCTAAATCAAATGGTATGGACTGAATGAAATTTTATTAAAAAATCAGTTAACAAACAATCTAACTAATGGATACAAATTTACTATTTTTGTAAAGCGTTTCATTGCAATAAAAAAGGAAAAACTTCGTGGAGCTGTAACTGGTAACATATTGAGGGGCTACTGCTTTAAATGCACGCCAAAGAGATCATTTACATTTTAAAGACGTTAAATCGCTAGTGACGGGCAAAAAGGCTTAGACCAGTGTAACTAAGGCTATTAAATCTATCGGTGCTGTCCCTTGGTAAGTAATGATAAAAAATGCACCAATTCACAAATTGCTATACATTGTTAGCAGGCCTAGGTGACAGACCTCATTTGGTGCTGTGGTTGTGGATTTTTTCAAGCATTTGTTTTTCTTTTTCGATCTTCTCCTTGATTTTTTCTACCATGTGTTCGGAGTTTGGCATTTCTTTCAACAATGCACTAAGCTTCTCCATGTTCAGGCCGATTTCTTCCTTCATTTGCCGAGCGTCATTCATGGTAAGCTCACCCCACTTTTCATTGCCGTGCTTACGGAAATCCTCAATATCAAGCTTTCCAGAGCGCTTGTCATTGAGCCTTGACTCGTCTTCAAACTTTTTGCTACCCAAGGGAGTGCGCTCTCGTGTGTCTTTCCCATAAGCCGCGTTGAGGTCCATTCTATCATCAGTCTGAAATAATAAGAGAATCGTCCAGATCACTTTGGTATTTCACAAAATTATTAGGGAAACATATAGCCTTAGGATACTTTGTCGCAGCATTATTCAAACACACGCGAGTGAATCTGATGGTTGCTCTGCCGTTGAGCCTCGGGTGGACCGCGATTGGCATGGTGACGAAACTCCCTCGCGGCTTCGCCTCTTCGTAGCCGTTCGCAATCGCGTCTAAAACACAACCGACCAACCATAGATTTTTCTTAATCGCGGTTGTTTAAATAATCCCACTATAAAATATCCCGCCAGTACGCAGGCTTGTGAAAACATGGATATTGTTAAGAGCTGTACTGTCACTTATCGTTCCGCGTTCATCCCAGTATGATTTTCCGGCGCGCCTTAAACCATATTTAAAGGGAGGCTGAAGATTCTTAGCTCTTCAAAGAATTCGTCCTTCTGTCATTAACTACAAGGGTCAATGTGAGTTGGAAGGTTAATAATTATTTTGAAAGAATCGAATCATAGCGCCCTTCATTCACTTGTGGACTCTGACGGTCAAATTTTAAACGACGGTTTAGTTTTTACTACGGTCAATTATTACAGCGGAGCCGGTTAGGGCAACATCCAGCGTTGAGATTGGCCGACTTCAGTTCCTTTTGTCGTTTTCTGTTTTTAGCAGTCCATCAACTGCCGCTGCAAAGTTGAGTTCAGAGTGCACAGTTTGGAGGATGGCTGAATGCAATCAATATGTCAAACGTACAATTGGTCAGCTATGTCTTTTGATAAACATAGCATTATCTCTTCATAAAGTGTTGTGAGTGTACTCTTTCCCTACTCATGTGCGGAAAATTCGCGGATTGGATTGGTTGTATGGGTAACGTACCCATAAGAAATATTTTCAATGTAGTATTTTAATTTATCGTTGTCACGGCAACGTTGGTATGAAATCTCAACCTCATCCCCAGACACCTCCTTTTACAGATCCCTCGCGTTTCACAGACGAAGATGATCCCTGGGAACTAAGTTGTTTCTTTTTACTAATTTATGATCGTGGTGAGCATAATCATTGATTTAGCAGCCAACAGAAAATCTTTTTCTTCTTGTGGTCTAAGTTGACTTCTTCTTTTCTCATGAACGGAATTCCGTCCGGTTGACTGATCGTGCAATACCGGTATATCAACAATTGAATAAACGACGAAGTTCTCGCTAAAGAAGTAAAAATGAGCAGAATTTACTAACGAATAAAAATCCGGCTAAGTAAAGAGAAAAAAAAAATTCCACAAACACGTATTACAAATCTAGGCTTTTCTGATGTGATTTAATTTATGTAACAATGGCAAAGCCCCTTTTCTCTTGCAATTTGCCGAATTCCTGAAACAACCAGGAACATCGTAATTTCTTTATAGCGTTCAGTCAGATTATTTTTCAGCGTCATGATCCGGTTTCAGCCAATAGTTTTCACATGGACACTTAAAATTGAAGGAGTTCTATCTTACCCAAGGGCGGTTTTCGCTGATTCAGAACAATTTCCTGTTGCATAACCAAATGATCATTCCTCGCCAATGATTAACATGGTTCTTACAAAGAGCAGCATACTGAAAACTACATTAAAACCGATACAAGACAGATCTATAATCTTGTTCCTGAACTAGCAAGTCAGGCTTTCAATTTAGTGAACTTTACCGAAGTCCATTCCAAGATTCTCTTTGTGAAACCCTTTGTTCCTTTCCTTTTTTACAATTCAAACTTTTATGACGCCATTCCTAGCGATAGGATAGCGTAAACAACATCACTGATAAACCAAGCAGTATAGGTGTTCCATTTCTCTAGAATGCCTTGTGCTTAACAAACCGCATCAAGTCAGCGGTATTCAAGTCAGCCAGTTGTCTTTTGCCAATGATATTCCGGTGAAACTTTGCCACCTCTTTTCTGACATCGTTTTTAACACATTTGCAAGGAGGTATTACGGACTAGAAACAATTTTTTAAAGAAATCTGTCCTTTTTTTTAGAAACGAGGACTGCACCTACAGCTATAATTATAATCCCATACTCAAGGTTGGGGGTCGGCTGTATTTGCATACGAAGTTCCTTCTATCCGCATAATTGTTTTAATTTTTATAATGGACTGAAAAACATCGACGAACTTGTCCTCATGCACAGCAATCAGTGAGAAATGGAAGACTACACGGATAGATGAAGATCGACTGGTGTAACATAGAAAATTTGAACATTTTTACAGGATTCTTGGAGAAAACTATGAAGCCCTGTACGTGAAGCGACGAAATCTTTGGAGCGTGCCTTAGCCATGAATCCACCACAACAATTCATAACAAAGACACACAAACAAGCATTTGGAATAAGATTCTCTAGGTTCTCTTTTTGATGAAAAAAAGAAAAAAATCTCGCATTGCCCATTTCTGTTCGATCACAATGCAAGTTTTCCGCTCGAAATGCGGAAATGTTTCATCTTTTCACATGTTTGAAAACGTATCATTGAATTGTGAATGGTCTTTTAAAAAGGTATTTGGAGCCAACTTAGCAATAAAAGCCATCTATCTAGCAATTCACATTATTGCTCTACCGTTTTCTTGAAGACGTCAAAGTTGCGTTCATCAGGGTACATTCGCTTTTTGGAGTGATTCTCGTCTCGCATCATCATTTTGTGATCCACATCGTAGCGAGATTCACGGTCGTGCTCGCTGTCTGCGCTTCTCTTGTGTTCTCTTCGTCCATCCACTGCTGCGATGCAAACATAAACGGCAATCAGCACGAAGAACCTCATCATGAAGACTTTTTACGCAGCTTGATAACGACTGATCCAAGTACCGCAAGGCTCGTTGAATGTGAAACTTTCTATATGCAATTGCATCTATAGAAGATCACGCCTGATGACGTCAACTACATTGGGTTTGCCAGCCATTCAAAAGAAAGATCCCGGTTGAGGTTCATTGACGTTTTGACAGCAAAATCAACCAAAAAATAATGGTTGTTCTTTTCATTAAAGAGACTAAACGTAATAAACAAAATATCACGGAATTTGTCATGCATAACAAAACCTCTGTTCTCACCATAGCTTAGAACTATTTTCAAGTTTTCAAACAAAGCCTCATGAAAATGTTGTAAGTAAATTCGACTGTTTCTTGTGGCACGAGCCGGAACTGAGCAGCATCGTTGATTGGTCAGGGAATCACGAGAAGGTCCCTGTTCTTAGAAGTCCATAGATAAAGTCTGCGAATGCGCTATCACTTATTAATAGCTTTGGAATTAATCCGAATGCGCTGGAAGTAATTATCAGCACAATTTGTTTGTCGGAATTTGTTTGTTTTGTAATCCTTGAAAAGCCCCTCGAAGGGGGCGGTCAATAAAAGATTTGTAATACAAAATTTCTTTGCCCGTAGTTTTCAATATCCATCTTTGCCTGACAGCTTTTCGTAACTGCACTCAAAAGGTACTTCTTTAGCCTCACTGTTTAGCTCTTCCTGCCAAGGATAGATCATCCCGTTAGATGATCTGACGATCACAAACTAATAAGTTTGCACAACTTATAAGTACGTAGTATTTGACGTCATCTCGGCTAACCACGCAAACTTCACATGAACTGCACTAGAATTCGTTGAGTTACCTTAGGTGGAAATCAAGCTAGTTCACTTATTACTTCCTACGAACTCCCGCTATAAGGACTGCTTTTCACTATGGTCCGAAGCAAGCATAAGCACAAGCAAAATGCGTAGGCTCTTGCTAATCGCATGGTAGTTCCTCTCTCCCCTCCATTGCTAATGAAATAGCTTCACATATTCTTCAGATGGGGCGGACTTGAGTTGAATTAACTTGTGGATTCACTTGCAAGAAATTGTGCCCGTTGTGGCTGCGAAACTTTAGCGACGGCGATTTAACTCTTCCCCGACCTTAAGAATATCAACGGTCGGTGCTATTTTACTGAGCTGTTCATGTTATCCAGTATTATGAATTTATCAGTTTTGAATGACCTAAACAATAAAGATTTTACTTAATTTTAATGGCTTAATAATATCTTTCAGACGTGCCCTAAAGCGCGGTTAGAAGTGTAAAATCCTCGGAATCCATATCAATTTTTGTATGGCGTTTACTTTTTCTGCCGAACAAAATCGAACTAATCGCATCGATTAAATTCGTTTGCGTTCGGTAGTCGAACTTAATCGAACTCACTAAAAAGTTCCAGTTCAATTATGTTTGATTACCGAACCCAATCGAACATCAATCGGACGACTGAGTTGGATTGATTTTTGGTTCGGTTTTGTTCGATTGACTACGCCGGGAGTAATTGCAGACCTTTTTTCCGGAAAAAATGTACTGCATATGTAACAATGCGAAGCTATATTTCAAGATTTACAGTATGTGATTTAGGTTGAGTTGTTAAAGAAGACCTAAAAATATGTCAGGTCCACCCCTGTGAAAATATTGGTCATGATGAATAAATTATGTGGAAAAATAGAAAAGGTGTGTTGCCAATTGGTGTGTTATGATAGAAAAGGTAAAGGAAAGGAACTTTATTTAAGTGTCTAGTCGTTGTAGCACTGGAGCACTAATTAACACAAATCAAGTCAAATGTTGGTTTTTGAGGAGAGGGGAAACCGGAGTACCCGGAGAAAACCTCTCGGTGCAGAGTAGAGAACCAACAAACTCAACCCACATATGACGCCGGATCTGGGAATCGAACCCGGGCCACATTGGTGGGAGGCGAGTGTTCTCACCACTGCGCCATCTCTGAGAAGAAATGTGTTGCCATTAAAGGTGTGTGACCATTGAGGGTGTTATGAAGGCTTTTTCAGATTTCTCCAGTTAAAGAACATTTGTATCTCATAAATTTATGGTTTGTAGCAAACTCATTGTTATAAGGTGTGTTATAATACACACAAATGGTGTGTAATTATCACACACCTAACAATCATATGGTGTGTAATTGTTTCCTTACACACATTGGTATGTTTGCTTAAACCGTGAAATAACACAGTGAAAAGGTGTGTTACCACACTACACACCTTGGTGTGTTAGGGAACTCACTAGGTGTGTTATAAAAACACACCTTATTTTAGAGTGCGGGCCTGAACTTTTGTTCGTGTAAAGGGTCCCTACCGTTGCTAGAACACGGTTCCGGCTTTCTTTTTCGTGAAGTAAAACAAAGCAAAATAAAAGAGGCCGCAAAAAGGCATGCGTTGGCCACAAACCCACGAGACCACGGAGGCCCCAATACAGTAACTGTCCTAACTTTTCTTAAATTATGGTCTCATTATAAGATCGCAAAATTTGGTTATCGTTGTCTTCCTTTTTTTAGAAAACAAAATGGACGGAAGTGGAATAAAACTGCTCCGATGAGTGGTTAAAGTTTCACGATGAATATCAAGCAGATAACTCCTTTTAAAGTTTCTAGTAACTTCCGTGCCTGTTAAAATTATCAAAGTTCCCTTTGTTATAACTTACAATCCAGCACTTCGCTCCACTTCGTCTCATGATAATTCACAAGCACTTCAGCATTCTTACTTCATCACCTCGCTACGACAGTGTTCTCTAAACTATAGTCCTGTTGTAGCTTTTCGTCGTAATATATAGCAACTTCAAAACTGCTGCAGCCCCCCAGTTTTAAAGATTTTCGGGCAAGACGCTTATGATTCGGGAAAAAGCACTCGAAATAAATTATTTCTAGAGCCCACCTTCTTCAACACGACCAAAGATCCATATTGAGACGTTTAAATGACCTCGCTGCCGAACTGCTTATCTCTGGCCTTTGCCGCAGTTCGCGCTAAACTTTCCCCCCAATCTCAGGGGGTGGGAGAACGCGTACATTTTAAAAACCCTCAATACGCTTACAAGCTTTCGCCGGAGAAAACCAAAACGTCAATGGTGCTGCTCCAAAACCGTATCGACACCTTTTACACCTCTCTGGATAAGGTACTGGCCGAAATTGAGAATCGATTCAGTGGAAATGACTTCTTGGGAGCCTCATGTAGTAAGTACGCACGACATTTCCGAGCTCCATATTTAGTTAAATTTCATCTTCAATAACAGTAATAGCTTTTACCTGGTAGCCAGGTACAATAACCTCGACAGGGAGCTACATAAGGCAGACCAAAGCCTATTCAGCCAGTTTAAGGCAGCACACGTGGACAAATCCATGAACACTTCCGCAGAAGTTATCGAAGTGTTGCATGATAACAGTCTCTACGAAATGATTGCGTTTCTATCTATAGTTTTCTGATTGTTTCACTCGATCTCGGTCATCAGCTCATCTACCGTATGACCTAATATGGAAACTGATTGCTTCATGTGTTGCCAAGCTGGAAACTGATTGGCTATCTAAGTGTCCAAGTGTTCAGAACTTAATGAATTCAAAATTTAAGAAACAATTATTCCATTCGCGCTTGTTGGATATGAGACTAGCCTCGTTGGCTAGTTACCATCTCATATCCAACGCGCGCTCATGGAACAATTGTTAAATATCACGCGTATTTTCAGAAGTTGCAGAAATTGTCGGAGTCGTGCATCCAAAGAGGGAGGCGAAGGCTGGGCGGCACAGGTTTCAATTTGCGGTTGTTTTTTTAATGTTACGCTGACGCGAAATACATATAACTGTGATGTAAGGATACTGAACTAGACTCTGTATTCCCCTGTAAACCCTGTTTACCCTGATATACCCGGTATTCCTCTGTAAAACCTGTTTACCCTGATATACCCGGCATTCCCCTGTAAAACCTGTTTTCCCTTTCATACCCTTTATCCTCCGTAAACTCTATTTACCGTCGTACACTCTGAATTCCCCTGTAAACCCTTACAGTTTACCTTTACACCCTGTGTTGCCTTGTACGCCCGGTATTTATGGGTTTGAGACTGTTGTGCATGTTTTGTTTACAAATACATGCACGCGCTTAACGTACAATGAACGAGAAATTTTTGCTTCGTGTGGTATTTAAAATTTCGAGGCCATGTTGAACACTGCACAGTGTTTATGCGTTATCGTCAATAACGCACTCTGTCAGTTGGTTATCGCTAGGTAATAGAAAATCATGTGACCAGTTTAGTGATATAGTGAATGAAGATGGAATATTGATTAACAATTATTCCATTCGCGCTTGTTGGATATGAGATGGTAAATAGCCAACGAGGCGCGTAGCGCCGAGTTTGTTTGTTATTTATTTGTGCGAGCAGGTTGAAGTATTGGCATGCTATACCCACCCACGCACCCATGCACTCAAGAAGGACAGCCACAGCACCGGGAACTTCTTGAATAGTGCGTGGGTTCTTTAACGTCCCACATGGGAACTTATGAACATGAAAGATATTTGAGAGACGGGACGAAAGTCAAACCATTTGCGGATGTTATTGAGTGTTGGTCCGGCCGGAGTCGAACTCACGACCTCCCGCATGGCAGCCCGGTGCTCAATCAACTGAGCCACCGGTGGGCGGTGTTTGGGTATAACCAGTCTCATATCCAATAAGCGCAAATGAAATAATTGGTATATTAATTTTTTTTAATTCCTTAAGCTCCAAAAGTTTGGAAGTACGAAATACGAGCGAAAAAAGCGAGAAAATCCGAGCGAAATGGAAAAACCTTGATGAAGAAGCGATGTTGTGTAATACCTGCTGGTCAGACAGACGCAGGCTTACCTTTTCGAGTACTTCTAAACGTCGGAATCTTCTACAAAAACCTTCTAAACTTTTCACAAAACGTTTTTTTTCGGCCTTATTCAGAGAGAAATTTCGCTTTCCGGCGAAAATAATTTTAGCTTAGCAACGCTTAGCGCAATCATTTACCATATAAGGTCAAAGTAAAGTATATGAGCTGATAACTAATCAGAGCACGTGAAATGCATTAACTGAGGTTGAGAATTTAATAACTAGCATTATTATTCCATAAACATTCTTTAACTTGAGCCATTTTAGTTTCAATAAGATTAAAACGCAAACAGCGGTTCAAGCAAATGTTTGTAACCGCTGTTTGCGTTTTATTATTATTATTATTATTATTATTATTATTATTATTATTCCAATCTTACGCCTTTTTGCCATATTTGGTCAAGAGAACGCGCAAAGTATGGGACGTTAATACACTGTGGTGTCCCGGTTTCACCGGTTTAGAACAGAGCAAATACGGACAGAACGGGAAGAAATTGTTTTCAACAGGATGAAAAGCCTGAGAATTTTGCTTGTCATCTCCTGTCACTCGTCATTTCGTTTATCCAATCAAATTAAGGACATTCGGCTGGCTTTTTGTGCTGTTTTCGTCGTTCTCGTGTGCCCTGAAGGACAGATGATACATTTTGTAAAAACATGCACTCTAAACAAATTGAATTGAATTTTTTGCAGTGGAATAATAACCCTCTTATTCGATGGTTTAACATATAATACTCGCGGAAATTTTGCTCATTGCTCTGACGGGGCTCGGAAAAATACTTCACAACTCGCAAAATATACGCACGTATGATATGTTAAACCATGGGATAAGATTCATATGTTCCATTGTCGTTCCGACGCAGTTGATAATGTGAAGCCGGTAAAATTGAAACTAGATTCATAAGATAGCTAAGAGCTAAGCCCTGAAATATCTTAAATGTATTACTGTAGCCACACATCTAGCTGAACGCATGGGAAGATTATGGAAAGTCGAACATGGAATTTATCCGCCAAAAATCGCTGTGTGGTCCCGGAGTAGAGTTGATGTGATAGGAATTTTATCTGGCCTTAAGGCTGTGATGTTTGTATGGCGATTCGGACCGTTGCTTTGCGAAGCGAGAACAATTTGTGGGACGAGATCTTCTCTTTATGAGGGGAAATGACAACTAACGACATCGTAAAAATTCGAAAGCCACAAACTCGTCTAAAACGGACACAAGTCTGCCCTCCGATTGCACAGAAAAGACGAGGACAACTGTGCGTAGAGGTAAGTGAAGTTTATTCCTACATTTACAGCTTATTTTAGCATTTATATAAGCTCAAATTTAATTTCCCATGCAAAGGCTATAAGTCGTATACCGAGCTTGGCCTGCCTGCGGGGATACAGGGACAGAGCTCTCAAGTCTCACGCATTTCGATGCAATCTCACGCTCTCACGCCGACACGAGCATTTCTCACGCATTGGCACTCTTCTGGTGGGTAACTCTACCTTTTGAGCTTTCAGAAGTGTTCGTGAATTCCGAATTCGTTCCTTCACTGGCATTGAACTTCGGCCAATGTTCAACCTGTTCGTGTGGGGTCGGTACATTTCGCTGACCCCCAGTCCATGGACTACCCAAATGGACTACCCAAATGGACTACCCAAATGGACTACCCAAATGGACTACCCTAAAATACTATTTCGAATGAGTACTGTTGATCCATGTGTAAGCAGCATCTCAAATAGTGCTTACTTAAGCCTCAACACCCATTTTAAACCGCATTGTTCAACAGTCTAAGCACCCATTTTAAAAGGGTTAGCTTTCGATCATTGTTGTGATGGCCGATTACTTCATGTAAGCTAACCTTTTAAAATGGGTGCTTAGACTGTTGAAAAATGCCGTTTAAAATGGGTGTTGAGGCTTAAGTAAGCACTATTTGAGATGCTGCTTACACATAGATCAACAGTACTCATTCGAAATAGTATTTTTAGGGTAGTCCATTTGGGTAGTCCATGGACTGGGGGTCAGCGAAATGTACCAACCCGTTCGTGTGCGACCAATTTTCTTGTTTCTGCAGGATTTTCACCCGGTAAATCGTAATATACGACTGAGATATAGGCCGATGTGTTAGCTCAGGCTGCTTGTGAAGAGAGCCCATGTTATTATGGTCAGCATGAAAATACCAAAATGGCGGACGGTGCATTTCCAGCCATTTGAGAAGTGCAAATTTCAAAAATCTTACAATCTTACGGTGGCCCGTTAGGGACATAACATTTCGTGATCAGTTTTCGTGCTTCAAATTTTCAAACTTGAAATTTTGAGTTTACAAACTCGAAATCTTTTGTTAACAAACTCGAAATTTCGAGTTTAGAAACTATAAATTTTGCGTTCACAAACTCGAAGTTTCGAGTTTGTAAACTCACAGTCGGAGTAAAATGCAGAATGCACAATCTCGTACCCAGAGTCCTCGGGCTTTTTGGCCAGCGGGTGAGCGCCCGGAGAGACTCTGGGATAATCGATTTGAACTATATTTTTGATTGGCCGCTTGCGTAACAATGGCAGTCCGACAGGAAGTCGGTAAGTAATTCGGAAGCCCCAGAATTTGGAGGGAGATTCAAAATCTAAAACAAGTTTCAGTGCTGATTGATTTTTTCTACCTCAGAAATATATAAATCACAAAAATAATAAAACGAAAAACGACGAGGTTTGAATTATGTCATATACCGCACGGGAATTTTCCCACGCTGCTAAAACTGCTAAAAAGTGATTACTGTTGCTGTTGCAAAAGTACCGTGGGAAAACATTACATCAGTCTCTTTGAGGAGAAATCCGTGGAATAAGGTCTTGTCGAAGCCATTCAGAATTACGGAAACATCAACTTGTAGAAGAAGAGGACATTTGTGTCGTTTCCACAAAAAACATTTGTCGATCGTGTTGCTTGCACGATGGCATTCTCATTGCATTCTGTACGGTGGAATGTACGCTGAAGCACCAAAAATACACTCACCGAAAGCGTCAGAGGTTTCATCTTCACTTGCTCTTACAGCAAGCCAATGATCATTTCTCCAGTTTCTTTGTGTGTAAGGCTAAAATTCTTGTTTCTCAAACACTTTCAACCCGCCATTTCCACTGTTAACGGTTTTCTCTTTTCTGCTTCCGTTTAAACTCAACCATACGTCATAAGACCGGAACCCACGTTTTCTGGGAAAATGGAGTCGATTACCCCAGAGTCTCTCCGGGCGCTCACCCGCTGGCCAAAAAGCCCGAGGACTCTGGGTACGAGATTGCAGAATGCAGAGAAGGGGAGCAAGGGGGACTTTTGTCTGATTGGTTGATAATTTGCTTGTGCCCAGGCTTTTTTGACACGCGCGCCAGCCAAATAACAAACAAAATGGCGGCCGAAGATGTCTTATTCTATTGCTTGCTCCAGGGATTTTTTTATAGCAACAGCATCATTTACACCTTTTTTCCTTTCGGAATAGCGGTATTTCAGTGGTAAAATTTCTTTACAGTCTTTCGCTCTTGCGTGATCGAATC
>OX421446.1:31990479-31995479 GCA_949126865.1 Montipora capitata | reverse complement strand
ATTATAAAAAACGAATTGATAAGAGAACAGAACGAAGAAAAAAACTTAACAATCATTTGCTTGTTGTGTCAAAAAGGACATTTCCCTAATTTCAAGTTGATCCCCAACCCCCATACAATGTGAAAACTGCTACATATGCAACTCTGGCAACAAATGCATGACGAAAGGGGTTCAAACAAACATTCATTCTAGCAGGATGTGGCTAGGATTGTAGGCTCAGCGGCTTAATGAAGGGAATGATGGTCAAATACCAACTAAAACATGTCTGTGAATTTTTGTTACTTTAATTTTTATGTCACATCTTCAAGAGATTTGGTAGCCAGTCCCATACAGTCGTTTTCAAGGGAGTCATATTTCACCTCCTCCCCACAAACTCCTTCCTGTGGGCGTGAGGAACAACTGAACCTTACAGAGTCTGCGATAGGAGGCTAATACAACAGTGAAGGAATGATATTATAATTATATTTATAAAGTCAACGTTTCGAAAGGCATTGTCTTTCGTCATCTCCCATGTGAAATGATACAATACTAAGACTAAAATATCAATTCACTAACATACTTAATGAGTGTTTGTGGGGAGGAGGTGAAATACAACTGCGTGGGAAGCTAGAGATTTGCGGGATGCTTTGCAGAAATCTTCACATAATTCTCAAAGATAAAATCTAATGCACATGATGTAGAGAAAGCTGCCAGGTATTAGTTTAATGCTAACTATGAAAAGAATAATCAGGATTATTAAATTTTCAACCTTGGTTAATGCATTTCTTGTGCTCTGATTGGTTCACTCAATCTTGGTTATCACCTCATATACCTTAGTTTGACCTTATATGGCAATTGACTGAGCTAAGGGTTGCTTAGGTAAAATTATTTTGTTTCCCTGGAAAGCAAAATTTCTCTCTGAATAAAGCAAAAAAAAAAAAAAACAAACCCTTTTGTGGAAAGGTTGGATCAATTCTAACGTTTAGAAGTATGTGAAAGGCAAGAAATGATTCTGTGATGAGCCTGCGTCAGTCTGACCACCAGGTATTTCTCAACATCACATCTTCATCAAGTTTATTCAATCTTGCTTGGATTTTCTCGCTTTTTTTGCTTGTATTTCGTACCTACAAACTCTTGGGAGTTTAAGGAAACAACAACTACTCAATTTGCACTTGTTGGATATAAGACTGGTTATAGCCAACTCGACACTTCACACCTCGTTTGCTGGTTGCCATCTGCCATCCAACATGCGCTCATGGAGTAATAACTATTGTTAAGTAAACATTTAAAAAAATAATATTACTCGTCTAGAATGCATATGGTATCTCAGTGGTATGTTCTTGCTTCTTGTTATGGGTGGGGTGGATTACCAGGTGCTGGTACTGGAGCATATCCTTGTGGATGAGAGGTTGTATGTCCTTCTATGGTCACATAAGGATTTCCTAAAATGGAAACTTGTTCAAATCAAAACTGGCTTTTAATTAGGTGACCTTCTTAAATCTATTTGATAGTCATGCAGTTTTCAGTAATTTAATCTGTTACGTTGTCAGCCGACAGTCTAGCTACCAACAGTTGGCTGGTCAATTGTTGACTTTTGGGTGACTGTAACAACAACAACAACAATTTTATTGTACCCAAAGCAGAAAATTATAGTTATTTTACAGGTAATTAAATTACTGAATTAACTATAGGGGGCTACTGACTTCCCAAAATAACTAATATACAGTAAAATTCAGCCAAATTCAGTAAAATAATTTAAATAAGGTTCTCGTACGGGGTACAATATGGCAACAGATCAGACTGTATACACACAAACACGTTTTACTGTAAGAAGACCGCAAAAGTAGGATGGAAGTTATAAACTATAACATAATTGCCAAAATTAGTACAGCGAAAGATAATGTTTTTTAAATTCTGATTTAATGGTTTGTCAGTGAGTGATTAAATTGAGAAAGAGAAACAGCTTTAATCTTATCATCAATTATTGAGTTCCAGTTCTTTGGTCCTTGAAATCTAATATTACAAATTTTCCATAATTAGTTCTAGCTTTGGGAAGGTAATATGACTGTTAAGCTGCAGATTGTGTATTGTATTGATGAATTTCACTTAGTTTAGAAAAAAGTGCATCAAAAGCAGAAGGTAATAAAGAATTGTTGAATCGGTAAATAAAAACTGCGATATGATATGTTATCAGAAACCCATAATGGTTGAAACGTGTAACGCGCGTTCACAGCTTCCGAATATTCAGTGTGAACTGATTGGTTGAATGTTTCAGTGCTAAGTACCATATTTGGAAACCCCTCGCTCTTGTTGTTCCAAATATGGTACTTAGCAAATTGAATATCCAGAAGCTTGTTTCCCAGCACACAATGGGCCGTTACACGTTTCAACCCTTATTGGCTTCTGATGTTATCAAATCATCCAGCTTGATTATGTTCAATTTTCTTAATATAAGACTCAAGTGTTCATAAAAACTTGTAAATGTCATAAGGCGAACAGCTCGTTTCTGCAAAATAAAGAGAGGCTGAAGAGTTGTCGAGTAAGTGTTACCCCATGCAATTACTCCATAAACCAAGAAAGGATAAAATTATATTATAATAATTATCTAAGCATAGTAGAGGAACAAAGGAGACTAATGTCACGCATGCGCATCTTCAATGGCCAATTCAATTCTATTTGAATTGTGATTGGTTGAAAACCTTCGAGACAGTCTTAGAACGCGGGAAGAAAAGAATGTCGGCGCTGTCGCTAGTTGTGGTTTTTATTTCAGTCACTTTCAACGCCATCTATGCACTTGTGGTACAAATACCGAAAGAAGATGGACAAAAGCTAGAAAGACCTCGGCAATTCCTTCTACTTGAGAAAGTCCTTTATCTCGGACGAAACGAAACATGCAAGTTGGAAAAATCTTGCCTTATTTGCAACGCGTATGGTCATGATTGAATGTGCAAATCACAATATTGAAGAATGTTACGTATTAATTAAAGTAACTGGAACTGGCATTAAAATTTTCCGCTATGGTTTTTTTTACATGGATACCTGCGCTTGAAGTGAATGCAAAACAAATTTGCCAGGTTGATGGGATTTGCTTATGGTGCGTCAGTGGTAAATGAGCTGGTAATCCGTTCAAAGGATGTCACAGCTTAAAATTTATCAATGAATGGAGTCACATGACAGAAAAATTTCGTTTGTTCTCTCTTTGAAGCGCATACATTCTATCCGGACGAAAGAGTCATTTTGCAAAATGTCAATCGGTTTATAGCTTTTTCTGTTTAAACTGAACTCTGTCATTAAGAGTACAGGACTCTCCGATGTTGGTCCACGAAAAGCCATCAACAGTTGAAAGTTTGTGAGCCAAAGAAAAGGTTTGACTAGAGATATTCCCCGTAAAAGTGGCACAGCAAATACTGAACCCCGACCTTTTCAACTTCTTCGTTTACCAAAGTGCTTTTCTTTGTCGACGAAACAGTGCTTGTTTTTTCCACTATCAAGTGTTATTTTTTTTCTGGACTAACACATCAAAAGTCTCTGTATTGTTAATGTGTGATTTTCATACTTTCTGGACATTTTTTTGTCTTTTCTCCTCTTGAAATGTGATTTACAACCGTGTATGTTTGACGCGCAAATGAAATTTTCTTTCCCGAAATCAGACAATGGCGTCAGTGTTCACGTTATTTTCGGTCAAATCTCAGCAAATATGTCTTGGTCCAGCAATTGCCATTAGTATGGAAAGCACATATTTGTGAAGAATCGAACTGCTTTGAAAGTTTTCCTTCAAAAGTGGCAGGATGCACGGAAATGCCCTGTGAAAGTAAACCTAATTTCCAATGAAACTTGGCACTTTGAGATGCGATGATTCAACTCTGGGTCAAATTATCAACTGAAGATGGAATGACATTCTTAAAGGCAATAATTATACTGCAAATAAGACTCTTGCTTTTATTGCAATATAAAGTATTAAATCAAAGCTACATAAAAAATGTTTAGTTAGTGAAGTAATATTTACAAATAAAAATGCCTGCTTACCACAACTTTGCACTGCACTTTTCAATTAGATAAATTTCTTACTTTAAAATTGAGGGAAACTGTAATAATTGAAACTTTAAAGATATTTATAAACTGTACAGTAAAATTTACATGACAAGTAATTATTGTACAATATAACAATTTTGTTCATGATGATTTACATGATGAGTAATTATACATTATATTTGTAAAATAATAATGTATATTTTAAAATTTTCATTCCCTTGTGTGGGTGCCTTGCATGGGTGTGTGTATCCCTATTTGCACCTTTCTGCTTTTGGAATCCCATTTATATTTTATCCATATATTTATCGAGCTACTATCATTTATTTCTTTAGTGTGTATTGCCTAATTAAATAAAAAAGAAAGAAGTTATTAATAAATAATACAAATATAACAATTCTTTAAACTTTGTACAGTGAATTATTTTACCTTTGTCTGCACATTCAAGCTTTATGGGACATGTGACTGTTTGAATGCAAGGAATGGCAGCATAAATAAACAAAAAACAGGTCAATTTAATTTTTTGACACACGAAACAGCCATAATATTCAGGTATACCTTGTCTTCAAGTTCTTCTGCATGCTTTCTGCAGTTACTATAAGTTGCCATACACCAAGATTGAAGTAGAAAATAAATTTAATGAATACACAATGGTGTGTGATGTTCCATCATCCTAAATCAATGTATATCAATTACTTAACAATGTTGGAATCAACATTTATTGGGACATTAGTTATTAAAATACTGGCTCAATTACTGATTCGATAATATTATTGATGTACTGTATTTAATAGACTAAAAACATATAAGATCAATGGCTGTACATTTCGTACATTTTCATCCTGATTGAGATAAATTTACATTATTCTCGGCAGTGAGATGGTAACTTACCACAAAAGTGATAAATGAATGTGAATGAACATGAAATGCTAACATCAAAATTAATAAGTAGATAATAATATTATGTCAGAGTTCTATCACAAAGTCTGCTT
>OX421446.1:31977979-31985479 GCA_949126865.1 Montipora capitata | reverse complement strand
TAAAAAAATTAACTAGCTTATTATAATAAAAATTACCTAGATAAAAAAAAAAATGACTGAAACGAAAAGTTAACTGCAACATTACCATAACTGACAAAAAAATTATTGTTTCCATTAGTTGTAATGTAAAAATAAAACTAATTACCTGTCCAACTATAACCTTGTATTCCTCCTCTACTGCGATGATTTTGAAAGATAAGCAGGCATGAAAGGGGCTGGAAACAATGTGAATAAGTGAATAATAAGCCAGCATTAAAAGTTTACAAAATTGCAAGATAGATAGATAGATAGTTTATTTAAAATCGCATCGCAGCCCGGGGGCTGAATTAATTAATTTTTTACAATGATATAAGAAATATGATATGTAACACTATTTAAAAATAATTATTCAGTCAATAAAATTTAAGATAAATATAATTACAATAGGTTACTTAACAAAAAAAACAAAAACAAAAAAAGCAACAACAAAAAACGTTTCCATCCTTAAACTTAAAAATATTTAAGAAACAGTCTAGGACTTGTGCGAAGATTCATTGCATTGCCTGGCCATTGAAAATATAAAAGTGTTATTAAGTCCTGTTGGTGATGATACAAGGTAAAATGAAAGGGCGATTGTTTTGTGGCAGTAAACTGTTTAGCTTATGATTTGGGTCAGCTAATAATAATTTATTATGTCATCAAACAGTTTACTGAATAGCAGACTACAGTGCTTGGCTATTGGTGTTATGCCCAAAAATTCGCAGGCATTGTTGTCGCTTGTGCTGGACAAAATTTCTCAATATGCATGAGCTCATTTTTTAGATATTGCGGAAGGGCGTGGTAAAATACTGGTACAGCATAGTCTACTTTGGATCTTACGCACGATAGATAGAAGAGAACTAGGTCTGAAGGAGGAAGTCAAGCCTGTTTGAGCTACACTAAGAAATACAATTTCCCACTAGCTTTCTTGACTACCTCGTTCACATGGACGTTCCAAGTTAGGTTGTCTTAGCCCTAGTACCTGTAACTTGGTGCTATTGAGCACTTCGACACAGGTACTACTTGCCTAATGAATGTACTTAAACATACCTCCTTCTCAGACGAGAATATTGTTTCAGAAAGAATGATAACTGACACATATAAATGAAAGTGCCATTCTTTCTTCAGAGTTTGAAAGTGCCTTTGCTTAACAACTGATTTGCACAATTTTGAGCTTTTATTTTTATCCAAAGGTTGTTTATTTTGAGTGTAAGTTTTGGATTTCCAGTTTGCCATTACTCATGCTCAAAACTGCCCAACTGGACCTCATAGGGTTGGATCGAGGAAAAGTGACTCACTAGCTTCAAACTTCAGCGTGTAACTGCCATTTATTATAATGTTGCATTCTTAAACTAGGGAGTCTTTAGTGTCGTTTTCTCTTTGATCCAGCTCTCTCTAGATTTTAAAGTTAGTAATAGTGTCCACCATTCAATAAGAAAATTCCACTTACGATAAACTGGTGTCAACTTTAAACCAAGGCTTAAAACCTGGGCCATGTAGTGTTTTGTTTACATAGTTTTACAGTGTCTGCTGCCATGAACAGCAAATAAGACTGCTGTTTCTCTTAAAGCCAGGAAGATCCTCTTGTTCTACAATCTTGGACAGAATAAAATGGAACAGAAATGCCCCCTCTCCCCCAAATCAAGGATGAAGGTGCGTGAAGGCCAAAACGCGCCATTTTCCCATCACTGATTTTGGGGGGAGGGGTGGTCTCAATGTTCCATTTAATTTGTCCAAGATTGTCTGTGGAGGCTATGACGTCAAAAATTCAAGATTTGGTCAATTAAGAGGTCATATGTCAACACATTAATCATCCGAAACCACTGGCCTCTGACACAGTCACGCTCGTCGCTAGTGTTGCTATGTTGAGATACTACATGGAAGATATTTTAAGAAAAGCGGAGGGTATAAAAAAGCCAAACCTAAAATGAAAATTTGCCAGTACGATCAAGAATAAGGGTATAACTCTACGTAGAATTGACGAAAAAAATGCCATCGAGAAAAATAATACCCGAGGAAACAAAAGTAAGAGTTACTCTGAGTTCTCAAGCCCACTACTGATCTTACTCTGAAAGCATTTCTGGGGAGTTAATCGATAAAACTATAGGGTCTATGTAGGGTCGCATCGCCGAGATTAAATGAAGCAATGGCAAAAGACTCAAGCATTAAAGTAGCGCTTTTAAAGCTTTGTAGAGCACTTGAATGGTTTTACATGACATTAAAACGTTTGAGGCACGATTCACGAGACTTTTTATACGATTAACGTCTGTTTTGAGACGCTTTTCAACGGTTAAGCACGGTTAACAAGCAATGGAAAAAAGTGTCAATCTGTTCTGTCACCTTTCTGGCCAGACGACAAAATCGTGAAAAATCGACAAAATTCGTTGCTGATAGCCCGCAAATCGTGCCCATCAACACTTTTGTGAACGTAAATCATGCTCTATTTTTCAGCGTGGAAAAATCAGAAGATGGATCAGGTAAATATCGCCAACAAATTTAAGGGAGTGCAAATGCAGTTCTTAAAAATTCAACACGTTTGCCTACTCGGTATGGTTGGTGCAGGGATGCAAAGTCTAAAGCGTAGAATGCGGGTAGGTTGGATAGTTGGATGGGATAGGTAATCTGTGGTGGAAGGTTCGAATCCTCCTTACATCCGATTTCTTTCTTTTTGTTTTTCTTTTTTTTCCCCAATAGTCTTATTCTCTTTTTTGTTTGCAATTTATGTTCTCATTTTATAGGCCTCCTGCTTTAAACGTAAATATAGCTTATGAAAATTATTACAGTCAACTCTCAGGTATTCGGATGATGTAACTTTTGAGCGAACGAGAGCAGATTTCGTGTCGTGATTACCCCATATACTACTGGTAACGCCAAGCAGGGGCTCATAGACAATCTTGGACAGAATAAAATGGAACAGAAATGCCCCCTCTCCCCCAAATCAAGGATGAAGGTGCGTGAAGGCCAAAACGCGCCATTTTCCCATCACTGATTTTGGGGGGAGGGGTGGTCTCAAAGTTCCATTTAATTTGTCCAAGATTGTAGATAGCTTATTAATTACTGCTCTTAAAGTGTGCTTTACAGACAAGAAATGCATACACCATGACGGTGTTTCACTGTACTTGGACAAACAGCCATCTTAAGCCATTTTTCCAATGGTATTGCACAATATGTTGTAAGGCGTGTAAGAATGATTGAATGCAAGTGACAGGCCTTCTAATAGGGTGCGATGAAAAAATGCAAATTATGCGAAATTTGCAGGGCAGATTGTGATTAGAAAGGCCAATTATGTGATAAATGTAAATTATGCAATTTTTTCTGACCAATTTTAAGCTTGTTTTCAGGATAAGAAAAACATGTTTTTGCTGCCCTAAAGACAAAGGAACAGTAATTATGCATCTTCATTGACATTAGTTGGGATAAAAAAGCAAAGAGGTCTTCTGCATTATACTTCCAACTTGAATAGAGAAGGCAATTGTGTCACCATTTTAGTGGTGTGTACAATGTATATATCAGCCATTCAGATTGGCTAATCTGAACAAAGGGCGTGTTTGCGTTACACCAATAGGCGACTCTTTAAGAATGAGACTCATACCAGGCTCCCGAGATGCAAAATAACGCCTTGATCTTCGAATGTTTATGAAATCGAAGGTGACAAAGGTTCTTTAGCTTTTTTCCAACTGAGGGTAAAAATTAATAATCTTAAAAATGGCATATTTATGCAGGAATTCCTAAGAAACTTGTTGATTTATGTTTTATTTTATGAATGTTGTGCGTTCGCTCGTGAATTATTCGATTTTTCATTAATTGTGCGATCAGATGCGATTTGAGGTTGATTCTGTGAAATTGCACCATCACATAATATCAGAAGGCCTGAAGTGAAAGGTCACCACACGCCTATGCAGTGTACCCACTCAGATACCGTTGAATTTCAAAACACAGCAGCGGAGAGTGACTGACTTATTTAGCCAAGATTTTATAATGCTGATTCTTAAATTCATGTTGTTGTTTTCTCCCAAATTTTGTTGATGACATACCGGTATTTTGGCGTTAAATTTTTTGTAACTTTAAACCCAACTGAAAGTAGGAACTTGCTGCGAAGAATAAGGATTTGCTAACAGTAACTATGACTTGTGTTTTTCAAGAGCAAAAAGTTCCACAGTGTCCTGAAGAAACGGTGCAATTTGTCTCATAAATGGAATGTTTTGACAGATTCAGTATTACTGTATTAAAATTTTGAGGGAATTAATTTTCCTTTTACGCGGAAATCATTACATTAAGACATATACTTAACGTTAAAAATGTACACAAATGTGTTTAAGTTTTTCCCATATTCAAGCCTTTCAATTGTTAATTTAAAATTCCAAACCCTGTGTTTGAGACCAGGCACATGTAAAACATGACATTTTAAGTTAACCTAGCAATAGAGTCTGACAGAAAGATTTTTATAAAAATAATAATTATTATTAATAAAAACACATGACTGGCCAAACTTGCATTCTTGCATAATTTGTCCATTTTAATTATAGTTAATTCTTTCTCTCAACACCTTCATTAGATTCCACTACAATTACTTGCATAAAGCATATCTACTAGGTTCTTTATATTCTTAGCACAATTAATTTTTTGATAATCAGATGAAAAACTGCTATTTGCCTGATATAATTTCAAAAGAATTTCCTAAATGCTTTAACCTCACCTTCAAAATTAAGCTCAAAATAGCCATTCTAGAGAAATAGGAAAAACGTTAAGGAAACAACAGGATAATACAACTGGTAAAAAGACAAGTATGTTTTAGGTAAAGAACTAAACTGTGCAATGCTTTTAACCTACCCTAGTTTACATGACTGCAAACGTTAAGGTCAGACATTTAAATACACCTCAGATCAGTATTACTTGGGCATAAAATTAATGCCAAAGATTAAACCCTGTAAAGTCAGATCTTTCCATAGGACCTGTACGTACATGTTGTAGAGTGCTTTAGGACCCAGATCCCCTAACTAGGGCAAGAACACCTGACTATTGTGGTGAATGAGCACAAGGCGGGATAAAGAAATAAATGTTAACAGTTTGAGTTTATAATCCAATCTAATCTGTCCGTATTTCCGACAAGCTCGATCCACAGCATTGGCAAATTCTGAGGATAAATACACTCCCAAGGGAAAACAAAACCAACAGGACTTTTGCGACAAAACATGGATGATCATGAAAGAAACCACATTAAAACATTTGATTGCTACTGCGACCAAAACACGTTTGGTTCAAGAAAGAAGTGATTACCAACAGCATATGAAGTGTTTGCAGATGAAAAAGACCTGATCTTCAATGAGAAAAAAGCAAACAACCAACAAAAGACATGTATTACAGTGTATTTCTGCCTCTAAGGGGAACAGATGTTCAAGATATCTTCTCCACTCTCCCAAACACAGGAGACGCAAATTAGGACTATAAGAAAGCGGTGGACGCGCTGAGTGCATATATGTACTTTGTTCCAAAGGTCAACATGATGTATACCAGGCAATGCTTCAGACATCTTCAGACACAAGCACCCAGGAAGACAATTCAACAGTTTGCCACTAGACTCAGAAGTGCAGTGAAAGATTGCAACTATGGAGTCTTCAGACACAGCCAACCAGATTTGTGATGAAATACTCTCACTGCAAGTGAGTAATACGTACAGCTGTACTTTAAGAGAAAACTGCTGGAGGAAGGTTGTGGCCTAAACTTAAGAAGAGTGCTTGAAATAGCTGAAAATTGCAAAAAAGTCGACAATCAGCTTGCTGCAATGCGCCAAGAGGGAAAAGGAGAAAATCCACTAGTTATACGCTGCATTAAGGAAACAAGAAGAGGCTCTGGTGAGAAGAACCAGTCCCATTTTCTCCACAAAGACCTGAAACAGACCTGTTATCAATGCGGCAGACCTGGGGCATTTTGGCAGAGACTCGACGAGGCCAGCAAGAGGATGCTTTTGGCGTATATGTGGAATGGAGGGACAGTTCCAAGAGTGAGGCAAGACAAAGCAGAAGGGTGGTGTAAGACAAGCAAAACTCAAACAACACAGGGATCCCAAGAGGGGTGCTGCAAATATGGTCTATGGTCCAAGATAATGAAGATACCCCAGTAAAATGCATTTCCAGTCAAAAATAAGAAGTCACTGTAACAGTTGGAGATTACAAGCTGAACATGATTGTGGATTTTGGAGCAAGCACCAACATCATCAAGAAACAAATGTGGGAGTGGCCATAAAGAAGAATAATTAAAGTGAAGTGCAAATCAGCTCGCTCAGATAGAAAACGCATCTCAGACTCCACTGGATATAGTAGGAACATTCTTTTGTGATGTCACTGCAGGAGAGAACTCTGTTAATGCCGGTTTTTTTTGCGTGATCAACATTGAAGGAGATCCCCTGAGCACTAATATCGGAAACTGCAACGAATCTCGGGGTACTGAAGATAGGAATAGAAGTGGTGGCAGTTCACGCAAGCTCAAAGAATGGATCGTTTTCACGTGACGTCATCATTTTCTAAAATCCAAAACTAAAGAGCCACGAAAGCTTTTATCCTCATCAGGCATAAGAGGCGGTAAATTTGTATCCATTTGCAATTTTAAAGCTCAATAGCGTGCTTCGTTTGGAAACCAGAGCATTTTGAATTTCTGAGTTATAGCGGTGCGTGACACGAGGGGACGATCGAGTTTATTGAGAAATGTATATTTATCTCATGGTTTTGAGCCTTTTTAGAATTTAAAGCATTAGGAAAAGTGCTTAGGTAAATAGCTGTTTGGTCAGTACAGATGATCACTTGCCTAGATAGCCAAAGTAAGTAACAGACATTGACACTATTTTCCGGCCGCCATATTGGTGCACCACAGATGTACACCAACATGGCGTTTTCATACTGGGCTCTGTAAATTTCTGCGAAACATTTCGACGAATATCTGAAGTTTGGGGAAACGCACAGGCCTAAAACTTGGAGAAGTGTCTTCTTCATTTATCTTCTACAACATCACGAATTCTTGACTTTTTCCACTAGATGGTTTTTGATTTATTTTTTTATTGCGTGACAGTGAAAACGATCTATATGGTGAGATTCTGCAGGAAAAACACAATGACTTTGGAAAGCTAAAAGGTCAAGCAGTCAAGCTCCACATCGATCCAAACATAAACCTGGCGGCTCAGCCAATAAGGAGGACCCCTTTCAGTCTTAGATGAAAGGTGGAAGTAAAGATCCAAGAGCTGGTTGACCTTGACATCATAGAGCCAGCTCAAGGGCCAACCCCATTGGTCAACCTATTAGTTGTTGTCCCTAAGTCACAGGGCCTTTGCACAGACATGTGCGGGGCAAACCAGGAGATACAGTAATAAGAGAGAGGCACCCAATCTCCACAGTTGACAGGATAATGCAGAGCTTAAATAGCAATAAGGTGTTCATTAAACTCGACTTAAAATGGGGCTACCACAAACCTCAATCACAAAGTGCATCAACG
>OX421446.1:31970479-31972979 GCA_949126865.1 Montipora capitata | reverse complement strand
ATCCCCTTGGTTTTGAAAGTTAAATGCTCCAGAAAAAGTCACACAGTGACTGTTCTTAATCAACTGGTTCTTAATCAGCACTGTTAAATCAAACATCTTAAAAAACAGAATGAAAGATGAGTCTCCAAGTTTCCTGAATGTCATACGAATCACTTGGTTAAATCAACAGTTAATCACACACAAACATGTAGTCCTTGACATATTTAATTAAAGAAGGTGGTCGTTTTACTTGGACAAGTGTTGAGCAGGTTTCAGCCTGTACAGGAATTGGTGGTTGCTGTGGTGGAGGAGGTTCTGCTGATCGGCTTTCTGTTGTTGCCCCGCTTTCAGGTGTTGCTACATCCACCTATTAATTTTAGGGAGGGCTGATTCTCTGCTTTTCTGAAAATTAATGACACAGATTTCTCCTTTGGGTGTTTCGAAAACGTAGGACGGGTCCATCCACCTTGTGGGCCACTGTCACCTTCTGCCAAATGTGTTCATGTGTTGCGGTGATCTAGATCGAAGTGCCAAATGAAAATCTTTCGACAGCTGTTTGGCTGTTTTGACTGCTGGGCATCTCGACTTTTCTACTGGACTTGCTGCTACCCAAGCAAATGGTAAGGTGCTTAAATTTCCATGACTTTGAGAAGTGTGCAAATTCTTGGGAGGAAAACTGAGGACCTTTGTCACTGATCACAGTGTCAGGACAGCCGTATCTGGTGAAGTGGGTCTTCAGCTTCATTATCACTGGCACAGTGGTCGCACACATACTAGGCAGCTATAACAGTAGTCAACCATGATGAGAAAGTCTTTGCCTTTGTAGGAGAACAGGTCAGTAGTGATCCATTCCCACAGTCTTGTCGGTATTTCAGAGTGTTTCTCAGTACCGTGTCTCCCTTGGCTGTGCGCAGTCATACTGCCTACACGTTCACCCCATACGACTACCGGTAACTGTTTCCAATCATCTCTGCACATATACCAGGCCAACATACACATTTTTTTGGTTTTATCAAGTTGAACGGAGTTGATAATGTAAATTGACCACCGTACAGAGATTCTAAAAGCTGACGTTTCGATCGAGTGTTAGCCCTTTGTCAGAGCGAATAGAAGAATTGTGGGTTATGTGTAGTTTTTATAGTAGAGTAGGAGTTACGCTATTGGTGGTAACATGGCAACGGGAAAAATAGGAAAACTTTAGTTAAATGTAAAGCATTCATTAATACTGTGAGGATTAAGGGTGCCTATTTGGAAGATAAATTTTTGTTCCAGATTCTTGCGGCTTTCCGTTGTACCTAGATGTAGGGAAAGGACGCAGATAGCCATGTGTTTTTAAACACATGGCTATCTGCGCGATGCAGTTATGAGCTATGCTGTCAGTCGTTATTTGAGTCATATAACGACTGACAGCATAGCTCATAATGCATCGCGCAGTCACCTTAAAACACTTCTCAGAGATGCGGCCAACCAATCACCCAAGTGAGCAAATGTGAGAGTGATACACACATACACTGTATGAAATGAAATGTTGATACAGTAGAAGCCACTGAGAACTCGGAAAAATCAGTGGTTAGAGCATCTGACTAGATCAAGGAGCTTGGATTTTTTTGAGTTCCCAGTGGGTTCTATCAACGTTTCATTTCATATGTGTTTATCAGTTAACAATGATAAAAATAGAATAATTATATACAATTAATCAGCTACTATTTAAAAAGTCTTCAATGAGGCAGATTCCAAAGTTTTTAAGTTTTGACTAAGATTGTTCCATGAGTCCACTGCTCAATAATAAAAAGTTTTCTGCCCAGTGGCTGTTCTGTACTTGTAAAGGAATATTCAAGAGCCCTGCATTCCAGGTTGTGTGCTAGGAAACCTCAATACGAGTTTCAAAGTGATTACTAAGGTAGCATGGTGCACATCCAGTCATATATTTAAACACTAAAACAGCGCCACGAAAGTGTAAACGTTGTTTAACAGGCAACCAGAGCTGGTGTAATATGATCGAATTTTCTTGTACCTGCGATTATATGTGCGGCAAAGTTTTAGACCAATTTCAATTTAGCTATATTCTTTCCTGATGTGCTCGGCCATACAGATGAGCAGTAAAACAGCTTACTGAATACCAAAGCATTAATAATTATTAAAAGCAGGTCACCATTAAACGCATGCTTGATGCGGCTAATCCAACCAAGGCTCAACATACAGGATGAAACATTTTTTAAAATATGAGTTTCAAAACTGAGGTTTGGATCGTGTGTAACCCCAAGGTCCTTAGCGAATGATGCTGGAGTAAGTTCTTTTCCCATTACAGTTATTTTAAAATTGGGAAGTTTTTCAGTCAGTTGTCTACTTCTGAACACCATAAGCTTCGTTTTTTCCAGATTTAACAAAAGAAAATTATCAAAACACCAGTTACGTATAAGGAGAAGTTTGTTATTCAGGTCATGTACTACACTGGCACAATCTTAAAGCTTGAAGCAAATTTGAAGTTTGGTATCATCTATCGGTACATAACATTGAGTTG
>OX421446.1:31952979-31955479 GCA_949126865.1 Montipora capitata | reverse complement strand
GAATGGTTTGACTCGGGGTGACGAAATTTCGGGAAACGGCCAAAATCGGCATATGACATGGATTATGCCTCATTTGGGAACAGGATGAACGTATAGTGGTTTCCAGTGCTCCGGCACGCTCACAGTAAACAAAATGGCAGCCAATGCGAAAGATAAAGCCGTACTTGAGAGCATTTTCAATCCTTTGTTGCCTCTCGGGGATATTTCTCAGAGTCCACCTCGAACTGAAAATGAAATCAACGAAGACAGTACAGAAGATTCTAAGAAGGCAAAGGATTTAGAAAAATTGGGGATCGAGAAGGCTGAACAGGGAGATTTAGAAGGTGCTTTGGAGTGTTTCAATGAAGCTTGTGAGATATGTCCAACGCGTTCGTCTTGTTTAAACAATAGAGCTCAGCTGTGGAGATTGAATGGTAATATTCCAGAAACAGTACAATGAGGTTTTTGTTAAACCAGTGAAAAAGTAGTAACTGCAGAATACCGGCCGGTCGCTATTGTGTTGTGGTATCGGCATCATTTTAAGAGCAAGGCGTAAGTTTCTTATATATAACAATACAAGCCATTCATACCAGGCCTGGTATTCTGCAGTTTAGCTTTCTTGGTGTGAGCATACATTAACTATGGTGTCAGGCGCTAATCTCTGGAATTTCTCATCACCTATGCTATTGAAGTAAACCGATACCTTCATTTCATTGTCCTTCCTACCAATTTAGTTTTACGCCGCGGCTACACGAGCGACTTTTTCCTCGCGCCGGTGATGCGATTTTTTTCAAATTTTGTCGCGTCACCTGCGAGGGTGGCTACACTTGTGACAAATTTTGGCTACAAACTGAAGGCCGCGTGAATCGCATATTTCAAGAGACTCGGGCACTATAATCAGATATTCCTCTTTTAATTTCATTGGCTAAATACTCTTTAGTCGTGTCGCAAACGCGGGCCGAAAAGGTTGCAGGGTGGCTACACAGGCAACTATCTCTGCAATTTCCTCGTGAAAGTTTCAACTCTGGCAACTTTTTCTTGCCCATCGCCAGGTCAAGGGTGGTTACACCTGTGATTTTCATCGCGTGCTGGTGACGCGACAAATTTGAAAAAAATTGCATCACCAGCGCGAGCATAAAATTGCTTGTGTAGCTGCAGCTTTAGTATGCCAATGTGAGATCTTTTTTATGTTATTGTTACTGT
Source organism: Montipora capitata (assembly GCA_949126865.1). NCBI lineage: Eukaryota > Metazoa > Cnidaria > Anthozoa > Scleractinia > Acroporidae > Montipora > Montipora capitata. Next base: position 31,954,297 of record OX421446.1, on the reverse strand, counting down.
TGTTGTTATTATTATTATTATTATTAGAAGAAGAAGAAGAAGAAATACCCGGTGTGATGATGTATATTAATTAATATTCCTTATTTTTTCATAGTCATGTGAGGAATTTTCATGTTCACTCTGTGGAACTGGCGACTTTTTTCTTGCGTGTCGCCAGGTCAAGGGTGGTTACACCTGTGATTTTCATCGCGTTCTGGCGACGCGACAAATTTGAAAAAAATTGCATCACCAGCGCGAGCAAAAAATTGCTTGTGTAGCTACAGCTTTAGTATGCCAATGTGAGATCTTTTTTATGTTATTATTATTGTTGTTATTGTTGTTATTATTATTATTATTATTATTATTATTATTAGCATTATTATTAGAAGAATTCAGGAATTCTGCCAGTTAAATTACTCTACTTTAAATCAGTTGCCTCTTTGCTACATGATGTCGACAATCGGCATCCTCCACCCAATATCTCAAATCTATTTACTCGCTCGAAACAAATTCATTCCTATCCCACGCGGTCTGCAATAGCTGGAAACTTCCATGTAGAAATGTCGAGAACGAACCAACAGTTATTGTCTTCCTCTAGAATTGGTACAAAAATATGGAATGGTATCCCCACTGAAATTCGCCAGCTTAAGAAATCACACTTTAAACGTAAATTGAACGAATTACTTCTGAAGTTTCTTAAAATTGAGGAGATGAATGTTATGCGCTACGTCAATCTTTCGAAGTCTATGGCTTTTCTTTAACAGTTACGTAGAATACCTCAGATCGTTTACTTATTTATTTATTTTATTATTTATTTATTTTATTATTTTTTATATATATATTTTTTCTTGTTTGTGTAATCCTTGTAAATTTTTAAGTGTCTTTGTTTATTTGTGAGAGACAGTAATAATGTTGCAGTGTAAGTGGCCCGCCTAGAATAGCAATGCTAACTGCGGGCCACCATGGTCTTGTTTGAATAATTATGATTTGCTTGTAAATAAAGTTAGTTAAAGTTAGTTAGTTAGTAAGAAGACGAAGAAATGCCCAGTGTGATGATCTATATTAACGTTCCTTATTTTTTCATAGTCATGTGAGGGATTTTCATGTTCACTCTGTGGAGGTTTTCAGTCTTGGCCGTGATCTCATTGTTTGGGTTACAACCTTTTTTAAATACAAAGTTGTGATAGAGCACTGGCAATAATTTTTTTTCAATTTGGGCTGGTTCTTTGACATTCTATACCTTCTCATCTAAAATGCAATTATGCCTCTTTTCACTTAAAGTGGATCTGACAGATTTTTCTTTATTTACTCAATGGAAACATCATGGTTTTCTGAGAGA
>OX421446.1:31937979-31945479 GCA_949126865.1 Montipora capitata | reverse complement strand
GGCTTAAAACTTTTCCGATTTCTTTTGTCGTTTTAAGCCTTTGTACATTTCTGAATAAAATTTGAAAGAACGAGTTCGACGTCATTAGCGGAAAACGGAATATATTAGACTTATTAAAAGGGTTTATTTCATTAGTGAGTTCACGAATTCAAGGCTCTTTAAATCTTAGACGCCATGCAATATTTCCATATGTTACGTTATTTAAATGGTATGTGATGGGTATTATTACGATCGCATCGTTCAAAATGATATGCACGTTCCAGTGGCAATCGGCAGTGACGAGATGAAGTCTGATTTACAGCCATTTGCAAGAAGGAAGGACTGTTGACTATGTTTTTAATGATTGAATCATTAATAAAAATACGGCACTGAAGTGTTTTAAAAGTTAAAAACTTAACTAGTTTATTTAAGCATGTTGTCTGCTTATTTGCATATTCTAAGATATCTTGTAATCATTTATAATAACAAAAGTAATAATCTTAATTTTACCAGATATCTAATCAGCTATATACAATTAATTACGAACCAACTATTGATAAAACTAACATCGTTTACTCACTTAACGGGCCTCCAGTACCCTAATACAAATGAATGACGGTCTAAAACCTTAAAAGCTGCTTTCCATAAATGCCTTGTTTTTTAATTACTACAACTAAGATTGCATCATTGACCAGTCGTTTGAATTGGTTTGGGGACTCTGCCTTCCTTACTTCGGCAAACCGCTCCACAAAATCGTGCCACTATTACTAAAGCTATTTTTGGAAAGTTTTTGTGTGGTAGCGGAACATACCACACAAAGTCTGTCAAAAAATGAGTAAAATGAATGCGCGTTTTATCAATTTCAAGGAAAGATGCCGGGGAGCTATACATCCAAGGTACTCAAGACACTTAGTTTTGTGTTAGTTTTGTGTTAGCTGCTTAGTTTTTTTTTTTTGTGGTTTGTCCCGTAGTTACTCCACGGTGTCCCCTAATGAATTCAATTGCAGTGGTTGAATAGACCATATACGTATTCTCAGTATTGTACTGGAAAATTGTAGCTTGCAATGATGGCTGTTGCGGGGGAACTTCAGTTTCAAATGCAAATACTTTTTAAACTCTTTTTCCTACTTTCCCAACCGCGAGAAAGCCGCGCGAAATCAGCCACCGCCAAAAATTTTTTTTTTCAAAAAAATGTTGAAAGTTAGGGGGAAAGCGATACATCATTTTAAAGCTAAGAAAATAAGCTTTCCAAAAGCATATAACTTATTTACAGACAACTGAAACATTTTATAAAAACGAAAGTTGAAAGAAAAAATTTAAGAAAAATAAATTTAACACTAAAATAAGTTTTCCAGACAAAATTTGGTCATTTTAACGTTGATTACGAATTTTTGGATGCAAAACTAAAATCTTCCTCAATTTATCTGCTTTCTTGGACATAAAATTTGACGGAAAACTGAGCAGGCACGAATATTTTCAGTATTTTTGTAGTAATACGATTAGCGATAATGCGTAACATGATAATCCGATAAATGTGTCAAATTTGCGACCCGTTGCTAACGGCAACGAGACAGATCGCATTACGAATAATCAACCTCTGCCAAAAAACTAAGGTGCGGGATTGCAGAATATCAAAATATCACACGCTGTAATTGGCTAAATTAGCGGGCCGTATTCTACATTAAGGCCCGCTGTACAGCCCTCTAAATTTAAAATTTCGACAAAACATCATCTAGCGAGTTTTTCATGTCATTTCTGTTGCATAAACTTGCACTGAAAACTGTTTGAATCTTGCAAGAAACTATTTCAAACTTAACAGCCAAGAAGATTTAGTTTTTGGGATTTTGGCACGGCATTCCTTGTGGCAGTTGAACCTTCCGCTTCACTTTGACTAGTTTCCTTGCCCGCGCGCCGGTTAACCTCGGAGATATAATAAATATCTTACTAACCTCGTTTTCTCGGTCCGTACTGTAAGTTACGGATCCTCGTTTTTTCCCGTTGATTTATGGCCCGCGCGATTCGCGCTTGGGCCATAAATCAACGGGAAAAAACTCGGTCCGTAACTTACAGTACGGACCTCGAACTCGGTTAGTAAGAGGTATTTATTATACCCCAGTTATTGAAAATAAATGTTATTAAGGCATTTTCAGGTGTTTTTCAGAGTTGCTGGGAAAACATTATCTGTTCCTTTTTCCCAGCAAGACACACAAGAAATTTCCCAGCCAGCTAGATAAAATTGGTTGGTTTCCCAGCCAGCTGATCAAATTTATTTCCCAGCCAGGAATTCCGCGCGCTTTCAAATCTCTCGATCCAAAACGACCGAACAAAAGCGACAAAACCGGGACAAAACAGGTTTTTTCCGCAAGCGCAATCACTCTGACCAGCCGTCGTATGTTTGTGACTATTCTCTGGGAGAGGGAAGGGGTTCTTTTTTTTTTTTTTTTTTATTCGTCCTCAGTCTTCAGAGTTTCTACAGCCAGCTCGGGTTGAAATGCTAGAAAGAGTCAGTAATTCCCAGGCAAAACCTCTATCAATAACAAGATTTCCCAGCCAGCTCATCGAAACACCTGTATTTTTGCCAACCAGCAAGATTCCTCTGGGGAACAGATAATGTGAGGAACAGATTCGTTGGGTGCCCCTGTATCACTTGACCCTAGCAAAGACTTGAGATTTTGATAGCCTTCCTTGATATTTTGATAATATCATGATATCGTGAAAATATCATGCATGATATATAAAAATATCAAACCTCATCATATATCACTTGACCCTAGCAGAGACTTGATATTTTGATAATATCATGAGATCTTGATATTCAAGTACCTCTGCAGAATATCAAAATATCATTCCTTTCTATCAGTATCAAAATCTCATGATATTATCAAACAAGACGCCTAGGGGCGTTACCGTGGGATGCTTTAAACTCTGGATCCCAGCCTTAGCCAATTCGGTTTCACATGGAGTAAACGGGTAAATGATGGAAAGAGCACGCTTCTAAATATTTTCTACAGATATCATTACAACATAATTTGGAACTGAGGTTTGCGAAGGCGGCGCCTGCATATTCTAATTTATAAAATAATTAGGATAGTACGCGCACTCTCATTGGTCAATAGCTGTGTTTAGATGAGAGTATGGAACACGAATTTTGAATGGTTATGTGTTTTCAGGCGCGCGTTTTGATTGGCTGGTAGGAAATATGATCGTGTATCAAGAAAATCTGTTTCAATCAAGAAGTAAAAAAGACCAGCGTTTCCCTTCATTTGTCGAATTATCTTTGAGAAATATTCTATAAAAGCAATACAGGACTTTTTTCCGTGTTTCCATAGCCTCATCCAAACACTCGGGGGAGTTAGGAGAATTCTCGACAGCGATGCAAACCCTCGACTGCGTCTCGGGTTTGCATAACTGTCTCGAATTCTACCAATCCCCCTCGTATTAAGATGAGTCTATGGAAACACGGAAAACGTCCTCTATTGCTTAAACAGACTTGTTCGTTTGCCACATACATATGACATTGAAAATGAACAACTATCTAGACAAGATTAACTGTTCTATATGAACTTGAAAACACTTGACAGAGGTAATGGCTTAGAGTACCGTGCCACATATAGATAGCAGTAGTTAAACGAAATCGTACTCATTCAGCAGCAGTTTGCACTTCACACTCTACAGATACCGCCGTAATTCAGTATTCAACTTGCCCGGTGGTTGGGGATCAATGTATCATGTGCATGCTACAGGTCTTTTCTCAGTTGATCTGCTTGATTTGCCTTTGATAGGATAGACAACTTTCGGGGCAGGTCGTTCGCTGTTAATCTTCCAAACAATTGTTTTCGGCGCTCGTATTGCTCCACAAACTCGTTGGCAGCATTGACAAGGTTTATCTTGTCAGTCCTGTCCCTGTGGACATACCAATAACAATATTTATAAAATTAATTTACATGAATTGTTATATTAAATATGAATTGAGATAACAATAATTTTTCCCTGCAAAAAATGGGAAACTAGGAGGTGCCCCCCTGGCCCCTCCCCTAGCTGCGGCACTAAATAACATATATGTATTGACTTCTCAGTGAGGTAGTTGTACACCAGGCAGAAAACATATCTTTTTGGAAACGTGAACCTTATACTCACTAGTGGTAAAATAGAAGGGGCACGATATTTCTCACTAAGTTGTCTATTTCCAGATTTAAAAAATTGGCAGTAAACGAGCATGCTACCAGTCGCAAGCGACAGGTTTAAGATAAATGTCATTAAAGGTACAATAACACGTGCTGATAATTTACGAATTTTAGAAGCAATTCTATCGAAACGAAGTGCCTTAAGTGCTTTTTACATTTTTTTTACAGTTGACACAAAACTATCATTAAGAACTGGTTCGAATTTAAGGCCGTTTTTTTTTTTGGTAGTCACAAAAGGGGTCAGCTTTAGATTTGGAATCCGACACTTAGCTCATACGGTAGCCACAGAGCGATGGATAAAATAGCAGCTCCAATAGACAAAAAAAAAATGTCCTTTGCGGCCGCACTTCGAGCTAAACAGCCGAGCGGAGAATGGGGATGAGCACTGTAGGTGTAGATCCAGCCTTAACAGTGTGCATTTTCTTTGCAATTCTTAGGCACAGAAAGTTAATCGGAGAGTGTTTTTAATGGGTTGGAAAAGCAGTCCACAGTTTCGAGTGATTCGACATGGTCAAAATGGCGGACAGTTGTATTTGGGACAAAATGACGAGAACCGACTCCCCGACGCCCGCTCAAGGAAAAGGAGAAACGCTGTGACACCCTGTATCATGGAGCACGTTCTTCATTCTGAGAACTTACAAAGTGTTCTCAACATTTATAACTCCACAAGAAGAAATTCAGGATTCCTTGGTGAATAAATATTTCAACGCTACAGCCATTCTTGATTGATAGCCAATGGTTGAATATGCTTTGCCACAGACACTGTGAGAGGAATTGGTAGAATACTTGTGACTACTTCTACGTTTTTCTCCATCAATGCAGTTTTCAAAGAATCAATGGTCATGTATACATACCGTAGTTGTACGGTTGTAATCATCGTAGATGATTAGTTTGAAGGACGCCACTTTTGTTGCTCGCGTTTCGACAATGTGAGAGAATGTTTAACACATATTAATTAAATGAAAGGTGTTACAATTGAACCCACTGGGAACTTGGAAAAATCCGAGCCCCAGATGGGATTCGAACCCCCGACCCGTTTCGACAATAAACTACAATTCATGCATCAGTCGTTTAGCAGGATAAGAGTGGTGTTGTTGTTCATCCCCCCTTTGAGCCTCGGCTCTCCATTCCTTATTGGCTGCAGACTTAGTGAGCTATACTTAGCGTTTACAGCAATATTTTTGGAGAATATGCTATAAAAAAAATAATTAATAAGCATGCTACCCCATCATTTACGGTTCTCTAAGGTCGAAACATGAATAAATAATCATACCGTATTTTTTTTTGTGGGATTTCCCCACACTTTGTCAGCATCGGCGATATGGCTGGCTTTATTCCGTGGCATGCCTGTGTAACAGGCAGCCCAACGGTATAAATCCAGTCGAGTGTCTTATTCTTCATCGTAGTCAGAAATGGCAATTAGCCACGTGCTTGTGCTTCACACTGAAATTAAGCCCTGTTGGCTGGGTTTGCTACTTGAATGGGTGACGGCATAAAGGATCCTGTGTTGTTGACTTTCTGTTCTTGTTTTTTTTTTTTTGTTTTTCTTCTTTGTAGTCGTAAATTGCATTTTTTTGAAATTCCCTATCCCACGGAAAGCGACATGAAAAGATTTTTGCCAGACCTGACCCGCTGTTTAAACTTATTGCGTTATCAAGGTGGTTGTTGTTACGAAACTGGTTTTTGCATTGAATTTATAACATTTTGTGCGATTTTTGAGACCATTCATGGAATGGACGAGGCATTAATTTGATGGAACGGATGCAGATGGAGGTTGCAGGGCGCGAACTTGGAGGTTGTGATTTCACATTTAATCTTTAGAAAGAGTCGAAATTAATTTCGATGAATCCCAGGTACAAATGTGCGAAGGTAAGAAATATTGTGTAGTCTAATACATAAGTTAACGTCAAATCACAGTTTGGGAACTTCTCCGGTAAAATTTGCAACATGGATCGAGAAGCCGAGACGTTCACCCCTGACAGTGAACCATCGAGTTCAAGTACAGCCATTACTTTCAGTGTCCATGCAATCGGAGCTGATCGATGCAATCCATAAGGGTTACAAGCCAGGTTTACAGTTCATCATTCATAGTACATTTCTCTTTAGTCGACAGTCACTAAGTTTGTTATCAAATTCTAAAATCAAAATTGGTAGTATCGAAAACGAAGACCTCGAAAACGAAGACCCACTCGAAAACTGACGTACAATTAAGTTCAATTCAAATGTTATTTTTGAAGAGTTGGGGCCTGATTACGTACGTGTCAGTTTGCCGGGATCTCGGCACGTTTGTTAAACGCAACAAAAATCAACTTCGTGATTACATGACAATCGGGCCAGCCCGGTTAGCCGAGATCCCGGTATCGCGGTGCCGGGACAGCCCGGTTAGCCGGGCCAGGGAGGGAGAGAAAGCAAGCCTTAAGGCTTCTTTAAATTGTAGAATGGTGAGTTTTAATAACAATTTAGCGAGACAAACTTCCCTCCACTTCTTCTTGTTGTTGTTATCTTTTTTCACACGACATATTCTAAATTTGGTCAGTAAAAATGAAGCACTCGGACTGCGGACCGGGTATAAAACGCGGACTAGGCATAAAACACGGACTGCAGATCGGGTATAAAATGCGAAGTGAATTAAATATAAAACACTGTGAAAAAGGCAGGGAGCAACGAAATAGCGATAGGCTGACGACATGAATTGAAGTCCGATATGAGAATAGTAGAAAAAGTGTTTCGCGCCATAATTATCAACCATAGCGTTAAACTGGAAATGATTTTTGGCTTCTCAGAACGACGATCAATAGCTCACTGAAGGTTTTAGTTGAAATTGCAGAACGTTTGTATGTTGTATTTATCAGAGGTAAGACACGAAAGTAATTTATGAAATCCTCAGCGGGTCACCAGCTTTATGTTTAACGGAAATCGAGAAATTCAAAGGACTTCGATCAGGGGAGATGCTAATTTCCTTTCCTTTTCCTTTTTAAATTCGTGGATTAAAGTACAATTTTGTGATAATCTCTACTCTTTCTTTCTCTAGCCCAGTCGATGTTGTGACTGAGCATTTCTGTGTACGTGACAATATTTTGACACGGAATAAGAGTACCCAAGTGCTTTTTTAAAATCTGTATCTTGGCCAGTACAAACCTAGTTTTGTTCTATACTCCGTTTTTGAAAACTCAGTCCTTGTGTCATACCAAGTCCTCAGTCCACGTTTCATACCTGGTCCTCGTTTTATACCCGGCCGCGGTCCGAGTCCGCAGTCCGAGTCCGCAGTCCGCAGTCCCTCATTTTTACTGACCAAATTTAGAATACGTATGTCGTGTGAAAAAAGATACAACAACAA
>OX421446.1:31905479-31927979 GCA_949126865.1 Montipora capitata | reverse complement strand
AACTTGCCGGAGTAGATGAAGAGGAGTTGGGCTTGTTGACGTTTATCGGTGATAGCAAAAGTATCCGATGAAAGTTGGCTAAATTGTTTAAGACCTTCCGCAGAAAGTAAGCGAAAACTCTTAAGGTAAACGGTTAGTTTTCCCGGAACATGGCATAGTCATTGGGTCTGCTCTCTTCAGCTCTAAATGAAACAAACAAATCATTGTGGACTAGATAAGTTGATGAGAAGTGCCATCCGGTGACGCAGGTACCAGACAATCGCCATTGTTTGATACCTGTTTCCTACCTGGCGGCTCTCAAATTCCCACTCTGATATGAACAGTAACAAATTCATGGCATTCTGGCTGACTCAAGATCTTCCCTAGACGCTGATTTGACACCGGAATAAATTCGTCAAGTTCCGTAAACGGCATGCGGCTATTTTCACAGCACTCTGCTTTTATATTATTTGCTTATAATGGGATTACTAGTCCGTCGAGTCGTTCGATTTAGCCGGATTCTCCGTGGCCACCTTGTATTGTGTGGTGTAATACTCTGTGCTATTTATGTTGTGCTCTATCAAGATATTGGCATAACTTTGCCTGCTCTAAGATATGATGATAGTCTTGTTGAGGTTCCCTTAAGGTAAGTTCAAATTTCATAATTCGGAAGTAAAACCACTGACTTGCGTCCGTAACTTATCTCCTTTCTTCCAAAGAATGACGAAACCTTATTCACTATTATTGGCAACCCTTATGGAAAACATTTTGTCTTCAAATTTCTTCATCATATACATCTGTTGTTGATATAAAAATATAAACATTTTATAAAAGAATGAAGCTGGGATGTATATGCCTTTTATTGTATGTTAAGTAGATACCGAATAGTCGACCATGCTTCCCGTATTTGTTGCGCAATATATCTTTTTGAGGGGTGTTGCTATTTTCAAAGAAACAAAGTTTACGGGTTTTCCTCTTCCGGATCGCGATACAAGATACATTGTTTCCGCCATGTTTATTTGACAGCGAGCTTACAAATCCCTTCCATAATCTTGACTTGGCGCTTCGTGCCTCGTTCGAAGAACTTTTTCAAGAGGAAAAGTGCACTTTTCCCACTGCACGGCACTAAACGTGGATGTTATACAACCTTTCAGGGCTCTGTGGGGATACTTAACACAAGCACTCCATTACGTGCTTATGTTTAATACCTGCAGGTTTCGCGTCTCTGACGGATGGGTTTGGAAAGATGACATCGACTACAACCAGACACCGGAATCAATCAACGCAATGATTCTGGACAAACTGGAATCCAATCAAACTAACGAGGACCTTCCTCCATCCGTAGCACAGGACACTGGACTAGACTATGGACAGGGACGGTATCTTGAATTGGAGGGTGTGGAGGATTACGTGCTGTGGCATGATGGACATCCAGAGCCCACAAGAAAACAAACAAATAGAAAGTGAGATGCCCGGAATCCTTGACAAAACAAGTTGAGACTTTTCCGGTTTTTAAACTTTCGGTTTCTGTCCATAACTATAAAAGAAGGCCAACAGTGCCTTCCCCCACAGCCCCACCATAACAATCAATGTTGTTCAAGATGAACTGCAAATAACCTTGTCTCAACATCGTTTTAGGGGGAGAGGTGGCCGTAAGTAACAAGATTTCTTCATGAAAAAAAAGCCTTTTAGAATTTTTTAAGAAGTTTAAATAACCTCATTAAATTTTGGCCTGCCTTGTGAGCCCAGTGTCCTGAAGAATGGGCTGCCTGTAATGTTTGAATGCCAAGATTTTCACAATATGACTGGCCAGGACACGATATTCGGTTCAATCTAGTGTCAAGTCAAGAAATAATTTTAAAATTTCTCGAAAACAAATTCAGGCTAAACAAATTTCACTGTAGAAAGCTTCTGGGAAAACAATATAAAGAGTGGGAAACCTTATTAAAGGGAACAACCTCCAAGAAAACAACAAAATGACTTCAAACTACAGAAAATAATGTATACAATTAAAATTGTTCAAACTTTTTCCAATGAAAGTGTTTGTATTCGAGAAAAAAATGAATTTCAAAAACGCTTGTTTTGGCTTTCAAATCTCCCTGCCGCTGCAATCTTGAATAATTGTGACGTGTTGTGGATGCCCTATTGTGCCCGTTTGTTCTGGAACAATAGGGCAAAAATGACGTCACGTAACGTAACCGGTCAAAATATATACGCCTGTTCCTCCCCTTGGAATTCTACCTTCTCGTAATTCAATAAATTGTTATTTTAGGACGGAACCAGGCAAGGTATTAAATTGAGAGTTATGTAATCTTCCTTTCAGGATAAGAAAGTGTCACAAACCAATTCAAAATGTAGTTCTTCTGAAGACACACTACACCGGAAGCGATGTCATCACTAATATACTCAATCGATTTGCTGATTTGCGGAATCTACATGTTGCCATTCCCAGCGAAAGTCTGTCGACATTTTACTGGCCTTCAAGATTTCATTGGAAATACGTAGACATAATGCTACTTGATGGAGTCCTCCCCAACATCCTGGTCAATCATGCCAGGTATAACGGTGACGTCATGGATGAAATCATACAGCCACATGCAGCCTTCGTCACAATACTTCGCGACCCCGTGTCACATTTCGAAGCAACATTTCGGAACCTGGATTTCGCTGGAATTTTAGAAATGGAAAACATTTCGCAACCTTATTGGACATTTCTGGAAAATCCACGAAAGTACATTGCTAAAGCCATTCAACATCGGAGGTTTCAGGTAAATAAATAAGATGAATGCAGCATTGTATGGATGTATGGAAGAGAAAAAAAGAAAAATAGAAAGAAAGAATTAATGAATGAGTCGGTGAGTGAGTTACTGAGTGGTAATGAATGAACTAACGAGTTAATGAGTGAGAATAAATACAAACCTTACGGCTTGATGCGGTGAATACGAAATTACGAAAGGATGCCGAAAAGAAATCAATGATAAATATTAGGAAGACCTTAGACAGCAATGACCAGAACCAGGTTGCTGACCAGCGGTTTTCGTTAAAACAATGGTTTGCTGGGGGTGCTCATTCTCGCGGGCTGAGCCCTAAAACCTGGTTGTGGTCATTATTTTCCCTCTAAAACTTTGCATATGTTTTGTTTTTGTTTTCTCTTGGGAACATAGCAAGTCCCAAGAGAAACTCGAAACAATGCTTATGCAACATTTTGGAGGGCAAAGGAAGAGTATTGTGGTATTTTTGAAAGTGGCCTATTGAAGTTAGAGGGGGAAAAGTCGATGCAGTGAACTCGTGATAGCTTTTATATAACGCCTTAATCCAAATCTAGATAGATAATCGATATCGTCCAAAACTGAGCGTTCACACGAGATTCGAGTGCTCAAGGCGACACTCAGCAGCCACTTTATTCAGTGAGAACGATGGAGGTGTCCCCTACATTAGGGTGTGATAATGGCTATTCTCGCCCCCTACCGGCTTTCCAAGGAGATCTTTCTGCAAGAACCTTTAATTATACTTTCTAATTCAGTTTGCCTTTTAAATTGCAGGATTCTCTCAACCTTATCAAGAATGGTATGTTTTTTGACCTCGGTCTTCGCACCACTGATTATCACAAGATCGAAGTGGTAAAGGATGCCATCTTAGACATTGCTGAAAAATTTACACTTGTGTTAATTTACGAGTCGTTGGATGAATCATTAGTGCTGCTAAAGAGAAGACTATGCTGGGACCTTGACGATGTGCTGTATCTTAAATTTCACTATCAATTTCAAAGCAAAAATTCGCGATCATCCGCAATAAATAGCACTGTAACAGAACGAATTCGCCGCTGGAACAAAGCAGACGTCATGTTATATCATTATTTCAACAAAACACTTTGGAGTGAAGTGAGATCAGAGGGGCAAGAATTTCTTGAAGAACTTCGCGAATTTAGAGCAAAACACGAATGGATGGAGAAAGAATGCATTGGAATTCCGATAAATTTAAGCAAAATCGCCCTCAACCCTAACGTGTCATCTTTCAATCGTTATTTGTGTGAAAAGATGTTAATGAAAGAGATTGAATATTTGCACTATTTTCGACGGAAGATGCAAAATTACAAACGACGGATGAACACCTCAGTCGGGGGAAATTATGCCAGCAGAATGTTCTCGGGGCACGCGCAGGACGTTAATGAAATCTCGATACAAAGCAACAGTACGGAAGCGAGAGTGTAGGTTTTTTCGAGGGTCGAGGGTAAATTGTCGAGGGTAGTTTTTTATAGTTCTTTTTAGCTTTGGTCGCAAGATTCTCCGATTTAAGAAAAAAAAAACATTCCTTGCGAATTTTACAACAATTTTCATGTCAGAACCTCATGTTGCTCTTTCAAAGCCTTTGAAAAGAACGCAAAATTCGTTCGAGTCATGCGGGAGATGTAATGTGACAATATCTGTTTTTAATAATAATGCAAAGCGCTCTTGACTGAATACTGTACTGAATGCCGATGCGAGTTTTATTGATCAGTGAAGCCTAAGCTCAGCTTAATGCGGGACGCGTCTTCTGTGAGATACGAGTGTTTGCAAAATTCAATGGTCGTCACCTGAAAACTTCAATAAGCTTGAGGGCCAACAGAGGGATTTTTCGCGCGTTCCTGAGGAAGTGAAATGCTACTTCCGGTGACTGACGTCATCATATCATGAGCTGGCCAGAAAACCCAATCACCGCACAAAATATATTTTCCGCTGGTATTCGAAGTAATTAGTCGTGCTTGTTTCGCTTTAACACCTGCCGCACCCTTAATTGTATCTTCTATGCTGTTATTGGTCAGTTTACTAGTATTTATACTCTCTGCCGTTTACTTCACATCATTCACGTTTGCGGTTCCTACTACACAGTTTATATCTATTCCGTCGCGGGTCTTTCGCAATTCGTCAAGCCTGTGATACCAATGCCCAACGAACAGGAGCAAACCGAAGGTTCCTCCCATCCAACCCATAAGCCACAACCCGTTGATGAAGTAGAAACTCGGCAGCTGTTGACCAGGTTTTTTTCAATGTTTAAAGATGACCTCGAGAAGAAATTGGAGGATAAAGGGAAGCAGATTGAACAAAAGAGCAAGATAGATAAAGAAGTTGTACAACTCAAAATACAAAGCCAACCAGAAGCAGTTCGAGCTAAATGCAGAATTAGATATCATCATCGAAAACATAGAAACCGAATTTAACCGCAGCGAGCCAAAGCTATCCCTTATTGATCAGTCTGTATTGATCACCTACAATGCTGTGAACACCGTAAGAACTTTATAGTTCAAAACTTTACTAAGTAAACTTCAGAGTCGAGTGAAATGTACTTATTTAGGTGAAACAAAAACAATCGTAAAACGTTGTACTTCAATGGTGCAAAGCCATTTAAGATTAGAGCCAGTTATTTATGTTACAACATCAGTGGCTTCCGGTGCCCATAGCTCACGTTCAAAGCATGTTAGCCCCACAAATTTTCAAGGGCTATGCGCATAGGTGAATCTAGTTTGTTTACGATACAGCAAGCATCAAGACTTTCTTAAACTGAGCTATCGAAACGACGTTACCAATGTTTACAACTTCATCGGCGGCTTTATCAGTCGCTAGGTTAAGCTATCATGGCGGCAATAGCATCATTCAATTCAGTATAAAAAAAGGACTATACCAGGAACCCATGACCCGGAGCCTACAACTCTACTGTGTTCGTGTAACGGCGTTTTCACAGACCGATTTATTTTTAGATTGAATTTCCCGCGAATGACCAATTACAAGAAATTAAGCTGACGTCATAGGGTCACCGAACCGGAACTGCCTTTGTTTTTTGACCTAATTCGCTGGAAGGGCTAGTCTAAAAATAAACCTACTTGTGAAAACGCCGTTTCACAGACGCTGTATGGAAGTTGCACGCTCCAGATGGGCTCCTGACATTACTAAACAACGAAACACCGAAACAAAGCACCAAAACATTATGTATGACCCCAGCAAACATTTATTAGGGCCGTTTATACGACAGAAAATAAGCAGTAAGCCGCGGCTTACATAAGACGCGAACACCCCGTATAAATGGTACAAAATCTACGTTCACGGCTTTCTCAAGCCGCGGCTTATCTGGCCTGGCAGTTTATACTCGTATAAATAGTTCCTTTCGCGTATTATGTACGCCGCGGCCAGAGTAAGCCGCGGCTTATTTGCTGTCGTATAAACGGCCATTGAATACTAACCGACAAAGGTTGGATGTGAGATTAAATATTGTTTTAGGCCTAATTAGACATAAAAAGCTATTGCTCCTAATCTCAGTCTTAATCTGAATCCTTATCTTAATGTCAATGAATTAGGAACAATAATGTTTTAGGTCCAATTAGGCATAAAACGATATTTAATCTCAAATTGAAGTTTTTCGGTTAATATTCAGTGTATGGTGGGGTCAACATGGTGGTGTTTTAGTGTTTCGTTTCGCTGTTTAGTAATGGCCATAAAAAAATCTCTATTCACTATTCACATTTGACGAGACTATGTAAAGTTCGAAGATTTTACTCGTAACTTTGTTAATTTCGTTAATTACGGCAGTTTTGTTTTCCTGATCCTAACCGACAAGAGGACGACAAGGACGGCTGGCAAGTCGTAGCGGAATATGAATCAGATGAGTTGGGGTCTGGCTCAGAAGATGAAAAACACCTCAAGAAGGCCTGGGAAGTAGCAAGTAGAAAGAGGCGTCAGAGGCTTTTGGGATGTATTGTGCTCCAAATTTCGCTTTGACGACCATTGAAAAGGGGTACAAATTATCTTTTGCCGGCCTTCCTTTGGCTGTACGATTAAAAAATATGTCAGCTCGACTTCATGCTGATTTCGTACACCAAGCCGTTCTCGAGTTTGTTAATTCAGGTCGGGTCTGTACGGTTTTTAAGCAGCCTTTTACTGTTAACCCCTTGTCAGTATCTATCCAGCCGTGTGGTAAAAAGATTTTAATTCTAGATTTGCGCCACGTTAACAGGTCGCTTATTAAACAAAGAACCAAATACGAGGATTGGAAATTTGCTGTGGCTTATTTCGCCAAGAATTCGTACATGTTTTCTTTTGATTTGAAAAGTGGTTACCATCATATCGAAATTTAGCAGGATCACCAAAAGTTTCTGGGGTTTTGCTGGCGCTCTCCAGATTCGAATAACAAAGTGTTTTACGTTTTCACCGTTCTTCCCTTTGGTTTGTCTTCAGCTCCCTATATATTCACAAAGCTTCTTAAGCCTTTAGAAACATTGGAGAGTACAGGGTACTTGCATAACTGTTTTCTTAGAGGATGGTTGGGCTATAGTTGAGGACAAAAACGGTTGTCTTGTTAAGGCCCAATCTGTAAGGCGGGACTTGTATAGTGCAGGTTTCGTAAATTAACGAAGAGAAATCGGTATGGGAACCCTTTCAAGTTTTGGACTGGTTTGGTATTATAGCTTGGAATTCTCTATTGGGTACCCTAAAAATTGTAGATAGAAGAATAACAAAGGTTACCAACAACATAGATCGTATCATTGAAGCCGATTTTAAACTCTCTGCTAGAGAGTTGGCTCCTTTACGGGTCAAATTATTTCCACTGCACCCGTAGTTGGAAACAACGAAGGATTATGACCAGACATTGTGTCACGTCTACCTTGTGTGCAGATAAGTGAGATTCAGTATTCCAGAGATGCCAACCTATGGAGATTTAAAATCTGGAGATTTTATCCATCCGGTCTCCCCACCCCTCCCCCCTCGATCAACCTACCCACTCCCCCTCCCCTCCTCTCCCCCCCCCCCCCTAAACACACCCACCCATCCCCCAGCAGCTCCTTCAGATACAAGAATATTCTGCCACTATTGTGAATTTGCGGGAAAACAGGGTACTTATGTCAAGAATTTTTATTGGTTAATCGGAGATCCAATCAAACAATCGGTTATATGGCTATGATAGCTAAAGGAAGTTCTATTAAACGTGTGTTTGGAACTCAGAGATGAAGAAATGCATTAAGAAACAATCAAACGAGTTTGAAAAAATCGATCTATTTTAAACTTGGGGATGCAATTTGAGTCTAGAATGGAGAAACGTCTGTGAAAGGTTAGAGTCGTTTTTATCCGGGAGATTTAATGACCCGTACGGGAGACCGGGAGATTCGTTCCGTATCCTGGAGACTCCCGGATAATCCGGGAGAGTTGGCATGTATGGTATTCTGTCTTGATGATTATTGCAAAGAGGAATTAAATTTTTGGAAAGACTCAGCAGCAGGAATTGCTTTGTAAGTAAAGATCCTAGTTATTTTGTTTATTCAGATGCTAATGCAACTGGAGGTGGTGCATTCATAGACTTTATCGATGAGTTTGTGTGTCGACATTTCACCCTGGACCCTCGAAAATCTTACCCCGGACCCTCGACAAAAACCTGCCCTCGGGAAGCGAGGATGCTTGAACGAAGTTGACTACTTGCCTTCTTGCTAGATGAAACTAAGCAAACTCGATTCTTTTTACGTTTATTAAAATTGTCAAAAAAAAAAAAAAAAAAACCACTTGCAAATTCCAGACAAAGCATTCATAAATGAATTTTCGCAATCTCAATGACGAGTCAACAAATTCTACGCGGCAAAGTGGCTGCGTGAGTACCTCACTCTTTTATGACGCTTTATGGAACAAGGCCTATCCTGAGCTTTTTTTAGTTATTTGTTTTTATTATATAGATACCGATGAAATAGTTGGGAGTTTTTCTTCCACTTAAAAATCACATCTTCACTATTTTTTTCTTTCTCATGTGAGGACATAGTTCCCTACAAGCAGAGGTCTCATTTCTTTTTGCGTTCGCTGGGCTGACGAGTGCGGGAAAACAACCTTGGACGGCACTCTTCAAACCGCATACCTCATAAAATGTTTGCTGATTGTGACTTGAGCCCGCTGCGTCTCGCGCACTGCTTTACAGTAATTCCGCTGTTGTTAGGGGTGCAGGGATGGCGCAGTGGTGAGAGTACTCGTATCCCAACAATGTGGTCCGGGTTCGATTCCCTGACTCGGCGTCACATGTGGGTTGAGTTTGTTGGTTCTCTACTCTGCACCGAGAGGTTTCCCCTCTCCTCAAAAAAACCAACATTTGACTTGATTTGTGTTGATTGTTAATTTCAATTTACAGTGTCCCCAATTAGTGCTTCAGCGCTAGAACGTCCAGACACTTAAATAAAGTCCCTTTCCTTTCCTTTCTTTTGTTAAGTGAACTCACACAACGTAAAGTATCATGAGGATTCGGTCGCTAAGTAACAGCCGCGTGTGCTCAACAGTGAGTTTCGACCCTTGGCAGAGATCTCTTTTCCTGTACTCGTCAGCCCAGCGAACGCAAAAAGAAAACGGAGACCTGGGAAAGGACACAGGTGTAGTCATGGTTACTAACATGATAACTCAATGAAAAGCGAGCTTCCCTTTTAGGCCAGGGTTGCTCGAGGCATGGTTAGCGCTAATCAGCGTTAAATACCATGGAAACCTGTACGTTTTGATACCTCTTAACCAACGGTTAGCGCTAACTTGGCATCGAGCAACCTGCCCCAGGCGCGCGGACTGCCAAGTTAAAAAGGAAGAACATCCAGGAAGATTTGTCCAAGTGGCGGATGGAAAACAACTTGACAGCGCAACCACAGGTGGAGTATCCGATCATTTCTACATCGACCATGGATGTTCATTAATTCCTTTAATGAAAATAGGCTTCAAACCATGTTTCACGGAAACTAAATGGCTGGAGGCGACTTTATATCAACTTAAAAAACAATTCAGTAGAGCCCAGAAACTGATCCGAAGCTTGCTAAGAATGCACTGCATGATCATTATTCAGTTTCAGATATTGCCATGTGCTGTGAAATATAATTGTTTCTCGTCTACATTAACAGGTTTATGACTCAATTTGACATTAACATGATTTGTTGATAACAGTCACGTCTTGTTTCATGTTATTCAACATGCGTGTTAGCAGTTGATGATCACTTTTTCGTCATTCCGATGATGCATAAAACAAATTGTATGGAAAATTTGAAAGTGAACTTTCATGAGTGTATACATAACAAACAGAACATTACAAAGCCGATTGGGGAAGCAAATTTTATCTTCTCGTGCAAGTAGTATCTCTCACTTGTTTGCTGCGCCCACTGGTGAGAGATACTTTTAGAACTCGAATATAACAGGCATATCCCCAAGCGGCCATGTAATATCATCTATGCATTTTTTGGACTGTGTTTTATGGAGATGGGAGCTGAGCCATTGTTTGAACTTGGCCATGAAGCCACAGTTTGCGGGTAACAGAGTAGCCGCGTAGCCGCAAGTTTTCTGGGAAGTGTTTTGGAGTGGCCGGGTATTCTACAGTTACGCCATGATCTACGACGTGGGGGTATCAGGAAGAATGCTATTGCCCTACCCGCTCTATGGGGCAGCGTGAAGTCACGAAATCTCAAGTGGAGCAATAACGATAAAGATTGAAAGCGTGATCTGATATTTTCATTGACGTAGCCATCGTGGATTATGATGTCCGTCTAACATTTTTTATGAGCGAGTTTTAAAACTGTTGTCATTTATGCTCACGTTTTAAGCTTGTTAATTGAAGATTTAACAAAAAATCTTTCTTTTCAAAAATTTGGCTTTAGCCGTGCAATCAAAGGACAGGACCTCAAATGAAAAGCGGAATGGATTGAGTCAGCTCCCTTACAAACAACTCTGTCTCGCATTGTCTGTCTTGTCTGTCCTTTGAGTACGTTGTCACAGCACAGGTAAACTTGTCTAAGCTATGTCCAAAAACACAAGGTACGGTGAAACATAAACCAAACAATCGGCGATATCAGAGTAGAACGATTCCTTGTCAATGATCAGCGTAATGAAATTACTAAGTCGACGAGAGATTAATAGATAACTGACCCCAAACCTTAATATTCTCAGGGTGCGCCAAAACCTATGTCCGATTGTCCGGGACAAGTAGAAATTTAGTTCGGACATGTCAATCTTAAACATGACTTGTCCGTGGGACAAGCACATTTCTAATGTCTAAACAACTACAGAAACAGAGGAAAATTGACTTCAAGTTGCAGTAGAATTGAAATATATCTAACAGTAGCAATGGCAAACCTTTAACTTGACAAAATAAGTGTAAAGATTCCTCTAAATTTCGCTATTCTACAGCCATTCGTTTGTTTCCGTGATCTCATCTGGCCTTAGTAACCAGGCCTGTTAAGACTAATCCCCAGGCTCTAAATTCGAGTCAATAATGGCGGAATCTCAAAAGCGTCAGTCCACGCTGTTTGCTTTTCTTCCAAACCAGTCAACCAAAGAATCAAACAAAGAATCATCTGAGTCTTCAAGCAGTTATGGCAAGAAGAAAGGCAAGGTCCTTGCAAAGCAGGATTATGAAAAGAAGAGAAAACGCAACTTTCAAGAGCAATGGAAGTCAGAATTTCCGTGGCTTGGCATTGCAGCAGACGAATCTGGAGCGAAAATGTACTGCTTCTACTGCAGAGAAAATGAAGCTTTAGCTGATAAAAGCAGCCCTCTCTTTTCAGGATGTGGTTCAGACGGAAATTACAGACGCGACCCATTGGTGAGCCATAACACCTCCAAGTGCCATTTGGCTTGTGCTAAGGCCTGGCAAAAGAATAACCAACTTGATTACCAACCTCCTATTAAGAAAGCTGTACAACAGATGATAACTTCCCTGGATGAAAAGAACAGACACCACCTCAGAGTCCTTATGAACACTGCTTTTTTTGTGGGAAAGGAAGAACTAGCTTTTAGAAAATTTGGCAGCCTCTGTGACCTCCAAGAAAAGAATGGTGTAAAGATGGAGAGTATGTACCGTAATGAGAAGATGTGTAGCCAATTCATTGCCAGCATTGCTGATGTTGAGAAAGAAAAAACCAAGAGAGAAGTGAGAGAGACAAGGTTTCTTTCGTTACTGTCAGATGGCTCAACAGATGCAGGAATTATTGAACAAGAGACAGTGTTCGTACGTTATGTGGACAAACAAGGACAGCCATGGACAAAATTTGTTGACATTGTTCGCCTTGAATCTGCAACTGCAGCTGGAGTTTGTAACGCAATTACAACCGGCTTGGAGACAATTGACATTGACGAAGAAACACTGAAGAAGAAGTTAGTTGGGTGCAATTTTGATGGAGCTAGCGTCATGATGGGCAAGAAGTCAGGCGTTGCTGTGCAAATACAAAAAAAAGTTCAACAGCCAGTTGTGATTTTACACTGTGTTGCTCATAACCTTGAGCTTGCTGTTTTAGATGCAGTTAAAACCATTCCCTACCTTGAAACTTTTGATGAAACTATTAGGCAAGTTTTCAAGTTTTACTATTATTCACCCAAGAAAAGAAGAGAAGTCAATGCAGTATCAGAAATCCTTGATGAAAATCCAGCTAATTTCAGCAGTAACATCAAGAAGACAAGGTGGCTGTCTAGCAGACATAGAGCTCTCGCTGCTATGGAAAAAAATCTTGCTGTGACAGTCACACACTTGGAGCAGGTGAGCAGTGGGAAAGGTGAAGATGCAGCCAAAGCCAAGGGGATATTAAAGCAAATCACAACAGGGAAATTTGCAAGATTCCTTTACTTCATGTTAGATGTCACTGCAGTTTTAAAGGAACTGAGTGAAAGTTTCCAAAGAGCTGATCTTTTCATCACCGATGTTGCAAGAAAACTTGACACAGCCATATCAAACTTGGAGCTGTTAAAGAATGACAAGCCTCCCACAGAGTTGTCGAAGTTCCAAACTAAGTTCAAGAGCAGCTACGATGAGGGGAAAAAGATCCTACTGAATGGAAAAAATAACAGCCAAGAAGTTTCACTGAAAGATAATAGCCAAAGTACAGATCTCCGCAAGCTTTTTTCAAGATTTTTGACTGATACCATTAACTATCTTGAAAAGAGGTTTGCCAGCCTCAGCAGCCCACCTCTCTCCGATTTCACTGTTTTTGATTACAGAAATTTCCCTGTTCAAAGAGGAGAAAGAGCTAGTTATGGTAACGAGGAAGTTCAAAGGCTAGTTGATTATTTTGCCCCACTTCTTTCCCAAGAAGAAAAAGATGGAGCGGTTAAAGAGTGGCAGGAATTGAAGAGCTTCTTGGCTACGCAGAGAGCATTGAAACCAAATGATGTGTATGCATCCTTGCTTGCACGTAACCAAAATGACCTAAATAACGTTCTTGTATTGGTGAAGCTCATGATCACTATCTCACCAACAACTGCAACATGTGAAAGGTCATTCTCAGCAATGAATCGGCTGAAAACAATGCTGAAAACAAGAATGCAGCAGGAAACATTGTGCAACCTCTTACGAGTTAAAGACCAAGGCACGGTGCTGAAAGAGTTTGATCCAGATTCTGCAATTGAACAGTGGCTCTTGAAGGCTAAAACAAAGCGTCACATTGTGTCAAAGCCCAATGCTACTTCTTCTGCTATCCATGGTGACACTAATGATGGAAGAGAAGTGGAGCAAGAACAGCAGGAGGATGACAACATGTTGCTGCCCCCATTGCCACACCTTGTTGTTGATGAGGAAGAAATCGAGTGAATCATTCTTAATCTAAACCAAAGTCAGGCTTGCTAGTGAAAAACATTAAATATACGAGCGGTTGGTGATTTAAATGAAAGAAGGATTTACGATTTAAGCAAGCTATTTTGTGCCCCACAAGTTCGATGTGTTTGATATTTGCTTTAGGTTTAAAATAAAAAAATTACTTAGTACACAAGGCTTAAAATGTCATTAAAATGAAAAAAAAAAAACACCTGAATGTTTTTGAGTCAATTAAGTCATCGTATATGCAGGGTATAAGGTGAGTTACTTGTAATAACGTCGAAAATGTTTGTTTTTTTATCGTTAATAACATTTGTAGCCTTGTTAATAGTTCACAGTTAACGTTGCTTTAAATTAAAATACAACAAAAGCCACATGTTGAATTAATTTTATTTTCAAATACAGTTTGAACAAATCTTTTTGGACAAGCACTTTTGGGTGTCGGACAACCAAATTCTCTATGATGGTTGTCCGATGGACAAGTGGATTTCAAAATTTTTGGCGCACCCTGTATTCTCTCTCCTGTTTCATGTACATACATATCTCATCCACTTAGTAATTTAATTAGCTTGATAATAATGACAATGAGAAATCGGAACATCGCTAATTTTATTAAAATATGTCCCAACAGCGGCCACAAACTTACGGTGCACCACGTCACATTGATACCATTACCTATTTGGCCTTTTGCAACAAACGATCACATGGTACAAAATCCGCAATGCTGGAGGGCAAGCTCATTATTATTCCCCCACTGAGACGTTAAAACAAAGAGACCTGAACCAGTCAAGCTTGACTTGCCTTTGTTTTAATGTCCCAGTGGGTGAGTAATAATGAGCTTGCCCTCCAGCATGGCGGATTTTGTACCATGTGATCGTTTGTTGCAAAAGGCCTATTCATTTTCATAGGTTCCTGTCACGCTTGCTTGTGCATTTCTACAAAACCTCGAAACCTTTCGGATGTGATTCGTGTTCAAGGCTGAAAATGAAAACGTTTTGAGGCATGAAAAATTGGAATTTTTTTTTTATCGTCTTGATCAAAGTCAAAAGATAAGAGGATCGTATTCCATGCACAAACAGCATTCGTACCTAAAAGTTGTAGGGACTTTCAAGTTACGACAAGCATAACCAGGGTGGCGTCGCATGAGACGTGTTTAACATAGGCCTACATGCACATGCATATCACTGGGCATGGTCTAGAGACACGACGGAAAAAATCGATATCAAGGAATATACTTAGAACAATCGCAGATTCTTACTATACTTGCAACGCTGCACGAGCGGTTGACAGTCTGGAACAAATCTGGCGCATCGCGTCAACTGAGCAGTTCACGTTAACACGGGTCTTTCTCCCTTGTTTTTTTTCCTAAATTGGCTCGTGATCAGAACCAATTTACTTCAGTGCCAAAGTCCTATAGCTCTAAAAGGTTACTTTCCTCTTGCTGACCAGCGCTTTCGTGTCCCCTGTTTTGACCAAGCTTTAACTGTAGCCTATCAGGATCATTAATGACTTGATCTGCACCGTTAGCCAAAGGCAACAATTCTCTACCACTCAGGTGAGTAGAAACAAATTCAAATTGTTCATCGCTGCAGCTTAAGTCCAATTGTTCCGCAGAAATCGTTGTTAGCTCTGCTCCAACTCTTAATGCAAGCTGTTGGGTTACCATTTCATGAGCAGGACTGTTCAAGTGTTCATGCTGGTGCACTTGAGAGGTGGCTAAGTGCAATAGACCCATTGCGTCGCTGTGCGGAATCATGTAAGTCACCGTGTCACTCATATATTCCTCATTCAACTGCACATTTTCACTGTCTATCACTTCTGTTCGCCCAACTTCTGGTGCTTCACGACTTGGTCCTTCTGCAATCCCTCCTGCCACTGTTCCATTCATTTGAGCTGCGTCTAATGGTACCTCTTCCAAGCAGCTACCGTGAGAACCTTCAGCCGTCTCATTGAGCCTAGCTGTTCCAGCCGTCTGCATTGCAGCATCTTTCGGTGTCGCTCTTTTTTGTCGTTTTTCCCTTTCTTCCTTATTGACACCTTCAAGCCGTGCCTGCCTTTTAGCATGGACTTTCAAGTGCGCTTTGACTGAGCTTGGCTGAGTAAACCCCTTGCCACAAAGATCACACTTAAACGGTTTTTCACCAGTGTGTATCACTTGGTGTCGCTTTAGATGCGAGAGCATCGTAAAGGCCTTGGGGCAATTGGAACATTTATATGGTCTCTCTCCTGTGTGACTTCGAAGATGACTGGCAACATCTGAGCTCCGTTTAAAGGCTTTACCACACTGCGGACAAGAATAGGGCTTTTCACCAGTATGGGTTCGCATATGGGTCCGCAGATTCGCGCTTAGTGTAAACCCTCTATCGCACATGGTGCACTTATATTTCTTTTCCGGTGGCTCCCCGGAGTGCAAGCGTTGATGAAGCACAAGCTTTCCTTTCTCCAGGAACCTTTTGCCGCACTCTTGACACTCATAGGGCCTTTCCCCTCTGTGCATGCGCATATGTCGGTTGAGAGACGATACTTGTGACAAACCTTTGTTGCAAATCTCGCACCTGAACTCCTTCTCGGCCATGTGCTTTCGCATGTGATACTGGAGAGCCGAGTTCCACTTAAAGCTTCCCAAGCATATCTTGCAGGTGTACACTGCCTTTGCTTCAGGCTTACTGTTTGTTTCTGTCCTTGGTTTAGTTTCCGTAGATGAGTTTTCTGGTGGTTCCGTATCTCCCCCTCCCCCTTGGGCTGCTTTGTGTTTCTTACGTTTAGGAGGGGTCTTCTCTGTGAATTGTTTCTCGACTGTATCACCATCACCTTCCTTGCTGTTCATGCCCAATCTCTTCATTGATAAAGAGGCCTTGGATTTACCTGATTGACTCTTAATTTTTGTCGCCGCCGTTGTCTTCCCTGTTGCTTCGTCTTTGCTGGCCACCTTCTTTGCACTCCTTTTTCCCCCACCAGTTAATATTTTGCGACCATTGGCAGTTAACTTACAGTTGCCAGCTCTTTTTTTCGCTGTCTTCTCGACGGCTCTTTGGCGAGATTTTGGAGCTTTAGAACTACTTGCGGTGGAATCCGTTAGCAGTAATTCTTTACAAGTTGAAGTCTGTTGAGAAGGCGAAGGCTTCCTGGCCGCAGCACTGCGAGTTTTTGTTACTTTTGCACTTGAATTTCTGTTTTTATCAGCGCGTTTTGTACTTGAGGCCTTTCTTTCTTTTCGGGTGCTAACCTCAGGAAGCCGAGGAACATTTCTCCTCTTAGCCTTTTTCGGCGAGTTGACTTTCCCCATACCAACCGAAGGCCGTTTACTCCACTTGGCAGATTTCGAGGGTGCAGGTTGCACATGCACAACAACATAAGGTGAATTCTCTTCAGACTGAACAACTGTGCTCTTTTCGATAGTGTTTCCTATGTGCACAACAACATATGAAGACTCCGCTCCTGCTCCAGATGGTAGCGTGGACTCGTCGATGGATGTCCCTACTTCAACAGCTTGGAACTGATGGGAGAGGTTACTTGAAGACGGATGTGGCTGATTCGTTGGGTTACTTGGATGTACCTGAAACTGGTTGGCATTGTCACTAATACTTGAAGATTTCCGTGAAATTCCTGCGCAGCGAAACGACTTGTGTCGTAAAAGACAGATTGGCCCAGCGAACGTGAGTTCACAAAACTCGCACACAAGATCATGACCTGGAATTACAGCCATTTCAAAAAAGAAAAACAAGGTCATAAAAATCACAGCTCAATCACCGAAAGTCTCATTCGAGTTTGCTCAGACACCATTGTCAAACTTTCTCCACATGAGGTAATAATTCGAATTTTAGTTTTGGTAAGTTGCTCCTAATTATCAAAATTCTGAAAGTGTTGCCTTTGTAAGTAACATAAAATGCTAAATCGCTTAAACTGCCTCCTCACAAATTTGTTTTGGGCTTTGCACGCCATCTGTTCAGCATTTGTTGAATATATGTTTTCGGTAAACATAAAGGCCTCTTAAAACAGCAACAGCAAAGGAGAATGTGCTGCCTTCTTGGAAAAGAACAGTAACCCTTCAATAACTTAGTGTGACATTAAAGAACAAAGAGTGACAAGGTCTGTTAAAAAAGAAGTGAGGGGTGTTGTAACATTTGTGTTCGTCTATTTTTTATCAGTGGGTTAAGGAGGGGTATCAAATTTAACACGCGATCTTAATCGCTGTTTGAAGGTTAACGATATAATAATAATAATATAAGGTTCTTAGAACGCATATCAAAACTCTATGCGTTAACAATAAAATCAAATGTTATGAATAAAATAATGACGTCTAAGGCGAAAAATAGTTTTTGAAAAGAAAAGACTTCAGTCTGGTTTTGAAAATAGATATTGAAAATAGGTTTTGAAAATAGATATTGTTTCTGCTTGCGATATCCAATCCCATTCTTCAAGGAAAGCCTTGTGAAGCAGGCCATGTTGGTTGTTATTCACTAAGCAAACTATATTGAATACCAAAGCTCCTTCAGTTGATTTACTCACCATTTTGTTCATTCTGTGTTGAACTGTCCACTGTTTGTGTGTAGCTGTCTGAATACCACACCAACAATTCACTGCCGGCTTGTACAGGGACACAGGTTCTGAAGTAAATCTCTCCACGAAACTGCATAACTATAAGGTTCCGTTCTTCGTTATCTCGAGCACTGTTCACAAATCTCATCCAGTTACTGAATCGCTCATTTGTACCATCAACAACATGACTTAACTTTCCATCTTTAAATACCTGAAGTCAAAGAAGAAGCGAAAGGAAAATCTCTTTGGGCTTGCTAATTTAAGCCTATTTACTTTTTTTCGCAAACTTATAACGATCATAATAATAAAAATAGGTCCGCAATGCGTACTTGTGTGGGATTTCAGTCAAATAAACGTTGATGATTAGCATTACAGTAAATGTAATACATTTTGTCACGTTATAGTGATAAATGTCAAGTAAAGATTCCGTAGAATCCCAAGCTGCAGACGAGAAAACGGTTAGGGGAGAAACATGTTTGGACTTCTAGTTTCGAAGAAATTAGGGGTGCTTACCATTTGTCAGAATAAACCGGTTGGGATGACCGATGAATAATGGTAACAGTTTTTCCACAATCACCAAACCCGCCCAACGAGATTTCGCTTACCATTTGCAATTGTTTTCGGCTTATGGGAGACTGGAAACTGGAAAATTTAGCAAATGGTAAGGACATTTTCACTGTTCCATTCAATGGGGAATGCCACTTACTGTGGTTTGTGTATTTCCCAGTCAGCAGACAAAGCTGGACATGGCCCCAAGTTATCACGGGGGAAGAAGGGGGCGGTGATTGACAGAGTTAAGAGTCGGTGAAGTAAACATTTTGCAGGTTAGGGCTTGTGACGCATTACAATTGGGTGCATTTGAGCACGCGAGTTTCTCAGCCACCAAATCTTTTGCAATTACATGTAACTGCCAAAATGTGTTAGAGTCCACGTGCTTCAGGCATGAACGCACTTCTTCAGAGACTTATGACATATTTGCGTTCGACAAAGAGGTAAATGCCTTCTACTTTTATTCATCAAATATTGGAATCAGTCGCTAGTAGCAAAGGGGAATTTGTTTACGATAAAGCTGGATAAATCAGCAGGCAAGTGCAATTGTCAGCTAAGAGTATTCGTGCTTCTAGATTACAACACTGTACGTAAACTATAGTTTTACAAATTAATTAGCTTTTCTGTTTTAACATTACCAGTAAATGTGAAAATTTTTGACAGGAAGTTTGAAGGCATTATGTTTTTAACTTGCGAATCTACAGAAACTGGCGCTGTCACGCAACGTGTCAACAAATCGTAGTTAAAAGAAAGAGGGAACCTCAAATTGCTAGCCTGCGTGACCGGCGTAATCGGGGAAGGGGAAGGGGAGCGAGGGGGATTGGGGAGAGGGGAGAGGGGAGAGGGAACGCCTGCCACAAGAACCTCATTCGTTTCATTCCCGCCCAACGATTTTCAGTTAATCCAATTACCTTATCCGTCAAGAACTGTCAATTTATCCACCAATCAAAATCAGGCTCGCGTTTTTCTGCATGACTGATTTCACGCGGGAATGTGCCACATGCAGACAAAACAGGAAAATGGTTAGAAACCTTTGATAAATGTGATGTCGGTGACGCCAACAAAAATTTGTAAGCGAGAGAGAAAGGCCAAGGAAGGTAATGAAAACAAGAATTGTAGATTCTGTGGGACAAACTTTGAGGTTGAATTTTTGTAAAATACAAACAGAGAGCTCTCCCCTATCCCCAATCCCCTTCGCTCCCCTTCCCCTTCCCCGATTACGCCGGCCACGCAGGCTACAAATTGCTGATCGTAAATCTACAGGATAATACTGGACTTTGCCATAATGTTATATCTGTCCGATACAAGTTTGAAGGCATGACTCCTTGCAATATAGCTGGCACAACTCGCTTAATAAAAACGTCAGAAAGCAAGACGAATTCTCCTCCCTTACCTTGTAAAGAAATCGCACCGAGAAAACAAGTCGAAATTCACCAAATGACTACAGCCGAGAAGAGTAATGGACGCCACACACAAACACTCATTCTAATTCCCAGGGTCCTCTCTCTTCCTAATAGAGACCACGTGGCAAAAACTTGGCTCTCGTATACAAATAAAGTCAGCCATATCGCCGGTGCTGACAAAGTGCGGGGAAATCCCACACAACAATAATAAAATATATACAGAAATTATAAAACCTATAATTACAATCATTATAATAATAACAACTAGGCAATCTGCAAGCACTATGACATCAAAGTGCAGGAAAAATAATTACGAACATGACCCTGGCAGCTACACTAACGGAATACCAAGAAGACTATACTCAGTATACTCTGGGACAAGGCAACCCAAACTGACAAAGAAATCAAGGCAAACAGACCAGATATAGTGGTGAAAGAGAAGAAGGAAAAAAACCAGCCTGCTTATTGATACGTCTAACCCGACAGAAAGGAACACATCTTTAAAGACAGTAAAAGCTCTTGAAGTATAGAGATCTTGAAACAGAAATCGAGAAAGCACGGGGAATGCAAAGGGCAACTCTTCCAGTTATCATTGGTGCTCTAGGGCTTGCCAAGAAGGGTACTGAAAATCACATCGGCAAAATCCAAGGAAATATCAGAACAACAGAGCTTCACAAGATTGCCCTCCTTGGAACTGCTCACATACCAGTACTTAGGAGGACTCTACCCATCAAGTGATCCAGTAGAATAGGCAACTTTCATGATGACATCATTTGACTAAAACTACCAGAATTCAGTTTTCCAATTAGCATGAGACAAGGACAACCTGAAGGATTCTGCAACTTGTAGTCAAATGGTGTCATCATGCAAATGTTCTATTGTGATTGCCTTAAGCTCAAGGAAGGAACTCGGCACCATAAGTGAAAAGAGCAAATACTCTCATAATAATAATAATAATAATAATAATAATAATAATAACAACAACAACAACAACAACAACAACAACAACAACAACAACAACAACAACAACAACAACAACAAGCTGTAAAACCGGAGTGATTAAAAAAGGAAGCACAAGAAAAAGTTAACTCATGGAGACAAAGGAAAATGCATGGACAGTTTTTAACACATCTGGAAGAGGATGTTGACATCAACGGTACATGGGATTGGGTAAAAAATGCTAAACTTAAATCCAGCACTGAAGCTCTCATCTGTGTGGCACAAGAACAAGCTTTGCAAAAGAATTATGTGAAGTTTGCCGTACCACCTGACTGCAGAGTTAACTTAAACAAAATTGAAAATTTTGAAAAATATCAAGATTTCAAAGTGTGAGATAACAATGTTGTAGGAGCTTTGGGAGCAATCCCTAAAGGTCTGAATACGTCGCTTCAGAATATTGGTATAAGGGTAAGATCAGGGCATGTGCAAAGACCGCATTATTGCAAGGTTACTGCAAAGATTTCTTCAGATTTGAGGATGGCCAGAACCTTGTGACCCTTCAGGGTCTTAGTTACTATCTGTAACCCACTCCAAGGAAATTGGTCTGGTTCACCAGCAAAACTTAGTGTAATTGAACATCATCATCATCATCATCATCATCATCATCATCATCATCATCATAATAATAATAATAATAAGAATAATAGTAATAGTAGAGCGGTTTTCAATTGAGTGTCGAAAGTAATTAGCGAATTACTTTGGTTTTACATTACTTCACTCAGTGATTGGTTCAAACTTCTCGCACCACTTTTTCAACCAATCAGAAGTAAAACCAAAACCAATCATGGCTCGCGCATGCACATTTTCCAGCGCTTTGTGTCGGCTGCGTGTAATTACTTCGAGTTTTGATTGGTTTACTGGATTGTTTCCATTCTTTTTGATTGGCCAAAGTAATTACTTTGGTTTTGGTTTTACGACACTCATTCGAAAACCGCTCTAATAGTAATAGTAATAGTAATAGTAATAGTAATAGTAATAGTAATAGTAATAGTAATAGTAATAATAACCAATATTGATAGGGGGGATTGGGAGCAGTCCCAGGAAGGTTGCAGAGCTTTATCAGTTGGCTTGGCATGAACACAAGCTGATATCCCTTCTAGGGTTGGCAACAATGTGGAGAAAGGTGATTGGAAATGTTAACGTCAGAGCAGAAAGCGAGACATTTTGGGGAGAGTTTTGGGAAACAGAGGAGGAGCATACTGGGCAAGCACCTTGTCATCAAAGTACTAGCAATAATATTCATAATATCATGGATGACAAATTACTTCTTAATTTAGGCGCGAAATTTCAGCGTTAATTTATAATTTCACATGTGAAATTACAAAATTGCCATGGTAACATCTCTTGTATCTCGATCAGAGCCAAGATGGCGTCTAGATTTAAGACAGTGACCATTGAAGAAGTTACGAAATTAAAAGAAGTGGCAGAAAATTTAAATGCGTGAAAGAGCACAATTAACTGGGTGAGAGTTTTTGAGAAGTGG
>OX421446.1:31890479-31897979 GCA_949126865.1 Montipora capitata | reverse complement strand
AGCCTTATTGAATAGCTTAATCAAGAAAATTATCCCTAAGGTGCATGTTCCGTGATCTGGTCTATCACTTAAAACACTTGTAGATGCAGTAGCTTTTGTTTTTGGTTCCTAAAAAAGGCAAAGAATATTCCAAACACCATGGTGAATCGTGTAACACTTGAGCCATTGCAAAGATTAAAAATGTCAACAAACTCGGCGGTATTTACATAAGATCAGTCGTAATTGAATTAGTCGTCTTGTGGGAAAATAAGTCGACTAAAACATTTCCCACACTGGGGGACTGACTTCTGCTGTTCCTCGGGTACTTGATGGAAGAGATTGAAGACCCGCCACCTAACCTTCATCATCTGAGTCTCCCTGTCATCAACAACATTTAGCAACTGACATGCCCTCATTTATCGCGCTGAGAACAGCTTAGGTAAATATTATTTCCACTTTTCAAAAGTTGGAATATATGTCTTCAGAAAGTGAAGTTTCACCAGCGACCTCACATTTTCCCGCATGTCTTAATTACTGCCTGTATGTGTCACACATTGCTTTAAATTCCCTTATTTTTATCTTCTTCCTTTTATTTTCAAATCCAACTGAACAATAATTCGACATCCTAAATTTCTCTTTCTCATCTGTGCGCGAACCAAGCAGGTATATTCCATCAATGATCAAAAAATTGGTCTTGAACAGAAACTGTTATTCTTTCCTATCTTCAGACTAAATACAATACTCGTCACAAATCGTTGAAACAGACACCGTTTCTCTTGAATTTTCTGGAAAAATCCTGAGATTTCTACTTCACACTGTTTTCCCAACTGAAATGTGCCTTCTCCCTCCCCAATGTTGAGCCACGCGTGTTTTGAAGCATTGAGACCACTGTGATACCCAAATCAACATTGGGGAAGGGGAAACAGCCACAAGTGTTTCAAGATTTTTGACGAGTATTGTAGCCTGCATAACCTAGAACTACAATTACAGACAAAACCGTTAGAAAGATTATCACTTTTAGGGTCTTCTTTGCTTGCCTCCCCACCTCCTAGCTGATTCAATGTTGTGCAAAACTGAATGGTTTTAGCGGGAAATTGTTGTGGCTATATAAGAGAAGGTGAAACTATTTCTTTTGTGTTTTAACAGAAGCGGGTTGAAATACAGCTCTTTAATAATATTTTTGTTATTCTGAAAATACAATTTGTACCATTTGTATCAAAATCTACAGTACTCAGTTCCTGAACTTCCATCCACTCTTTGAGGATATCAATGTAGAAAGCTGGTATGTTACTGAGGTTAAGAAGGTGTAGATTACAACCACAGTCAAAGATAAAGGGACCACCCACCCACCTACCTACTTACATCTACGTCATCCATGAGCTAAAAAAGGACAAACTCTCCGACAAATGAAAAAAGATCTTGAGTAGTGGTTTGAACCACTGGCCTGCCGCCCAACTGATTGTGCCCATTACATTCGATTGACCTACATGTACCAACAAATGCACTGTTGTATGAAAGTTCTATGACCTATCTTGCTTGCCATTTCAAAGGTGTGGCTAACACTAATTTTTGCATGGCTTATTTCTCAAAATTAAGCACAAATCAGAGAGAAAAGAACAAGGCGATATGCTAGATTTTTCTTCGGGTTTTCCTGTGCATTTATGCCTATACCATAATATTATATGATACTGTACACATGCTCTTGGCTTCAAGGTGAACAAAAACAGTTCTGCCATCTTGATCAAGCTCTTCCCAGTTTTATTGTGAAGACAAAAAACAATATTAAGTTCCTTTGCAGGCAACTCGCAAAATTTTGCCTAGTTTTGAGCAAAACCAAAAAAGACCAGCCAAAACTACATGTAGTGACTTGGGGAGTGACATGCTTTTGTATCAAGCTGTTTTGTTGCTGTTAATGGTTGAGGCTAAGTTTGATATATACATCTGGCCTCTGTTGCTTGAAGGGTGGATAGCACTATCCATTGGATAAATCACTATCCACCACATAACTCAATTGGTTTTACTCATGTTTATCACTGGATAGTGATTTATGTGCTGGATAGCACTATCCACCTTTTGAACCAAGGCCTCGAGGATCTGGTGAGACATAAGAACTCAGCAACAACCTCCCTCAGAGTTCGACACTAACGCTTGCCCGATTGCCTGGGGTAAGCGAAATTAAAACAACTCTAAGACTTGCCGATATTTTGCGCAACGATTTGATTTGCAGCGAAGAAAGTTACTAGTAATATAACGTAGTCACCGCAAACACGGTAAAACTTAAAAAAATAAACAATGTTACATCTCTTTGCTGTCATTTACTTTTCTGTTAAAAATAATTATAATGGAACAAACCTCAAAACAGATTGGAAGGAGAAATAAATTCATAGCCGCCATCTTTCTCCGCGTGAAAAGAATATTAATTTTGTTGCGACTGAACCCAGTTTTCGCACAGCCAAATACACTTGGATTATCGAGCAAGCGCACAAGAAAATTCTACCTTTTATCACGCAATTTCAATCAGTTTTGAAAGGTTAAAGATCATACTATTCATAACCAGCCTAATCTCAGAGAGATATTTAAGGAATAAGGAATCACCCTTGATTCCTGCTCCTTTATTTAAGGATTTTCTTGATTCCTTCTAAAGCAAGACTGTAAAGGCTACTAGAACACCATGGACACACAGAATGAGTCGCGCTAGTCTGTCAAATCTATTTCACCCAAAATTGACATTTTTTAAAAGCCTCCTTTGAGTTTTAATGGGAAACAGGTCTTTAGAAGGTGGGCAACCCAAAAAACTCCATGGGCAACCAAAAAAACAAAACTGGTTGTCCAAAGGGCAAATTAGTATTAAAAAAGGAAGTAAGTGTCGAACTGACTGTCCCTGATCCTCACAATTCTCAATGCTAGCAAAAGTGGAATTCAATACTTGGGTAAAATCTTCACAAATTTGTCAACATTACTGCCAAAATGATCTATTAAAGTTACATTGATTATGGCAGCAATAAAAGGAAATGAAAGAAACCTGAACACATTCCTGAAGTCTTGAAAGGAGTTTGAGTCCTGTTCCAGTTTGCCTTTATTTAAGGATTTCCTTTGCAAAGACTTCAATTCATTGATTCCTTGACCACAATGATCACTGCATAACCACAGTTCAAAATATGACATCCCAGTTGGCATGATAGCTCAATAATATTGGTAGAGCAGTGCACCTGTATAGCAGAGGTCATGGGTTCCAATGCCATTCAAACCTAAATTTTCAGGCTTTCATTTGACTGCTGCTTAAGTTGCACTCATTATAATTATTATTATATTATTGAAATGATTATTTCAATGACTAATTATTATTAATTTAAAACAATTAGTTGAGTTTTATTACATTACCCCAAGTACTCTGTCTAATGCCAGATGATTAATTTTAACTCGTTATTGGGTTAACTAATTCTGAAAACAATGACAGTGCTCAATAAACTTCAACTAGAGACAAGATTTTCTAGCTACTGTGAGAGGCCAGCTTAAACAGCAGCAAAGAAGTCTGAACAAATCCAGGCCTGCCAATGGTGGTACTGCACACTGCTCTTACTACCAATGAGCTATCAAGCCAACAATAATAATAATATTATTGTTGCAAGTTCCATTTTCAACATCACTGGAAAAGCAGTGTGCAGCAAAGGAGCACAATCATGAGTTTAAGTACAGCACAAGGCAGTATTCTTTTCAGGCTTATTAGCAAATTATGCTTAAGTTGTACATGAACTCCTATCTGCTAAGACATTTTCCTTCCAAAATTCTTACAAACCTGCATTTTTGTGACAAATATCGTTGTCAATAAGAGTACAGACAACGCTGAACCACTTTCAATTTGTTAAACTTACATGCATAAAGTAAATATAATTTTATGAGAAAAATGATTCATGTGTTCAACTCTGTGAATGAAATGTCCAAACAGTTTGCAAAAAACTTGCCAAAATCCCTGCTACCTACTTTCCTTATTTCAACATTTTAGCAGAGTGCATGAAAAGTTTATGAATTTGAAAGGTCACACCAAAAGCAATGAAATCAGTGCAACAAAGTAGTGCTAAGAAGAGCACTGCAATAATTGTCATGAAAAAATGCTAAATATTTAAATTCTCTGTCTCTGAACTTTAACTCACCAATATAATGGTCATTTTCAGATGACATGCTGTTGTATCTGAAAAGAGATATAAACACAGAGTAGCGTGCAGTGAGCTATACAATGTTAACTCAAACACCTTTAGTATCTTTGTTCAGTAGAGAAGAGAAACACTAGGAAGAGTTCTCCCAACCTGTGCAGGAAATATCAGGTTCACATTCAAACCATACCAAATGCAGGGTTTTAAAAATTATAACAGAGAAGGAAGCGCATCCTTTGTAATAGCATATACAGAGGGTCGCCTTTTACCGGAATAAAGTCTTCTGAGATAAGGACTTCACTGCATAAACATCAGGCTCTATCTCAATATCTCAACAACCCTTGATGTTAACACTCCAGCGCTTGGTGACAAGCTGGGCCACTTTCTTTGATTTCATGGTCCCCCATAACAAAATTAGTGGCTCAGGAAGTTGAATGTCTCGAAAAAACAACACCATTTGAAGCACTTTGGGTGAGGCTTGAGTCACATGGCAACAGAAAATAATATGGATCGATTGATCGTCTCAAAATTCTTAATGGTTAATTCCTGTTTAAATTTTCCACTTAAAAACTAAACGTGTGCAGGTTTCAATGAAATTTAAGTTGAGGAAAAGAACTGAAAGGTAGCCAAATTAATTAAACAGCTTCTTGATTTACTTTTATTTCAACATTCCACTTCACAATATACTGGGATGATTTCTTTGGTATCGTAGTCACATATCGGGCAATTGAACCCCAACTTTTAGTCGCCCTGACTTGTCTTAAAGTTGCTACAGGTGACCTGGTGACTGCCAAGTTTTAGCCAAAGAATACATAGGGCCCAGTTTTCCTGGTGTTACCAGGGCTTCTGATGGGATGCGGAAAAAAAAATTAAAGATTATGCGGAAATTTTTGGCCATATCATGCGTAAACATGCGTTGATTATGCGGAAATTACACCAGATTATGCGGAAATTTAAACATTTATAAAACTAATAATTAGGCCCGTCCAATGTATTTACATGCTTATGGTAAATCAGGACTCAAAATTGCGACCAATACAGTTGCTTTTTCCCTTTTTTGCCAATTTGCGACCAGCATTCACCGTTAAAATAAAAGGGTTAGTAATCGGCATTTTGCTGAAACTTTTGCTAAGAGAAATAAAGCGATAAAAAAATATTTTGTTTCTTGTCATGAATTTTGTTTCAATTTGGAGATATGGAGCAAAATTGTGATGTGGTTGAATCATGATCCATTCCCTTGATCATTCAGCATTTTCAGCGGTTTTTTACACATATGTATTGCGGGCTCTTTGTTTTGTACAACTTCATCGCAATGATTGTCCCTACTTTACCAGAGTTACAAATGATGCAATTTAATTTGCTACTATAACTTGCGGCTAAATTTCATACCTTGTATCTTTTTTAAAAATTTCGAGCCTAGGGTATGTTCACCCTGCAAGCAGAACCTTTCTTTTGCTTGCTCGATTTTGGCGTTCTCGAGAAAGGCTCTGTATGAATCGAGTAACATCTTTATTGAATATGTGCTGCATGTTGCCAGGATACAGTCTCAAACCCAAGCCTAATATGCCAGATCTCGCCGCCATCTTGGTTTTTCATGGTACAGCGGGCTCAATTATAACCATCGGTTTTGTCACTAAAGGGACGCTCGCACTGGAATAACCGGTTTGACGAGAGAAAACAAGATTGACTAGTCCAGAAGCTCGGGCTGCGGCGGCTTCAAAGAGTTGACACGATTCGGGCAGAGCCTACTTTTCTCCTCCTCAATAAAGAGAAAGACAAAAGGAGGCTCTGCTCGCAGGGTGGGGTATGTTATGAAAATGGTTTAACAAGCATCCAGGCTCATTCCCGAAAAATGAGTGGAAACTGCTTACGAACTTTCATCTTGCGAACGAAATGGCATGTTTTCTTCAATGTTCAGGAAAATAAGCGTTTCAAAATAGTCAATATCTTTGGCTTTTGTGTTTGTGAGGGTGGTAAGCAGCTGCTTTATCACTAATATCAGGCATTTCTTCAGTTTTATGCGGAAAATATCGTAATTATGCGGAGGATGCAGATTTTATGGAATTATGCGGATCCGCATTGCCGCATCCTGTCAGATGCAGTCTACCCCTGCCAGCATGTACATGACCTTGCTGGAGTTTCTTGAAGGACTTCTGAGTAAAGGAGCCCACAGAAAACAAAATTGGTCAGAAATCAAGCTATTTGCAGAGTTACATCCTTCAGAAGATATACTAAGGAAGGCTAAGTGGGGATGGGAGGGGCAACAGCCCATTTCTGAGTTGCTACATGCCTCAGTTTCAAAGTGAGTGCTGGTGCACAACCATTCAAATGGAAATGAATTGCATATTCTTATGCAAATCAAACTCATTTCCCTTTCACTTGACAAACTGAAGAGACTAGAAGTATCCTATATAAAACCACCCTGGTTACATCAATTCTGCAAGTGTTAAATTACAAGCAACTTAAAAAGCAGTATTGCTCACAAAAGGATAGCATTGCAGTTTGTGTGATGTCATAATGAGCCCTGCCTTTCACAAACGTGGCCAGGGGGATAAATGCCTGACAGTTTAGTTATCTTTATATGGATTTATAAGGTTCACAAAAGTGAGATCTCTGTGAGAATAGTAAGAAAGTGTGTTAAAGTGTTTGTGAATTTTACCATTAAGGAATGAACTTCTTCATGACAGACAAATTTGGCAGAAAGGAATGTTTTCTTAAGGACGTTCGCGCCAATTGTTTCTGCGCATCCTTACTGCGCACGCAAATGCACATGCCACGTCATACACGAGCGCGCGCGCTAAGTAATAAAATGAGAAATGGTAGGGCAAAAGGCCATTGCTATAGCTTTGCCTGGATTTAACGGTCTTGGACGTTCGGTGACCCCAATTTTTCTTTCCAGAAACGGATTTTATTTACAATTATCTCCACGTTGTCCAAAAATGAACAAAAAATCAATGTGGGAAGTTAAAAAAATTTCAAGATTTCTGCTCACGGGACATCAAATCCTGCCATCTTGCGGCGGCAAGGCGTGTGAAACTGTGGTCCCTAAATGCGAACTTGATCTTTAAGTTGACTTAATTCACTTAATAAGTCCACTTAAACAATATTTGGCAGAGAAGATTTCACTTCA
This sequence comes from Montipora capitata, assembly GCA_949126865.1. Lineage (NCBI taxonomy): Eukaryota > Metazoa > Cnidaria > Anthozoa > Scleractinia > Acroporidae > Montipora > Montipora capitata. The sequence goes on along the minus strand of OX421446.1, from coordinate 31,890,719 downwards.
AAGATTTAATTCTTAATCAGAAGTCTTTTAGATATAGATTTTGTAATAAAAACTAACGATAAAAAGTCACGACGTTTCGACCCCTCGGAGGTCATTTTCAAGTGAGAATAAAAGTTTTAGGAATTAGCATAAATATGTAAAAACTAGATAAAAATGCGGCGAACGCCGAAATGTGATAAAAATATGTACAAAAGTGTAAAAAGTGCTAAAAATATATGGAGTAATGAACGGTAGCTAGAG